>BMAV01002580.1:211169-222318 GCA_019973955.1 Trichonephila inaurata madagascariensis | reverse complement strand
ATTTTGAAGCATTGAGAAAATTCCGTTAAAGCCAACAAAAGCAAATATATAATTTTAACGAAACTTAACAACTGCTAACGTGAATCATGACAGCAACAGCATAATAAAAAAAAAAAATTCGGGCAAAAGTAGTGAATGGAAGGCGAAAGCATATAAAAATACCACAACGATAACTATTTTCGAGAGCTGAACAATAAGAAAATACGCGTTACCTTGGTACTACTTGAATTCAAAACCAGACCAGACGATATCCATCACGAACGGGGAAGTTCTCTCTTACTCTTTAATACATATTTTTTTTTTTTTTTTTTTTCTCTCCACAGCACGAGCGAACATCGTTTTTTGATGTTTATTTAAGGCGATCGCACTTTGGAGACCAGCCAAAATGTCCGGATCTGGTGGAAGGATTTCCCTATCTTTCTTAGTTGTCAATGAACCCAAAGACCCACACACAACGTTGCTATTCTGGAGTGCGAACTCTTGCATAACAATACTCACATTTCGGTTATGGTTCAATGATTATGCTTTTTCCTGATTAACAGAAACTGATTTTTTTATATATAAAAGAAACTAGTTTCAGCTAGTATATATTTAATATTGAAAATGGAATATTCATAAAGACGCGCGAATTGTCACGAACGCTCAAGGTCAAAGACACATTCTTTTAGAGGATGAAAATCCTATTGATTAAAAAAAAATAACATTTAAGTGTAAAAATGTAATTAAAAAATTGAGATAAGTAATTATGGAGAAGACTTATTTTAGGTTTCATAATGAATTCACAGCAAATTTAAATTATCCACATTGGCGATGATTAAAGAAAAAGAAATTAACGGAAGAATTCGTAACTTGAAGAAATCAGTATAAAAATCACAGAATATTTTCTAATTTAGTCATAAGTAATAGTGCTAATTTACAGGACGACTTAATTGAAATAGAGAAATATAAAGAAACTATTTACTAGTTTATAACAGTGATTTACAAAAAGCAATTCTGCTTATTCCAAATATATGCATGAGTAACAAACTATACACTGTATAATACACACATGGATGTATTTTCTACCAGTGTTTCAGTTGATAATCCATTAAAATAAAATCTAGATAGAACAATTTTCTCATGTACCATTTTATAATATGTTTAACCAATATAACATTATAGTTATATTTATTTTATTTATAACTAGAATAAACTCTTAAAAACTTCAAATAGACAAAAATAAAATATCTTTATTACTTTCAATGGAGCAAAAGAAAAATATCAAAAATTTAAGAAAACTTCACGAAATATTATAATAAACAAGTTTAAAATGTATCTATTTAGACGTAAAAGCATGCGTTATTAAAAATGTCATTTTTATTAAAGGTGTAAAAATGTACTTCTTTTAACATGTAGGAAAAATAGTTAAGCCATAAAGTGGTTGAAAAATATTCTGATATAGAAGAATGACTATGTAAATAAGCTATTATTAGTTACTTCATTTAAATAATTTAACTTCTTATACAAACATATTTCTCCTGATAATTCATATCGTTAACTTTTTGAATAACATTTTTCCCATTAAGATCCAATATTCGCTAACAGGTGAAAAAGTTAAATGTCAAACAGCACAAAGAGAAAAGCAACCTGTACAACCCACCAAGAATAATTATTTTGATAATATATGCATATTCTTATTTTAAACAGCAAAAAATAGCTAAATTTGTCTAGAATTATTGATGAACATATTAAAATTTAGTAATCAATGAGCAATATGACTTCCGATTCAAGGACAAGTGTAGAGTATTCCAATTCAAAATTTGTGAGTTTTTATTAAAACATTTTCCTGATTTTTTAGCTTTATTCATAATGCTTAAAGTTGTTTTCACTAAATATGTAAGAGTCAGAAATGTGGAATACATTTTCCGAATGGAAAATATCTGAATTTTTGCAAAAATTTGTAAAGCTATAATTTATATTTGTTTGTAATACTCCCCCTTTTTCTTTAATATTTCATAAAAAGGCAAACTTTCTATTTGACACATCAAGGAATAGTTCATTTAGCATTACCATATAAAAGGAAAAAATGCAATTTTAAACTAAAAAATGAAAAAACTCAAAAATTAATATGATAGTGAAGCAAGAATATATTAAAGTTTGGGCACTTTTGCATCAGAACAAATATTTTAAATTCAGGTTCTATTCTTTACAATTACGTGAAGATGATTTGGTGGCCCTGCTAACATTTTCAAATGTATTTCTTAAAAATCAGTTCATTGTTAAAAAGGTTATAAACAATTCTAAATTCAAAGTTTTTGGATTCATTTACAAAACTTAACATTATCAGAATACGTTTTTTAGAATTTTCTTCTCAGTAACAAAACAGTTTCAATTTTATCATAAATTTTCAAATAACTACTTCGGTAGTCAATTTCGAACATGGCACCTCACTATATTTCATAAAAGACAGTCTAAGCCAGTTAAGGCTTCAAAAAGTGTTTTTTACACACAGACTTTATAAAAAAAATAATAAAAAAAATAAAGAATCCTTTAAAAAAGGTGTGTTTTAAAACATGTATTATAATGGTAAGTATTAATATGTATGGGGGAATAGCAAGAAATTTTTCATGCTGAAGGGAAAAGGTGTCTCACTTTAAATATCTCAGAACAATTTTCAAATTTCATTGCTTATTTTCCAAGGCAAAAAAAAACCCTTTTTTTATGTGGACCTACAGTACTTTTAACATTAATTTTTTCTGAAAAGGAAGTATAAGAATTGGAGAACACTAGCAGGAAGAAGGCTAGCCTGGGAAAAGACTTCTTGAGAATGCCAAGGTCCACCCTGGGCTGTCCAGACACTGAGGTAGGTGGAAGGAAAAAGTACAATAAAACTTTTAGTTCAGTACAAGTGATCAATTTAAAATTTTATACACCAATTTTTATGGGAGGGGGGTGAAACCTCATGCAATGCCACTGTCTTATTTTCAATATTTTCTTTTTGCTTGGTCAAAAATTAACTTCCTCTGGTATTTATTTCTCTGAAGACTTAAATCTTTTTACAAATTTGCTCACCAAACGTACTATGAGAGTCATGAAAAAAATTGAAAAATTTTAATAGAATGAAATTAATAATATTTTTGCAACAAAATTCTAGCATCAAAAGCAGTTTGATTTCTTTTAAATATAAGAGAAATATTTTCAGTTATAAAAATAAGTATTTCCTTATCAAATGGACTACAAAAGGGTGATGACAAAATGTATAAATATAAAAGATTACAATAACAAAAAGAGATTCATATGTGCATACATCATGGAAGCATATGGCTAAGCAGTTCTTAAATTATACATCTAAATAATTATTTTCATTGTTGTCATTGATTTTAAATGAATAAATTTTGAGCTTAATAAAACTTTTAAAAAATTATATTGCAGACAAATTTTAATTTGTGCATTATAAATTAAATACAAGAAAGCTTGTTCACACATGTTTTTTATGATCTCTCATTAAATCTAATAGAGAAGATCGATGAAACAGAGGTAACTCGCATATATTTGGTTTTTAACATATTTTGATTTTCATTTACTTAAAATATATAAAAATTGATACTATCAGTATTAATAAAAATATTTTTAGATATCAGCATTAATAAATTTTGGTTTTCCTCGATACGATTTAAAATAACCATAACATAATGAAAATCATATTTTCTGAAGTTCAAAAATTATATCAGAAAAAGTAATTACATCATTATATCAGCAATATATATCCAGCACCATAAAAAATTTGATTAAATATTTGAATATCAACACAAATACTTCACCCTGCATTACTTTAAATCCTCTTACAGAAATAGACCATGAATCACACTTGAATATTTTTTTAAGTAAAAATTTTATTTTATGCTTCCATTTTTTGAAAATATTCACTAACCATGCAATAATTTTCAGTTTTCACACTTAAAATCAGAATACATGAAAAATTACAGAAACATAACATTGTACTCGTAAATAATATTAACATGTCAAAGTTTTGTGTACATTCTGTGATTTTACACATTCACACTAAAAGTCTACAATTGACTAGCATTTCGTGATTAGATGAAAAATATTTACTTTGTTATTTAATGCTTTATATGCACTGTTTTATTCATATTCAATGATGATAGGATATTTAAAAAGTAAGGACTTAAGAATCATGCAAAAATCTACAATCAGATTAAAATTTTTGCACAGTTTAGATCATGAATACATTAAATTCTTATTTGAGTTTATTTTGAGAAAAAATCCAATAAGATGCACCGAGATGTAATGTTACTCAATTCTCTGCATTCCATTTCAACCCTAAGGTCATTCAGCATGTTGCTTTTGAATAGCTTTTAGGTTTGAAAAAAAAATTATACTAGTGGTTCATGGCTACAGTATCCAATTCTCCATAGGAAAAGATGGTTATTCCTTCTTTGATGTACTTCTAGATATAGTATTTGATTCCCTCAATGTTTTTTTTCCCTTAAAAACTGTCACAAGTAATTTCTTTTCTTATACAGTAAGTTCTAAAGATAGTCAAAAATTGTTTATAACTTCATCAGTGAATTCCATAAATACTGCTTCACAAAGGTATTTAAAACCATCTATTTTCCTTAAACATTCAAGACAAGCACCTCTCAAAAGGAAATTATGGCTACCATATTTGTTCGGTGATAATTTCAATTATTTTACAAAAAGATTGAATGGTTTATTTTGTTCAATAATAAAACAGAAAACTAGCAAAACTAATAAAAGAAACAAACAAGATATGATAGTCTTAAAAACAGTTTCCATTTTGCATTTGAACCCTTCCCTTATGGTTATCTTTAAGTTGTATTTCTAAAATCTAACTATGAATGAAGTATAACTTAGCAAAATATGAATTTTTAAGGTCTGTGTTGTTGATCAAAACATATTTCTGAAGAATTCCAATGTTTTCTTTACCAATTCAAGAGAATTGACATCTTAAATTTTTTTTAGATATAATTGACCGCGCGTAATGCAGATTTCTAAAAACTTATCAGTATGGTAACTACTAAACAATGAATAGCATAAATCCATACCCAAGCATAAATTAAATGTTGTAAAACGTATACATGTAATCAAATTTTGAAAGCAATACAGATATTGCTGATAACTAATATTCTCTAAAATTTTAAATAAAAGATTCCATATGAAAAATACTTTAAAACTCCAAAAAAAGATATTGCAATTATTGTTGTTTTTTACCCTAATGAAAAAGGGTGCTACATATTACTGCAGTCAAATTTGGGAATCCTGTCACATCTTCCAATAAGTGATTGTTTTTTTTGCAAATAAAATACATAAGAATCTGTTTTTGTTATTATTCTCCTTTACTATTATGGAGCAATTTTCATGGCAGAAATCTGGCTGTGGTGATGTTAATACGCATGTAATGAAAAAAAAGTATAGCCTCCATAATCTTTTTATTTCTATCATATGTATTAAATAAATATAATTTTTCTTTTTTATATGATAAAGATACTTACAAATTATACAGCAGAATATAATTTCATCTAAAGATATCTAATCAAAAGATATCACCAAATGTCACATATACAGCACATAGTACAAACCACTCCAACACATGTTTAAATATAGTAATAAAAACACAATGACAGCATTTGGCAAGATTTTTTGAATTGGTGATGTCTTTTTGTTTGGTGAAATTGGTTGACAGTATAATATATATACATAGGTACCCTTTATCACAAAACTAATAAATTTTCTTTAAATTCAAGAAGGCAAAATACAAGACATTTAAACATATTATTCAAGAACTTATATGAAAAATGTAGTTTAAATGTTTATACAATAAAAAAACATAAATTTTAATAGATAAATTAGTATTGAAATAAATATATAAATATAAATGCCGAATATTAATCTTACGGTGATAAATCTGCTCAAATTCTAGCAGAAAAAAATTTTAAAGTTTAAAAAATAGGAAAATAATTAGTTAACATTATTTTAACATTTCAAATCTCAAACATAGATAAGTATATGAAAGTTATTAAAATCTAACTTTTACAGCAAAAATCTCAAAACAATACAGCTTATCACTTAACAAAATATATTGACACCACTTCTGACAATGGCTCTTTTAATATCACTAAACTGTTATTTAAAAACAAATAGAATTTTATAGATTCTTTAGTTTATAAATAGATGAAGAGCAGAATATTTGGTATCAGGAAGAAAGTAGACAAACTTGTCAAGTTCAAATGTTAGTTAGAAAACAATGAAATCCTTCGAGTGAATCATATATATAAATATAAAATATTTTTACAATTGTTAAGGTATCTTTCAATCATCTTTATACTTCAAAATTTCTCTTCAGTGTTTTACATTTCTTAAAAATGAAAATTTTTAAATACACTCTTCAAAGTAAACTACTTCAAAGAAAATCATTCAGAATTATTCCTATGGAAATTAATACACAATATGTGTACCAATTATGCATTTTTTGTCTGCATAAGCAAGAATCGTACCGGGTTGTAAGAGTACACAAGGGGCATACATTGAAATAAAGGGCCTTTTATTTCATGAAAACTGTTTGATCAACAGTAAATTTGAGATTCCCCAAATGTCATCCACAAGTTTCATGTATAAAATTAGTTTTACATTAATTTTATATCAGTATGCTAGGGATTTTTCTGCCATTTTCAAAATTCCACCAACTGGGTAATAATATAACATAACATCAGACTGGTTGCCAAAGATCTACATGGTGCGATTTCAAAATCACACCAAAAAGGAGCAGGGTATTGATCAAATTAGTTCCTAGTGTTCGAGAAGTTTCGATTCACAAACTAAGAAATTATATTTAATCATTCTTAAGTTAATAGTTGCTATAAACACAAAAAGTGAATTGGTGATATTTTCTGACAAGATAAATTCACTACATATACAACAATGGAACAGAATATGTTATGTTTGTTACATGTTACCACGTTTGGCTACATAATCCCTATAACTATGCACCAATGAGAACAAATAAAAATAGTATTTAATAAAATTCTAACTCACCTAACACCCACAGTTTTGTTAAATCCCATATTGTAAAGCTTGACATTAGTCCCATACACATACATACAAGTGGAATAGTCGACATAAAAAAAAACAACGCTTTTTTCTTGTAAGCGTAACATCCTAATGTTGCTAGATTACGTTGGATTTGAATCCTGAGACGTAAGGAACGTTTATTTCCTGCAGCTCTGCCCTATAAATTTACAAAAGAGTCACATTATTATATAATACACTGATTGAATAAAAATTAAAAAAAAACTTTTACAACAACAAAAATTGAAAATCATACATCCAATTATGTTTATGTATAAAACAGACTTTCTAAACAGAGATTCTAAACAATTCAAATTTTATAAATTAATAAGTACCAATGAAATCCTTACAATAGTCAAGACACAAATACAAATTCAAACAAAGCACTACATTGAAGACTTAAAATGAATTTACATAAATGAGAGATCAGACAGGTTTTACAAAAACAAAACAAAAATCCCAGCAGAAAAAAAAACCCTTCTTTATCTCTCTCTCAAGTACCCACACAGAAAGATACTAGGAATTTAAAAAACAAGCTTTTGATATAAACTAAAAGATTCCTAATATTTATGAATTTTAACTTGACTGAAAATTGAGATTTTGTCAAAAGTTTTAGTGTTTCCCCATTTAATAGTTAAGGAATAATTCAAATATTAAACACACTAAATCTTAGCTGTAATAGTTACAAAGATATAAAAAGTTTCAATTCAATTTATATTGAAATTTTAATATCACTTCTTGATTTATTTGTAAAAAAAAATCTATGATAATAAAAATATTTCTTTTCATCATTTCAATCACATTTAATCCGTCAGTCAAACAACTGAATTCAAACATAAATGTTTGTTTACATTCATTATGAACCCTTCAGATATGGCAATGAAAACCGGCATTCGTTGTTTTTTTTTTTTTAAAAAATATTATACTTACTGTTTTTGCTTATTAGTATATTAATATTAGGCTTAAGAAACCAACAAAATATACAGATATGCATTTATAAAAGACTCACCTTTTGTATTTGAGCATATGCTAGAGAGGCATCACTCCAGCTAGTTCTTGTTAATTGATCACAGTCGGGTCGTAGAGATGCCTTACTATGCGAAACTCTAGTTCCCTGATTTGAAGTTTTTGGCTTTTGCACTGAAATCATTTTGCAACTGAAGCCATATTGTGTACGTCCAGCGAGTCCCGCTGATTTCAAGCGAGGTTAGAGCTGGGCGAACAAAAAGCTTGTCTCTTAAAATCTTCACTAAAAAAATTTACACAAATTTTTTCACACACCAAGTTCAAACCACAACTGTTCCGCGCACACAATCCGGTACGATTATTGAATGCATGACGATCGTCACACCACAGCACATTATAACAGCGAATATCGCTCTGGCGGTAAAGTCTTCAATAAGAAGGGTTGCTATCTTTTAAATGGTCGCCAAATTAAAATTATAAAGTATTGCATATTTGGTGCCTTATCGCTACTGTGTGATGTGAGAACTATTAAAATTAGTAGATTTATAATGAACGCAAATGAGAGTTATCTTTAATGTTCAGAATGATATAAAAAAGAGAAATTGACAGAAAAAAACAAAGAGAAAACCCCGGTAAAATAAAATAAACTCCGTAAAAGAAGAAAAAGCAATACGAAAAAATACCCCAGAAAATTTAGGAATTGACAAACTTAATGCAATACAAATTTTAGTTTACAAAAGTTACCATAATTTGAACAAAAATTAAAAAGACAGAGGTAAAGAGACTATTTTTTTATATTATTCACACACTTTTGAATTGGAATGCATGTCTTTAAAAAAACATTGGAGCTCTAACAATTCGATGTTTGATTTTTAGAAAGTTTCCGTTTATTAACGCAAAGAATTATTTTAAAAATATTTTTTTTAACATACTAGTGAAAGTTTGTAAAAACTATAAGAACTTGGATTTTTTTTCTGCCTAATTTGCGACAAGCGCATTATTTCTGTCAAATCACGGGTTTGAATTCGTGCACCTCAAAATGCCCACAGTGAAGAGAGCAATGCACGTTAAATCTGTCCAGGCTTACAATTGACGTGGTGTGGAAGTTTGGATAATATGGAGACAGCTCAAATGTCGTCCTCTTACCTCGATATCCATCGCCGACAGTATTCACTTTGCTTCAAAGTACCACATAAATAAACAATACGTCAATAAATTATTTTTTATGATGCATTGTTCAATTATTGTGTATCACGTATTCATAACAATGATTTGCAAAATTTGGCCAATTCTAAAGAAATTATGTATATTGTTATCATTTAAGACTTCAGATTTTCAAGAATGTTTCAATACATATAAATTTGAAAGGAACAAGAGTCATAAAAACTCATTTAATTACTATTTATAAAACAATAAGTAATCAATAAATTCATTAATGAAACATTTCCTCTCTAGTCAGTAATTTTTATTCAAATTTATTTTCAAATATTTAGTGATGAAAAGTAGATCAAGATTTAAATTTATTACTTTCTCGTGATTTTTAAGCAGAAATAATGAATTCGATCTAAACACAGCCAAAAAAGGGACATGCGCACTCAAAAGCGCCAAATTATCCAGCCAAAGAAAAAAATGTTTGGATCTCAAAAAGGCGATAAAAGTAGCTTCTTGGTCCCTACATCGGTATTTACATCAGATGCTCCACCCATTAAAATGTCTGTTCCAAGATAGATGAGGCGATCGAATCCTCTCTGATTGGCCAAGGAATATAACAACCCTCTAAGAGGAAGATACGTGTCTATTAACATCCAGGCTGCGAGTCACCAACATCGACGGACCACACACGAAGTATGAAAAACGTTTTAAAAATACAACTCTGTCCCAAATACTGCTAGAAAAAGCGGGAAAATCAGCGATAAGGAAAACAACTCCACGAGATGTCGAGAGAAAATCACGTGTTTTTTTAATAGGAAATATTAAGTTCTGAAAAATAACAATGATTGCCATCCAAGTTTTAAGCATAAAATATTCAATGAACTCAGTTGATTCAATAACAAGAAGTGAACACAGAAATCTCTTAACAGTGTCCATTTTAAAAGTTTCGCTGTAAATAAATACATCATTAAGTTTTATTCAATACTATGTGACAATTTCTTTTTCAAAGTGCCTAACAAAATGTAGCTCCTGAATCGCAATTAAAACTGTTTTAATTGTAATCGCATTCGTATAAATTACTCCTTTATAGAATAGTTTTAATTAATTTTTTGCTCGTATTCTTTATGAAACTTTTAGGAATAAGTTCGAATAATCTAAGAAATAATTGGGCCTTTTATGGAGGAAAAAAATTTTTTTAATTATTCATCATTAACGTTTGTAGATTACCCATATGCATATTTGAAATTAAAATTTAATAAATTTGGGTTGTATTTGTTTTTAAATACGCGTTCTTTTGCAATGGTTTAGAAAATTAAACGTCAAATATGAGCTCTTGAAGGATATAAAGAGTTTATATACATATTTTTAAATTTTTAGAAAATAAAATTGTACCTATTTCTAATTTATGTATTCCTTATTTTATTTCACTGTAGACAACATCGTCGTTTAATATCATAGATCCCTGTCTCTTTAACCGTGATGTGCACAGGAGGGGGTACATTCTAAAAAATACGTAGACTATTGCTCAGAAAGGAAATTTCTGTAGAAAAAATTTGAAATCTGTTCGTGTATGGGAGGGGGCATTGAACCCCAATCCCTTGTGTACGTCGCTGAATTTATTGTCTGAAGAGAAATCTCAAAACCAGTGCTTCTTAACCCTTTATCTACCTACGGTAATAAGTACCACTCACTTTAAAATTATATAGAATAACCACTTTTTCGAATACTCTGACGATACTTAGCAGGAATATTCTTTTAAATCCACTTTTCCAAGAAATATGGCAGCACGGGTTCTATGATGAGTATTTTAGCGGGGAAGGCGAATAGTTTTATAGCAGAAATTGCGTTTTCAGACGACAGCGGATTGCGAAGATTATCATTTCTGTCCCGAAAAAATAGTTAGTGTCTTATTTTTTTTTTTTTTTTTTTTTTTTTTTTTTTTTTT
>BMAV01002580.1:126835-197131 GCA_019973955.1 Trichonephila inaurata madagascariensis | reverse complement strand
AAAAAAAAGTTCTGCTACAATTTGAAAAAAATGTTTCTGCAATAATAACAAAATATAAAATTATGCAAATTAGTAGTAAATAATAAACACAACCCATAATATCCAAAGATTTAAAAATCCTTATGGTAAAAGTTCATGTTATCACAATTTTATGCAAAGAGAATTTCATGCCATATTTGAGAACTCTGATCCTATTAACTTCAACAATATTGTCAGAGTCATGAGTAAAATTATAACTTGCCTCATAGCTATCATAAATAGTTTTAAAAGCAAAACCTTGTCACTAAAATAAGAAAATATGTTTAGTTTAAATGTTTTTTGAAGGTAACTTTCCTTTCAATACCTTAATTTGACAATTTTTTTCAAAAAACAGAGAAATTTAAAAAAATTTACAGTAAAAACTGAACACACAATTCTAAGTTATTTAAAACTGAGAAGTAGAAAACCTCTGTAGGCCATGACCAATGAAAAAAGTTTAACTACACTGAAATAATTATAATTTTATCAATATTTTTTCCTTTTAAACTCATCAATGTGACCTCATATTAAAAAATGGCTGTAACACAATTTTTAATTCTCTTTGCTGATGTACAACTAATTCACAACAAAAGAGTTTTAAGAGATGCAATCAATACCTTGATAGAATATAGAAGCATTCATTAGCAAAGCATTCCATAATTTATATCCAAAAAAATCAAAAGTTAAAAAAAGTTTATGAAGAAATCTAGTATCAATTCAGCATTGACAAAAAGAAACATTTATATCATGCAACCTCTGAAGAATTAAAGAAATTTTGTAATAATGGAAAGTTTTTTCCATCTACATTTACAGACATCTGGACGGAAATTATTGTTTACATGAACGTCTAACATTTTTCTCTTACTTCTTATAACACACTACAAATTATACCACATTAACGGTTTAAAACAAAATGTAGAAGACTACAGATTGTAACAATCAATAGTAATATTCTCACTGCAGATTTTTTTTAATGAGTTTACTAACAGGTATAAAGCATATCAAGAATTTTAAAGTTTATTGGGCACTATAAATACACCAAGAGAAAAGGGGAGGTGGACTAAATTTCATAAAAAAATAATTTAACAAAAAATATGTTTCTCAATACCATTTTGAATATAATTTAATAGAGCACTTGGGGTATCAAGTGACAATTTACAATTATAACTAATCTCAATATGGCAATTTTTTTTAAAAGATATGACTGTGCTAGGAAATGGAAAGTTGTAAATTTTTTTTTCTTTTTTACATCAGCGTACAGGGTTGTCTTTATCTTTGTCTTTTGAGGCTAATTTCTCTATCAATTCCTGTAATGGTGCAAGCTCCCTTTTATCAATCAAACTGAATTCCTGGACAAAAAATATAAAATGCTTGAAACTGGTGTTAAGATGTGCTTCTTCGCCCAGCTGCACAATCTCTGAGAAATGCTGATGATAGATGTGTGCATAGACCCTAAAGAGGCGTTTCAGGATAGTCTTTGCAATGGACAAGAAATTCTTCGGGAAAGGTACACCTGAAAACAAAACAAACCTTGTTTCAATTTAAAAACTTGTTAACATAGATTAAAATCATCACATTCAATTGCTCTATTTTCTCATTTTATACATTTAAAATTACATAAAATGTAAAAGCAAAATGATGCATGAAAAAAGAAATTTTAGTTTTAATAAGCTTTTAATAATTTATTATCTTTATCTAAACACTAATTGTCTTGCTCAACAGTTTGACTATTTTTAAATAACCCGTATCGGATTTCTTAATGCACATAATGGTTTCTGTTTACAAAGAATTTACATTCTTAGTTGCCAGAACAAAGAGTGTAGATAGATTCAAAAATAGTGTGTGATTTTTTTAAATAAACTTTTGATATAGATAAAGATAAAACAAATTTTAAATTTTTACAGCTAACTTCGTGATTAAAAAGAAAAAAAATCCAAAAATAAAACATAAAAACAAGGATTTTCCGTCTGGAAGCAATTGTACAGAAGTTGTACAAAAACAGTAATCAGCTGTATGTTTATATTTTAGCAAAAATCTATAATAGAAAACCTTTAATTATAAATTCAGCTTAAATCAATATTATTTATTACAAGTAATTAGTATACCAAACTTTTCAATGAGTTTCAGAAGGTGTGTGAAGTAATATTGTTTCATTTTATGACAAAGGATTGTTTTGAAAATGAAAAGGAGAGGCTAAAACATAATATGTTGATTCAACAAAAATCTAATGCAATTAAAATAAAATCAACCAATTGGCTTACAATCATACAGATTGAACCCAAATGCTTCCAACTATTAAAAATTTTGCTTCTGCACACAAATAAAAAAAGTTTTAAATTTCACCCATTAATGACAATATATTATAAAAGCTGTATGAACGAAAATTAATTAAGAATTTAATACATGTAGTTCATAGACACAAATACACATACTTAATATGCACAACCAACTACCATACTTCAAAGTGCATGGCTCAACAAAAAAAGAAAGAACCAAAAATACAATCACACATTAAAGCCATACCAAACATTAACTTTCAGATTATCATGGATGATTTCAACAATACTCTTGTCCCTCTTTCTACACACTCTCATACTGTGCCTATAAATACATTTACAGTCACAAAAAAAGTTGAAATTTGCATCTACAGCAAAATACAAAGAATCTTATTTACCAATCATGTGTACAGCTTGTGCACACGCACAAAGTAGCTATACTTCTTAAAATATCTGAGTTATACAAAATTATGTAATGTCATACACACAGAATATGTAATCATTGTGATGCATTTCTTGTTGATAGTCTTAGAACTAGATTAGTGGGCCATTTTCTTCAGATGTACTGGGCTCTAGCCACTTCTTTCTCTCTATTCAAAACAAAGCCACCATTTAAAAATTTGCAATATCAATCTAAAATGCTGTTCTAGATGGGTTTTCTTTTTTTTTAATACTAAATGTAAAACCTACTCCAAAATTATAAAAAATATTTACTGAAATTAAGGTCAAGTATCACTACCTATGAGTTAAAACTGATGTTCTTTATATTCACATTTATTCCCTTTTTCATTAAGGGAAACATTTCGATCCAAAGCACAAAGTCATGCCATCTATTGAGGCTATTTGACACTTTTAAATGTGTCAGGGATTTTTGGTCCTCAGTCTAAATGGAAATAGTTAAGTTAACATAACATATCTTGGAAAGGTTTTACATATGCCATAATAAATTGCTAAAGGATTATTTTTTTATCACCATTTATATATAAGTTGACATATAATCCAATAGTATTTAATATTTTAAAGAATTATTATAAATTGGGTGAAAATAAGAAAAAGAAATGTTATGAATTTATAATGCAAGACTAATTTTCTGAATTTCTTTTCTTCAGACTATTAGAACTTAATAAAACATGCTCCAATACCAATCAAAATTTAAGCTTTTTTATCGAATATCCAAGAAAAAAAGCTTTTCATATAAGCAAACTTCTCTTTTGAAAATTATAACAGTAGTTAGCTATAAATAAAACATATTTTACAGGAAATTACTTAAAATTTAAATGCCAGATTCAAAACCTATAAAAATATTTATAAATAATAAAAAAATTAAATAAAGAATACTAAAAAATAAATTGCAAAGATCAAAATATTAATTTTTTTTATTGCACTTAAAGGGCTGTTTTATAAAACATAATTTTTTGCAATTAAAATAAAAACCTGGCTTTACTTTTATTCCCTCTGTTTTCATAAACAAATTAAAACATATTACAGCATTAAAAAAAATAATTCACTAATATAAGACATTACAAAAATTTGCATAGGTTTACATCCCCCTTTCCATTAAATTTGATTACATAAAAAAACAAGAAAAAGTTTATTAAGTAATTTTATTATATATCATCGACAAATGGTGCTAAACTGTGAAATATATAAGTTGTTGAAAGAAAAATTAATGGAGACAAAAATATGTTCATAAACAAACTGTAAAAAAATTTAGTTCATTTAATCATCTCTATAAGGTGTAATCAAAAACTTTGATTTAAGTACTAGAATACAATACTTAAAAAGATGTGAAATTTTAATGAATATGTAACTGTGACAATTAACATAACATTTACTAATAAATTATAATTTAATTACAATTGAATTCCTCAAGGTAAAAAACATTTAAAACCTTAGAATTTTTGTAAGAAAATATTGATGCATTTATATATAATTTTGATCTTTATCGGGTTAACAGGTTTTCTACTACAATAAAATACTCTTCAAAATTTAAGTTCAGAAATTGTCATTCAACAAAACCAATATTTAGAAATGAGAATAAAGATTCTGAAGTTGATAACAGGAAGACAATACAAATTAAAATTTTTTTTAATAATCAATCATAATTTATTGATTGGAAATGGAGAAATTTGAATAGGATCAAATATATTTTGAGAAACCAAGACACAAAAATTATATTTATCTTTTTTGCACACTGAAACTAAAAATTTCAAAATTCTTTTACATTTTAACTATGTAGTTGTTGTTTTTACTAATGCCACCTGACTGGCAAAGGCCAGATTAAGGGCCACAAAATTCATCATGGTAAAGGGCTAAGTGACGCCTGTCTCCATAGCTTTGAGCACCATACAATTGACAGTGCAACTTGGCTTGCTTCCACCCCAATTTTGAGGAAGAACACCCTAGAGGTGGTTAGGGACCTCCAACCTCTCTTCCCCTTCCACCAACCTCTAAAGAGGACTTGTGGCTCCACAGCTTACATAATTAGTAAAATTATGCATACAATTCCAAGAAAATTCAATTTGTCAAAGAAATTTTGGGTAAATTATCTACTTTTAATTCTAAAGCATACAGCTAATCATAATGTAAAAACGTCATTTCGCATCGGCAGAGCTCAGGTACCTTCCTCCGGGGAAAAAACTGGTCGTCAAAATTACTTGTGGTAATAGGTGTCGCCTAAATGGTGCTGCACTAAAAAGTAATACCAGCTCCTGGAAAATGTACTAGGTCTGCAAAGGTAGAAATACCTATACGTAGACCCATTACAGAAAACAAAAAAAATAATGTAAAAAACCATGGTATAATGATTAATTGCAAATAAATCTCTTGATAAATGTTCAAAAATTTGTCAAATTCTATTTTAATCAATTTTTTTATGAATGTACACACAGAACCTTAATATCATTACAAAATGAATGTCGAACATCAATCTTCATAGTTATTAATTTTTAAAGAGACATAGTTACAACAAGTTTCAAGGAAAAAAGAAACTTTTAAGTAACTGGAACAAGTTTCTATCAGTCAAAAGATGGTTGACAAGTTTCAATAATTAGTGTAATAAAATCTTTCATTCAGCGACTATTTTAGATTCCAGATTTAAAGCTGTGCAAAAGTTTTGAGCAAAATTAATTTTTCATTTGATATGATTAAAAATGAAAAGTTGCTCCATAAATTACAAGTTTAAAAAAAAGTATAATAAATGGCATTTCCCTTGCATAAGCAATTAAGAAATTATTTACAATCAGATACAAAGACATTAAAAGTTTAAATATTGGCATAGCTTGAAACTTCTATAAATTAATACGCAAATATTTTACAGTTCTTAGTAGATAAGTTTTTTTTTAAAAAATTAATACTGCCAGATATGAAATTGAAATTTTTATAACCATTTCAGTGCAAAATGAATGAGTTTGATATTTAATTAAACTACTAAATCTAGAAAGTAAGAACACTTTTTTTGAAGCATCAGAGGTTTTTATGACATTTAAATATTATAACATTACAGGTGAAATCAGACACATGCGAATATTTCCTTGATTTGTTTTATTTTTAAATATTTCATAAAGTACAAGTTTTATAAAGAGTTTTGGGGACATTTTTTACTAATAACACTAAATATTTCATTCAAAAAATGTTGATGAACAAGAGAATTCAATAACAAAGTTGTAATCAGTTTCTCCAGCTATATAAAAAGGGAGTAAAAAACTACTTAAACATATTAAGTAACTCATTACTGAACTGAACTCTGTGGCGCAACAGCCCATGAGGACCAAGGCCTAATTTTCCTATCTCAGTTTACGTGATCTTACGTGCTGGGGTGCATAAGCAGATATTTTGGTCAAGTGGTCAATCTGACGAAAAACCCTTATTGTTCAGTTCCCAAGCAAGCTTGGTACTCATTTGTTAACCCAATGAAGGGATGAAAGGCTGAGTCAATCTTGCCCATCCTGGGATTTGAACCCCAGACTTGTGGCGTGGAAGCGCGATACATTACCACTCATCCACTGGGCTTCAACTCATTACTATTAATTAAAATTAAGTAAAGATGCTCATCTCAGCATCTGGTACAAAATGAGTTAAAACTATCCAAAATCTTTTGTTGTATATTTTTAGAGATTAAGGAGAAACAAAATTCCATTACTTTACGCAAGATTTTAATCAATATAAAAAACAATAAAAATGCAATTAATAAATAAAATTTAGAACAATTAAAGAGATATTTGCTATGCTTGCTTGTAATCACATAATTATCAAATGACAGAAGCTTAAGGGGAAAAAATATCACTAAGTTAAACAAAAGTATAACATTACAAATTATGCAGGGAAAATAGTTAAAAGTGTATTTCAACTGCATATAATTTCAATTCAATTTTTCCATAAAGCATTTCTTTTAATTAAAATATAACCTTTTTAATACAAAATGATAATGTAAAAACTCCCTAAGTCCACAACTAAAACTATCGTACTTTATTTTTCTCTTGAAAATCAAACATATATAATACTTATTAAAAAGATTATCCTATATACGTACAAAATAATTTTCACTGTGGAATATCTATAAAAAGAATAAATTTCGCATTAGCAAAATTTCATAAAATGACAATCCATATACTCTTAATGAGTACAAATAACTTTTAGCTTCAAACAAATATCTATAAAGTAGAGAAAAAAAATTAAATTAAGAAAAACACATTTGAAAAGAATTATAACTGCAAAACTGTAAGAGTCAATTTTTTCACAAGATTACTCTTAGCAATTTTTTTTTCATGTTGTTTATTTGAACAACATTATATTTTTAGAATTCAAAATTATGGTTGCATATGAATAAAATCTATTAGAATTGTGAGTTCTCAGAATCCAAATAAATAAGAAATTAACATTAACATATTCAAAACATAACTATACTTTGATAATGAATGACATCTAAATGGAAATGCAAATAATTCACATTACCTATTTTTGATGGAAATAAATTTTCATCATCTAACTGATCTTGAACCCATGTCATTAAATAGTCAATATATTTTGGTGCAGAGCATTTAATAGGTTTCTTCACTGTCTGACCATCTGCCCAGTGGTATTCATATTTAGGACCAGCTGACATCACAGCACAGCTTTCCTCTGTACAAAACTCTGTGATTGTGCCATACAGCATATTTATTTGATTGAAGAAATCAACAGCTGCAGAAAGATAATTGTAATAATTAATATTTCATAATAGGAGTTTCAAATATTCTTAATGTTTCCCACTTTCCTTATGAAAACTGTTAAAAACAAGTAATATAATTTTTTTTTTAAAATCAATTCCTACTTAGATCAACAAAGAAATATTTTATTTTAGCTACTTTTTATTAAATAGTTACAAATATAAATATGTATATACATGATAGAATCACAACGTTAAGTCGTAATTAGTTTTTATTGATTATCATTAAAGTATGGTATTGTGTCATCCAAAACAATTGTGTATATAAAATTTCAGTTCAACTGAATGCTTTAAAACGTGAGAAAAAACCTTTTCCAGTTTTGACACGAGTCGCCAAAAGGGTCGCTAAGTCACCAAAAATGATGCCAACGTGGCTGTGTATTTATAATTCTTTAAATAATTAGCTTTAATCAAATAATTTTTATTAATTATAATTAAATTACTGTATTGTCAACCAAAATAATCATGTATATAAAATTTCAGCACAATTGAGCGCTTTAAAATGTATTTTATTAACGATTGAAAATTCCATGAAGATAAATATATAGAGAGTGTGAGCTAATAGTAGGAATTGAAAAACAAGACTCTTAAAAATTATTTTACGAATTAAAATGTGCACTTATACAAAAATAAAATGTTATGAAAGTTAATGCAACTTCTAAAGTGCTGCACTATCTTCTATTTAATTAGAAGTCCAATGTCTTCAGTCAAATCTAAACATCTTAAAAGTAAAAAGTTAGGGTACTAATTTGATATTAGTATGCAATATGCCAAATTGCAGATAAAAATTTTCGTAAAGTTAGACGATAACAATACAATATAATAAAATCAATGAAAATATTACATTCTTTTTGTGGTTGTTGCATGTGTACATATAAGACTATTATTTTTTGTATTGGTTTATTGTTATTGAGAAACTCTATTAATATCAATTAATTCGATTTAAAAAAAAATTGCTTATATCCATGTTGAAGTATTTGTGTTCTATTTTTAAAACTTCATTCTGTGGAATAATGGATGCTTCTGAAATTATTGGTGGGTATTAGGATCTTTATAAAAGAAAATGAAGACTAAGTGTTTTATTATTTCAGACCAAAAGGGTTTATCAAATTTGCACTTTGTCAATTTTGTTTTCAAAGGGAATAGATTTTTTTCATTCTTAATTAAGATTTTACTGATTTTGTTAAGTTAGGAAATGTGAAAAATTTGATCAAGACATGAAAGTTTCTAAAAAAGTAAGAAATTACATAGCCAAATTTTTTTTATTTTAGAGACCTTCTGGTACAAATTCCCAATATCATAATTATAAATCTGTCATGCATAATTCTTTATTGGTAGCAAATTGAGAATTTAAACTGTTTTTGCACTTTTAGTCAATGCTTCCATAATTTCTACACATTTTGCCATCATTCATTGCTTTTTCACCTGTAATACACATTTGTCCTTTTGACTTTAAATTCTAATTACAGTGAAAATCTTTTTACATGTAACTGGGGAGACTTTTTGTTAAAGGATGTTAAAAAAAGCAAACCAAACTCATTGAATTTTATTCACACTGATGTACTCATCACTGAATTCCAAAACGAACTGATGGGAAATTATTTGTTTTTTTGTGTTATTTGTAGGTGTGGAGGGTGAAAGTAGCTTAGATAAACAAAACTGACTCATGTCACAGGCTGCTCTGCCATATCAGCCTCCTTTCCATGAAACGTGTGAAATCACCTCTCATTTCCCACCACTCTTAAATCTTGCCTCTCCAGCTGATGTTTTCCATATTTTATTCATTTCTAGAAAGGGAAATCTTTGTGTTAAGTAATTTTTCATTTCGTGTTGAGAGTAAAAAATGCAGAAAAATACATAGTAGTTTGCCCCAGGACCATTGTATTATTTCGCGTTAACACAAAATTCCTTAAGACAAAATATTGGTTAAATGTGTTTCACAGTATTTAAAATTTTGTTCACCGCAATTCTTGTTTTTTTCAAATCCTCTTTTTGCAGTGTTTAGTAATTCTCCATTTTTTATATTTTAACTCCTGGTACTCATGCTTTTTCATATAATTTTTCTTGGAAAATTGAAGTACTATTTTTACTATTTCACTTATTTGGTTGGAGTGCAGATTTAGGGTGAAAGTTGGATTTGGTGATGTTTATTTAGATTTCATGTTGAAATAATTTCAAATTTGGCAACCCTTATACTTTGAAATACAGTCTTATTTCAATAAGGTCACATTTTCTTTGTACTTGATTATTATTCATTATTTAAAATTTGCATGTTTAAAAAAAAAAAAAGACTATTTTTAGATAAAGCATTAAATTGTTCTTTTTAAGAAACACAGCATCATTTTTGGATTAACAGGTTTACAAACTTTTCATTGAAAATATTTTTGAGAATCAATTCAATTCTTACTTTGCAGAACTCGTGGTGAGAAAAATGCACAAATTCAACAATCTGATTTGTTTTTACTTTTTTGAGTTCATCAAAAAGATTTACTCCTTTTGTGGAACTTCTCTTCTAAAGAAAGGTAAACCTTTTTCTTTAATTTTCTAATTTAGTATATTCTTTTTTCTTAATTTTTTAAAGAAAATAACAGATTAGAACTTGATTCTGATTCATGATTGATAACTTAAAAGGTATTATTTGTATTTTTTTCTTGATTGCTTTTTTTTTTTTAAAAAATGAATATTTCTAAACTATTGCTAGTATGGTGTCAGTTTCCAGTTGCCAAAAAAGTGCTGACTGTTTCCCTAATCTACACTTTAAAACTTTTAAATGTACGTAATTCTAATCTCTTCACATACTTCATTAAGTTTGTCATTTTTTTACTCTTTACAATCCATTCTTTTCGTGCAAGGCACATAGCATACTGATAACAAATTAGTTCCCAAGTAGGAATAATAGCATCTTTGAAACCAAAAATGAATCTTTATTATAATTTACCTTTTCAAGGAATAAAGTAAAAACAGAAAAAGTTTTTAAATCTTATTCTTTATGTAATCAAATTTTTCAATAAGTATCAAATTTTAAATGTAGTAGAAAAACAATGTTATATAAATTTACAAAAAAAACTTTATAATTTGGACTATATAATTAACAATCTGACACAAAGAAAGTACTGACTAATAATTTTTAAAGAATCATAAGAGATAAATGAAAAGCACAATACAATATTCAAATGACACTTCTTGGCAAAAATCATTTAAAAAATAAAAAAGAAAGAAATATTAAAAATATTTCAATTTTAATCAAACACTGATGACAATATTGAATAATTTTAAAATACAAAATACTAAACTTTAATAAAAGGTATTTTGTATTATACATGAGATAATAAATGCTAGCTTGTAAAAAGCTACAAACAGTAAAGATTATTTAAAAATGCAGCAAAAGCAACTGTAGATGTAAATTTTGTATATATTGCTTTGAACAAATACAAAATTTCTGATATCTTTATCAATGGTTTCTAATTAAGAATAAATACAGTATCTCAATGAAAATACTAAGGACCTACAGTAAAATTTATAGCCCAAATCACAATATGATTCAAAATATGTTACTGGCGAAGTATGAAATGCTGGCATTCTGTGGAATGCTGTACGTTTTTAGGCAAAGTATGAAATATGAGACTTATTGCGTACTTTGCCAAGGCATTCTATAGAATAACCAAAGCTATTTAGGCACTGTATGAAAAAAGGCCATAATAAGGCTATTATGTCAATAACACACATTCCTAAAAATACAAATGTTATGCTGACAAAATAGTAAAACTACCATTAAAAAAAATTATTCAAAATACTTCAAGGAAAATGACAGTTGTACAAAGCAAAATTTATGTCTTTCTCATTAAGATAAACAAAATTTTCATAAAAAAAAATTAGAAATTAAAATTAACCTAATTGTTGCAACATAGTAGGTTTGAATGACAATTTGTGAAATGCATTTCATTACATTTTTTGCACAAAGACAATTCTTATGTTGGTACTTTGTTTTACACATACATTTGACGAATCCTTGGCCACTTCCACAGGAGTGAGCAAATGCAACTGACAGGAGAAGAATTTTGTGGTCAGGATATCTTTAATTCTAAGCAAGTTCTTAGGACACAAAATAAATTGTAATTTTGCATATACTTATTTTAAAATTCCTTCAGAAGTTCCAAGTTGATAGAAACCATTTTTAATACTCATTACAAGTGCCAATATATTGGCATCTGGAAAAAAAAAAATCACAGGTTTCACACAATACCTTTTTTCTAAATAATTTTCTGTTTTTTCTGACAAGGTTCACAAAGGTGGGTGTACAGTTCAATGTCATAACGTGTTACATTTTTGTATATTTGGTTGAAAGTTATTTCAGAATTCTATCACGTCCTCAGAATCCGTGATATAATACAGTCTAGTAGTGCTTTCCAACCTTTTTATCTTCTGAACCAGTCAATGCTTAATAATTTTACAGTGGCCCACTGAGGGTGGAACATTGATTATTTATATTTTAAATTGTTTTGATTTAATAATTTTACTGTATTTAAACATGCCTTTAGAATAAAATTTAGTTGCACCGAAAAATGAATATAAAGTGATTTCTCCATGGAAAGTCGCACAAACAAGAGAGTACTACACCACAGTAAATAAACTAGAAATAATTAAATGCTCCTTGAGTGGCCTGATACCATTTGATCCATGGACCGAGGATTGGGGACCACTGCTGTATGTTACTGACGCCTTCTTTCACAGGTTAAATAAGTTTACTTTTGTTTTCCATCCAACATCACATTATAGCTATTCATTAACCAATAGTCCCTGGGTTCATTCTCAGTAGTCATTTTGACATTTTATACATCAGTTATTGACTTCTAGTAAGTAATTTCAGTTAAGAAAAAACTTTTTTTTGCAGCATTAACTCGAATTTGTTTGTTTCATGTATATAGACCAGGGGTCGGCAACTTTTTTGCTGTGGCATGTCGAACATATCTACCAATTTGATTCAGTGTACCACAGTAGTCTATTTTTCAAATAATTCAAAAATTGACAAATTCGTTGAGTAGTGCAAAGTGTCATTGAGAATTGTACCATGTGCCACATATACCATAGGTTGCCGACTCCTGTCAAAGACTATGACTCCTCTTCTCTAACACTACAACTTGCTCCTCCATTTTCATGCAGCACAGGAAAAAAACCCATTTTTTTGTTAAAATAGTTTAAGTAAAATTGAGTATTTTGACACTCCTGAACAAAACCGCAATGGTGCAACTGACAAATTCTGAGCCTCAGGCGCACGTTAAAAGTCTCGTGTCTTGCCACGCAATATTTGAAAGGAATTGGAGTTGTATTTCATACTTTGCCAGTTTCTCATTAGGCATTCTATAGAATACCTAAGCAATGTATGATATATGAATCATTTCATACTTTGCCAGTTTCTTATTAGGCATTCTATAGAATACCTAAGCAATGTATGATATATGAATCATTTCATACATTGCCTGCTAATTTTAGGCATTCCATAGAATGCCTGATTTCATACTTTGCCGGTAATATATATATATAAACTTTTGATACTTTCCCGAGGACAAACCTTACAAAGCAGACTTTATTGATAACAACAGGGTACAAACATAAAAGAATGTTAATAAATGTTAATTCCATGTGTTTTCTGGATACTTCTTTTATTGCACAACAGGTTGAAAGTTTACTTATAAGAAACAACCATCTGTTTTGAAAATGTGACAGAAAGGTTCTATTTGGCATCATATCATTTTTGGTGACTTTGTCACCTGCACTGGCAAAATGGGAGAAGTACCAAACTTTTTGTTGCTAATTACTGGTGAAAAAAGCTTTCAAAATGTCAATTTTTTTATATAGGTCAAGCATAATAAGTTACTATTTCATGACATTTTCGGTTGGATCCTAGCAGAGCCCACACCTTTGGCATTACTTTGGTTGGCAATAATTGCGCCATCTTGGTAACCCTACTTTAATACACTAGATATGGTGAACCTAACTATTTCTGGAATTTTCGTATTTTGCCGGCGGGCATTTCGAATTTCATCATTTTGTTCTTGGTCACTGGTCTGGGAGTATGACTGTGTGAGTGAGTGAGTATACCTTAGAACTTTTTACTTTGTTGAATGCAAAAGTTAAGAAAGAATTGATTGTTTTGAATTATGAATGTCTTAAATGTAATGAGCGAATGGAAGAGTATTGTTTTGGATGGATTTGAATTAAAATGTCAAAAAAAAAGGCGTGAAAGAACATAACGTTTTCAGAAGTATAAGAAAGAATTCGTGGTCTGCTGTTTTGCTGTACCCTCCACTCGGAAAAGATCAACAGTAAGAAAGTAAGTGCTGCTTTTTTTTTTTATTTTTTTATCTTAAATATATTTGATTAATTTCTGTATAGTTAACATATATTTTCATTACGCATCCACTTTGTCCCACTATATTCTCTTGCCACAATTGTCGGTTTTGCTTGGCGCCATCTTGTTCTGGCCTGGTGCTTTTTCAGTTTGTTGCCATGGGTGTGGGCTCTCCTAGGATTTTACCCCCATTAATTTTATGTTCAACTCTTTGGATTTGTTTCTGCTGAACAAATATTTTACATATGTTCAAAATTAATTTGTTTCAAAAACAAAATATTTATACAAAGGACATCTTCATATCAGATTGGTATAAGGAGTTTATAAACATACAGAGCTAAAATCACAAAAAGTACTACAAATGATTTTTTCCCTCCAAAGTATCTACAGCTCTTTGCAAGGCTAATTTTATGTTATCACAAAATCTACAATTGAATAAATTAGTATTCAATACTAATTACTACTGTGGCTCATTTAAAAATCTTAATGATATAAATACTACATACAAATCTTACTTCGTACAAATATTTCTCTAAGATTATAATTACAAAACACTGTTATGTTGACTTTTTTTATATGTTTTAGATTATTAGCATAAAATAATTGTTTAATCTATTTTGTATTTATCACTAATTAAAAGATAAAAATTATTAATATTTAGTTATGACAAAAAAATATACTATGCCTGAAAAGAAACTTACTGTTGACTGCAACCCATTCATTTAAATCCTCTCCTTCTGGCAGCATTACAGCCAATCGAAGATTTCCACTGCCCAATGTGGCAGCGGCATGTTTCATTAGGTCATATTGATGAGTCCCTTCAGGTATATTTTTCTTGGGCTTAAATGTTTTGGATGAACGTCCTCCACTAAGAAAAAAACCAACAAATTAATAAAATAATAAATGTAGAATACATATACATCATATATATATTTTCAAAATTAACTGTAAAAAAACAACTTCAATAATTTGTGAAAATTTATATTAAATATATAATTAGAAGAAATAAAATTTCCTTTGAGCTGAGAGTTACTACTTTTAAAAAAACCAAAATTAACTAATTTCTTAAAATTTGTCAAAAATACAGAACGACGAAAAAGTTCGCAAAATAGGTAAATTATAAATTATTAAAAGATGGAATAATAATTTAACCTTATTGGCTTTCAAAGTATTATTTGTTCCAGCTTTCATATAACTTGTTAAGAAGACTCCCTGGAATTTATTTATTTGAGGTTCTTCAGTTGTTTCATCGCATATTGGATAACTTCATCCAAATCCACAAAATGTCTCTTAAATTTCATTTTCAGCCGTGGAAACAGGTAAAACTCCTCTGGCGCTGGCATTGCTTCAATATGCATCTCAGGTGATCTTTTGAGCAAAACACATAATTTGATGTTTGCACGCTGCTCCTAAGACTACATTGCAAAATCTGATGAATGAAAAATTTGCTTTGTGAGAAATGATCTGTAGCTAATGCCGGCAGTACAGGAAATGAATTTTAGATAGATGTGTGTTTCCTCATTAGTGTTGCCAATCCCTGAAAGAGATATTTTGCCTCTGACCGACACCAGCGTGAATGTAGGTGACCATTCCGAGAACTTTTTGACTCAGAAGTATAATCTTAAAAAAATGTCTCATTGCTAAAAATTCTTTTAGTTCGAATAGCTGGTACAATTTATTCCATTTGAGAATATAATTTCAACTTTGTATCTATTTGATTTTCAGCAAATGAAAAATTTTCTTGAACAAAATGCTCCAATTTAAAAGAGGTGAATTGATGTATGTTATTAAAACATATGCAGAGAAAAAATTGAAAACATTATTGCATTGCTCAATATTTAATAAAATAATATTATGGTACATATTAAAGAAATGGAAAATTAAATGGTACAATATAGAATAGGAAAAAAATCCTGTACCACTGAAAATTTTTATAAAAATGTACAAGCTAGATATCTTAGGAATTTGTTTTTTTAATACCAATTATCATTTTACATCACTTTGAGTATAGATTTCAATATTTTATAAGTTGTGTAGTATCAGAAATTTTAATTTAAAAAAAAAAGAACTTGAAAAATAAGAGTCCTTTTTACATCAAGGATTAGTTCATAAAAGATTTTATTATAAACGTGAAGAGAGTATGTTTTACTTTATATTGTTAAAAAATATAACAATTTATGCTACATTTTAATTTTAAGCATAGTTCTGAATTTAATCTTTGATAATTTTAAAATATTAATATAAGAAACACATAATTATTCGACAACTATTCAATCAAAAAATTTTTTTAAGTTAAGGACATCAGAAATTAAAATAGTATAAGCATGAATTATATATATATATACACAGAACAATTACATTATGTATGCAGGATACAGGTATTGCGATTGTAATTTACTATAAGAATCACATTTTTACTATCTATTGTAGATTCCATTATTTAAACAAAACTGTATACTTAATTCAGATGAAAAATGTTTCAAAAGTGTAGGTACATAACTGACAATACATTTATGTAACACATGATACAGAAGGTAATGTTTCATACCAATGTATTGGACAATTTTACATTTTGAAAAGTAACAACACCTCTTAACTAATATGTTTATTAAAATGAATAATATCTATTTGTGGCTTTGTTTTTACAACATGGAATGTCAATTAAATTCAATATATCATATAAAAGCAAACAAATTAATGAGTTGTTACATAAAAACTCATATTCTTCCTTTTGTGAATATATCAACACAAAATTAAATTTATTTAAAAAAGACTAATGTTATAAAAGCTTTTGATGCAACATATTTTTGGAAAATGCATTTATAACAGAAATAATGATTCATCACAATAATATTACTTTCATAGCAAAAATTATATTGTATCAATTATCTGGTTTGAATAGAGAATTTATAACATATTCTAATTAAAATATTATTTACTAAAACGGGAAAAAAGGTAAAAAATAAGACTTATGCATGATTTTCTTTAAAAAATCATTAGATAAGCAACAGTTTTTCAAAATAAGAGAAAACTTGAAAAGTTTTTTTTACACAAAATATGAAAGATCAATAAAAAAAGGTATGTATAAAGGACTAACCTACACAAACTTATTAATCTGAATGCTGCTATAAAAATGTTTCAAAAATTTATCTTTTAATTAAATGGATTGTGACATTTTAGGATATTTTCAAACAGTCTTAAAATTATATGTAAATAAAGACTAATTAAATAACAACATTTAATTTTTAAATGAATATTTCAACACATGGTACTTATGTATTAGTGTCACCGCAGGCAAAAAATTGGGCCATGAAAAGTTTTTCTTCAAATAAAAAGATGTAAGAATCTTTGTTGTTTTGATACCAAGGTGCAACTCACATGGCCCTAATCTTGCTGTGGTGACAGTAATACTTTCATACCCAACATATTTAGAGAGACGGCAATACAAACATTCAGAATACATTTACTTTCAAATAGTTATGTATTTTCAATCATCAATTAAAAAAACTTTGCTACTATAAGAAATGAAATTGGTTTGATGAAATTATCAAAATCTATACAGTTATGTAATAAAGTCGAAAATATATTCAAAGAGAAATGTTCTAACCAAATGCAACAACTTAAAATATTGTAATTCTTTGAAGATTTCAATAAATTAAAATTAATTTTGAGAATATACACAAATGCAACTTCTAAATAACAATAAAAATTGGATTGAAGATGAAGAAATAAAAACAATTTAATAATCTAGCGCATAGCGTAGTTAGAAATCAATTGTAACATATTTAACAAAGTTCAAATCAAAAACCTTTTAAATAAAATTAAACATCAAAGATGAATTAAAAATAATTTTGCTTAGTTATAAACTTAATAAAGGAACTGAAATATTCCAGGTTGTAGGAAGAGGCAAAATTACAAACTATCATTCAAACAAATAAAAACATAATTAGTACATTATTCAACACCTAGATAATATACGAACATATTAAAAAACATCCCTTTTATCTCACATAAATAAGCAGTTAGTTGCATTAGAATATATTGATTGTAATTGTATGTGGTCATTCTACACGTATTTAACTTCTGCATGTAACAAATAAAAACAAAATTGTACCAGAATAATGAAAAACACACTGTAAACATTCTGAAACTGTTATCATCGCCCAACCCGCATCTGTAAATACAGTATCCTTCACACAAAAATAATTTCACTCATGGAAAGAAAATATTTTCCATCGGAATAAATTTTAGTTTCAACACAAAAGAAAAATCCCGATCAAAAAAGTTTTAACTTTCGAGATATATATGTTAAAACATGTCTTCAATAGTAAAATATCAATTACACTTACAACAAGAAGCTCATAATTCAAGCACGGCTGTCAAATAGTAATTCTCGCTTTTTTTCAATTCATGAAAGACGGCACGTGTGAATTGAAATCATTAAACGGTATTTATAAACAGATAAAAATTCAGTATCTCACAAATGCTTGACATGTACAATACGAAAGTATAAAATAAAAATAGAAAGGAATTTAAAGCATCGATAACACGTTGCCAGATTTGATGAAACTTCGAAATTTTAATTTATGTGGCTTTGGAAGTAAAACGCGTAAATGTATATGTATATCTTATAAAAGAAAGAGCATTTTTGGATTGTGATCTTTTGTTAAAATTAAAAGCAAGATTTCTTAAAATTGCGTTAAAATTTATTAAGTATATTTAATTACGAGGAAAAAAATTCTTGAATAATTAAGTGAAAGTATACAAAAAGAGGATTTTGAACAAAATTTTAGTAGAAGTTTAGCTAGTCAAGAAGTATTCGAAATACGAAACACAAGCTATGATTGTATGCTTGATTATTAAAAAAACACTAGAGATTTGTGATCCCGTGCTATATTTTGAATTCCGAGATTTCGGGATTCCATTATCCAAATCCCAGGATCCCGAAATAAGGCCTGGACCATTTATGAAAAATATTTACAAATTAGCACAGTTGAAATCCTTACTAATATTATAAATGCGAAAGTTCGCATGAATGTTTGTTATTCTTTCACGCAAAAACAACTAAATGGATTTTAATGAAACTTTACAATAGTATAGCTTATACATTAGAATAACACATAGGCTATAATTTATAAAGATATTGTGTGGTGTCCAAAATATAACGATAATTGTCAAGCAAATAGGAAAAAATTCTGCCATCTGCAAGTAATTCTGGCGTGCGCTACAAAAAAGCCAACGACAGCATATATCTATCTTTTATGAGTGAAGCAAAACTTTCCCTTTTTGCTTTGTCTACGCCAGGTACTCGCTTCTAATTTATTCCTTTGTAATTCAATGTAATCGTTATTTTTTATTTTAGAATAAAACTAAATTTTAAAGGGCGAGGTTGCTTTAAATCTCTCTTTATTTGAATAGGTACTATTGATTTCTTTCATGTGTTAGCCATTATTGCCAAAATAGGGAACCATACATACAATAAAAATTGATAATTTATTTCTATGTACGTCTTTTTTTTTATGATTTTACTATGCACATTTGGTAGTAACAAATTGATCCTTATATCAAAATAAATACTTTTATCGCTTCTGGTAATTCTGGTAAATAAACTTTGTCTTTCACACTACATCATTTGGACAAATTTGCATAATTTTTTTGTGGTTAGTAGTTAATTATAACGCTATAATTTTAATTGAATAGGAAGATTTTGCATTTTTTAAGCATAAAAATAATAATAACTACTGTATTGTATTTTTTGGAGTGAGTGAGCAAAATTAATGTCGCACTGTTCAGCTACGCGTAATTTTGAACCATGGTCAAGTGACGTAGATGATACCTGAGCTGGCAGCCCCACCCCCTCTCCTAACTATCACACCACACCAACTTAGCAGGAATATTCTTTGAAATCCACTCTTCCAAGATATGTGGCAGTACGGGTTTTATGATGAGCATTTTAGTGGAGAAGGCGAATAGTTTTGTAACAGAAATTGCGTTTTCAGCTGACGGCATTTTCAGCGGATTGAAAAGATTATAATTTTTGTCCCGAAAAAAAAATAAATGTCAAAATTTAAATGTTTTATTTTAATTGTACGTTAATGAAGACCTTAGAAAACGATTTGACTATTTCTTTTAAGTGAACAGTGTATACAATTAATTTTACAGTGGAATATCTGTGATTAATTAATTAGCTCTAACGGATTAAATTTCCCAAAGATGAGTATTTTGTTTATGTATACATAAGCAAAATAATCATCCTTTAATTTCCAATAATGTGATCCAAAAAAAAAAAGTATTGCACGGAATAAACTGCGGTAAACCATAATGTGGTAGATAAAGGGTTACCGCGTGCATCGCTCTCCTACTCGGCGGGTCTTTAGTGGTACTGGGCTCAAACTCGTGACAAGCAAGCCACCTTGACCACTAAGGTACCGCGACCACACAGTCATCTGTTTCAAGGTACGTTACACAAAATTTTTAACAATGTGTTACTTCTGCTGAGCAGAGATCAGCTTAGGAAGGTATTTTCAAAAATCGACCCTCAAGAGAGTTACGGGGAGTTATAAATTTAAAAAAAAATCCTTTTTATCAGCTATTAGATCTACAGACTTAAAATTTAACAAACGTGTTTTTTTTCTTTCTTTTTTCTTTTTTTGTTCAGCTGAGATATGCAAAAAACTTTTTCTTGTTTAATTTGCAATTCACGCAAAATAAACTCATTAAAAACTTCTTTATCCTTCAATCTGTATTGTTTAATTTTTCAGTTCACCAGTGCGAAGAACGGGTATACCAGCTAGATACATAATAAAACTGAAAAGATAGCGAAAATATTGGTTTAATATTATTATTTATTGAAACAAATCAAAATAAAATTTAATTAATCATAAAAAAACAAATAAAAAAAAGAGTACATAATGAATTCAATAAAAATAATACAATTTGGATTTATTAAAAATTGACCCATTTGAATTAAAAATCGATATGTTTGATTTTTTCTAAAACCTTATTGTAAATTTAAAACAGAACAAAAAACCCCTCTATTTTGTTTTCATTGAAACAATGTATTTTTTTTTATATTTAGAATTGATAACTGCATGATTTCTGTATGCTTAGAAAGACATCCTAAGGGAGTAGATTTTTCAAAATTAAAATTATGAAGTTTGAAATGAAGTTTTTTCCGGCAAACTCCCATATACCTGTAGACAGCACGTACAAATTATAGCATGAATTTAAATAAATTTTAATCAAAAAATTTTTTCTACCGATACAACTCTCACAACAACAAAAAAAATTTTTCCTTTAAAAAAAAAAAGTCTTATTAACAGAAAACACTAAAAATTAATCATTAATACTAAAACTAATTATAATAAAACTACCAAAAAAAGCAGACTTCGATATTAAGAATAACGATAACAAATACATTGTATATTTCTCAGCTCAATAAAATTCTTAGAAAATGTCTTTTCGAAATATTTTAAACAGCATTTAAATATTCTTCATATTTATTCAGCATGAAATATTCTTCATAATATTCAGCATGAAATATTCTTCATAAAATTCTTAGTTTCCTCAAAAAATGTCTTTTCGAAATATTTTTAACAGCCTTTAAATATTAATACATGCAATCTAATTTGAAAATATATTTATAATGATAACAAGATAATATTCTTGAATTTATCTCTCTATAGATTAAAAAAGAAAACATTGAAATAACTAACCTATAACTGAGTTAATTTACAAACTTTGAATATTCAAAAAGAATTTTGAAGAAATGCCTTTTAGATACTTCAAACCGTGATAAGAGCTTAAACACAGCTTATGGAATATACTTATAATAAGAAAATAATATTACGAGTACTAAAGTTATCTTTTGATGTATAAAAAAAGAGAGAAAAAATCTAAAACACATCTTTTATATTGATTTTGCATGATAATTCAGAAAAATGATTCATAATTGGTGATTCAAAAGAGAAAATTCAAAATTTATTATAAACATCAGACAAATGAGTCACAATTTTTTTATTTCTGGGGAGCAACAATGTCACGTTTCGAAAGTGGAAACTCTCTATATAAATTTTTTGAGAATTAAATTCTTAGAAAATTTTGATGAGAAATAAAACTTCAAAATATAATTCAGACAAAAATTAAATCCCGGGATTAGTTATTTTTATCCCGAGATTTTGGAACCGGGATTAGAAACACCGGGATCCTGGGGCTGCAAACCCTAAAGTGGAGGAAGACAGATCTCAAACTATCGGTGGCACTAGTGTTCGGTGTATTGCAGGATCTGTTGACCAACCTCGTTCTACGGTTCGTAAAATTCTTCGAAAGGTCTTACGCTACTATCCCATTAAAAAACCGCTTGTGCATCAACTCTTACCAGATGATCTGGATAGTCGACAAACCTTTGCGTAGCATTTTCTTATGCGAGTTGAGCACCAGGATGAATGTTCATGGTACATTTTGTAGACCGACGAGGCCCACTTTCATCTGGAAGGTGCGGTTAACACACACAATTACCAAATTTGAGCTGGTACAAACCCACATCAATTCCTACAAATTCTGTTACACTCTTCGCATGTGAAGGTTTGGTATGGCTTTACTGCAATCTTCATTATGGTCTGTTTTTTTCGAAAAGAACAGTACCGCAGGGCTGTGAACTGCACCGTCACAGGTCAACGATACTCTTCATTATTAGAGCAATCCGTTATTCTGGTTCTTCAGGCAAGACTATGTGATATAACCACACTGTTTATGCAGCATAATGCTCTTCCACACATCGCCCGTTGTGTGAAATAAGTGTTCCGTCACCATTTCGGTGATGACAGGATCATCAGCAGGCAATTTCCTACAACTTGGCCTCCTAGATCTCCCGACTTGAATCCTTGCTACTTTTCAATGTGGGAATTCCTAAAGGTGATGGTCTACCGTGATTTCATCACATCTCTATCCGACCTTGAATAAAACATAGAACGGGCCATGTGCGTAACATTCCCCAGTTCTCATGCTGCTTTCAACAGTCGAATATGCGATTCTACTCTTCCAGATGGTAGCAGACAATGATGGTCAGCATAAAGAGCATGTTTTTGTAAACTTTTGTAGATTATTTATATGTTCTCAATAAAGCTATGATACGCCGCCTGGGGATGATTTTTGAAACTCTTTGTTTTTTTTCCCCTCGATAAAATTCCCATCATTTCATTCTGCCATCACCCAATTTTTATGTAATTCCACTGTATAGCTTTTGCTACAGACTGCTCGCAAATTTCAAGTTTAGTTATGGACACCCGGTACATCATTCATGTATCGTTGGACCGTTATAGTCCCTTTTAACAAACTAAAGATGATTTGCAATCGTATGTGCAGGTACCCCAAACTATGACGCCACTTTGCTGAGTGATGAGATGTTTTTCAGATTCGGCTGGATAGCTTCACCATATTGACGATACACTCACACACCCCGACTATTATAGGACGTAAAGAAGCATGATTCGACTGAGAACTCTCCCCCCCATTCAGTGACAATTCATCCTCACCATTGCTTTAGCCTAGTTCCATTGCAAACCAAATCATTTGTGCTTTGAAGTCATTGATAGTCTTCTTAACAGATGCTATGATACCAGACTACCATCTAATCAATTAGTAATGGTTCTGGTCGATATGGGAACATCAAGGATATTCCTCACAGGCGTAGAAAGGATTGTCAAGGTCCCCCCTTCCCCCTGATGATGAATGTTTCTTCTTTCTATGCCACATCAATACCCCTCAAATTTGCAACTATTTCTTTGTTCCAACGGTCTTTTCTAAGTGCACCCTGAACGCATACAGGTGATTGTTAGTTGATGATTGACATGTGGACCAAACTGCCCTTTCAGTCAAATCACCACATCCTCAATAATATCGCCTACCTGCCAGAAATGCCTCCGTTGGTAGTTATCTGGCAATCTTTGCTATAACACAAGTGTCCTCTGAGACAAGAAAAGAAAACCGCAATGATTTACCTGTCAGAAATAACGTCACGGTCATGGATATTGCTTATTTTGCAGGTTTTTTTCTTTGTATCCTATTCAACGTACGTCGGAGTACTGCATGCTTCATGTCATTTACATTGCTCAGTGATGCAATGGCGTGCATAGACTATTTTTTTGGGAATGGTTTACATTTTATAGAACACGCATACGAAAGGGCCAAGGCGTAATCTTTATGCAGAAAATGCAGAAAATTAAAAATCTCTTGGTGTAAGGAAGGGGGGGGGAGGGAGTAAATCTTTATACTCTACCCTTATGTACTCCATTGCGGTGAAGTGTACTTACTTAAAAATTTTCATTGTTTTCTGAGCATTTCTTTTTGACATTTTTCTTTTTAATGCCAATAATAAAAAAAATAATGATTTGTTCAAATTATTCAGAGAGCGAGAGAGAATTAACAAAAGAGATTTCATTAAAGTGAATATTACTTACTCTCAATGTCTACTTCGTACTCTCAATGTCCAATGCTAAAAGTTACTTTTCCCCTTTATCATAAAAATGGTTCAGAATAATTACATGTTATTTTAAATTTTCAGAAAATAAAAACAATTTGTGAAAAAAAAGACATAATTACCTTTCACTGGTTAGAATATTTATTTTTATCAGTAGTATGCAGAACATAAAGATTTTAGACATTTTTCTAAACTGTTTCATTTTCGAATTCTTTAGGGATGTTAAAATTCTTCCATCCAATTTTACATATGCTTTTTTCCTTTTTATACCAGGGTCGCCTAACTTTCTGGATTTCACATTAAAAGACACTTTTTGTGTTTCTTCTTGGTATTTCAACTAATAAGTGGACATTAGGAAAATTTAGAAAAATGTCTAAAATCCTTAAGTTTTGTACTCGATTGGTATTAATCGAATTTAATTAAAAATTTTCATAATTTTCTGAGCATTCCTTTTTGACGTTTTCTCTTCAATGCCAAGTAGTGTAAATAATAAAAAAAAAAATAATGATTTGTTCAAATTATTCAGAGAGCGAGCGAGAGAGAGGGAATTTACAAAAGAGATTTCATTAAAGGGAATATTACTCCCAATGTCTACTTCGTAAAAATCCAATGCTTAAAGTTACTTTTTCCCTTTATCATAAAAACGATTCAGAATAATTACATGTTATTTTAAATCTTAAGAAAATAAAAACAATTTGTGAAAAAAAGACATAATTACCTTTTACTGGTTAGAATATTTATTTTTATCAGTAGTATACTGAACATAAAGATTTTAGACATTTTTCTAAATTTGTTTTGATGTTTCGAATTCTTTAGGGATGTTAAAATTCTTTCATCCAATTTTACATATGCTTTTTTCCTTTTTATTCCAGGGTCGCCTAACTCTTTAGATTTTACATTAAAAGACACTTTTTGTGTTTCTTCTTTTGGTATTTCAACTAATAAGTGGACATTAGGAAAATTTAGAAAAATGTCTAAAATCCTTAAGTTTTGTACTAGGTTGGTCTTAATCCAATGGTAATTGATATTTATGCCTTTATAATATAGGTTAGTTAGTATTTATTTACTTGTACTTATTTTTCTTTTATTTACTTGTAACTTGTATTTTACTTCTAATATTTATTTTTATTTACATTAATGAAACTAAGTAATTTTATGGTAATTGCATCTGTTCTAATATTTATTTGATTCCAAAATACTTTTCCCACAAAATTGCTGAAATTCGTCCACACCCTTCATTATATTGTTACTTACTATTAATTTTTAAATATTTCTCTCAAAGTTTTTATTTTTATTACATTTCGCTATGTTTAAAATGTATTCGCACTATAATATCTTAACAATTTAATAAAAATAATTAAACTTGATTGGCAAAAATGTATTTATCCTTGTAAATTTATAATCGAATCTGTTCTAAAATGGGAAAAAAATATGTCCGCTCTAACCACGATGAGTTTCAAAGCGTCCGCTCAGATCATGGAATGTGGAATGTTATGTGTCCGCTCTAACCACGTCCGCTGTAGCCACGCAACCCCTTGAGATAAGATAGAAGAAAGTTTGAAAAACAGTTTTGAGAAAAACGCGTTTAAAGTTTCAAGTCCGATTACAACAATGAAAATCCTAACTTAGCGTTACGAACAGCTGCTCTTCTAACAGATGCTTCTTTATAACGACTTCGAATTTTAAAAAATCACTTAACCGCCGTATTCTAGACATGTTAAGGAAGCAATTTATGATTTTTTTTTTTTTTTTTGATTTTTTGAAACCATCACATGGGTGAACATTCTTAAGGTATCCGACTACGTTCGGAACCGTGATTTTACAAAAGCGTATAAATGGATAATATTTATTATATTTAGTGTCACTTATATTAGAAAATGTATATAAAATTCTTTTAAGAATAGTATTACAGTAAAAAATTATTTAAGTACAATATTTTGAGAAAAAATGAACATAGAATAACCAATTTTCAAAATATTCTCGTTTTGTGAAAAATGCTTCTATTATAATAATATTTTGCCTGTATATAGCTCAGACCTCTGTAAGAATGCTCAACAAGAATTTTTTAAATGTATAACTTATAGAAGTGGGTTTATCCATGTTTTACGACAACAGAGGGGAGAAATTTTAAGAAAAAAAACGCCGATAATTATTTCAATGGGTTATAACTCTGAAAATAATGGGAATTTTTCAAAAAACATAGCTGAGCCTCTGTGCAGAGGTCTGAGCTGTATACAGGGAAAATATTATTATAACAGAAGCATTTTTCACAAAAGGAGAACATTTTGAAAAAAGGTTATTCTAAGTTCATTTTTTTTGCCGAAATATTGTATTTAAATCTTTTTTTTTTTGTCAAAATGTCCTTAAAACAATTTTATACATGTATTCTAATCCAAGTGACACTAAATATTACGAAAATTATCCATTTATGTGTTTTTTAAAAATCACGGTTCCCCGAACGTAGTCCGATACCTTAAAGACCAAATAATAATAAAAACAATAATACATTCATTCTAAACTATGATTGGCTTTTGAAACATTTGAAGGTCGTTTTTTTAAAAATTTGTTTCAAAATAAATTTCTGCATTTTAATGATGAGCTGTTTTTCTTTTTTGAAAAAATTGGAAGTGATGTAGAAACTGTGTTTCATCTTATCTCGAAAGGAAATTGGATAAAATATTTAATGAATAACTCTGCCACACAGATAGAGATAATTGTCCAATTTAATTGTTGAATCTTAAAATAGTTTTTGAGATTTTATTAAACATGAAGCTTGAAATATTCTACGCGCACACACACAATTCAGTAATCTGTTTTGAAAAAAAATATATTTTTATCTAAGAAACTTCTTTACATTTATTTTTAAAACTAGCTCTTTCAAACATTTTAAGATGCTCTTTAATATTTGTTCATGCGAAGAAGATACTCCTACCTCGTGTTTATTTTCTGTGGATTGCTTTGTTACGGGTAAAGAAAATAGGTTTAAACTGGTTTTCTCGCAGTGAGACTTTGCTCGAAGAAGCGAAAGAATGGTAGTAGAAAAAAAAATTACGACATATTTGTGATCTTTTTTAAAATACAAAATAAATAATACTAAATTCTACTTTAAAGTAGGTTTAAAAAAAAATTTTTTTTTTTTGAAATTTTCGTTTTTTAAATTTTTGAATTGTTTATTGAAGTTTTTAAACTCTTTATTCTTTTCGAAAGGGGCTACTCTATCTAAAAATTTATAATTATTGAAACTTGACTAATGAACTAATAAACGATTAAAGAGCAGAATTTTATTGATTATAATTAAATTCCTCTTTTATTCGAGGAGTATGCATAACACGAAATATAAAATGAATTTCATAACAAATATCTTCCAATCACAGGAAATAACTCTGTTGGCGATAAATACTTTACCGAGTATATAATATTGGCTTACTTTCTATTTATTTCATTATATAAAAACAAAATAAGTACTATTTTAATCTGTTTTTAACAAATTAAGTAATTTGTTAAAAACTGATTGATAATTAACTGAATTATCATGAGTAAATTTTATAGAATAAAGGAATACTAACAAGGGAAAAGTAGAAAGATATGTTTATAAAGAATATTCCTTTCGATTCACCATTTAAAAGATTATGTTTTGGCAGCCATTAAGTGGACTATAATTGTAATTCCTATCTTCAACTGCAATTGAATATATGGATGCACTGTAAAAGAGAAATTCCAAGAAATAGCTCACATTTTTCATAAATATTATGGCCAACATTAATTAAAAATACATGACACATCATAAATCTCACAAACATATTATTTGTTTTTAAATAAACAATTTTTTTTTCTATTTTCTTGGAAATTATATCAAACACGTAATTCATGAATATTTTGGAACATTCAGATAGTTGTCAATCGTGATAATTCTCTTCTCTGATGTTTTTATTTGCCTCAACTAAGTCAAAACAACCCTTCAACTACGCAAACGCCACGTGCCAATTCCCAAATGTCAAGAAAACAAATACAAGGCAGTTAATTAAAGGTTTTCAATTTCGTGAAAGGGTGAAAAATGATACATACGAAACAAGAACAACAAACGAAGGAAAAAGAAAAAACAATAATATTGGAATTCTTTTAACATGTGAATTTGTGCTGACAAGCCTTTTTGTGCTGGAAGGTGTGTCAGCTGACGTAGCCATTCGCCCTTTTCACGGACCAATAGAAATTGCTGAAAATTGGGGTGTGTATCAGTATTTATTTGTCTTTCTTTGTAGTCTAGGGAACAATGGAATTGACAGGTCACTTGCAGCCTCGATCAATCACCTTTACAGTCTTCAATGATTAGAATTCTATAATTAATCGGTTTGTTGCGCAATTCAGTTTATTGTAAGGTTATTTGTATTGTGATGTGACTGAATGTTTCTTTTACAAAAGATAAACAATGTGCTGAGTAATCACAGAGTGATGTACTTAATAAGAGTAAAATTGTTACGGTGTTTACGCCAAAATAATACATAATACAAAAAATAATATATAATATCTGTTATATATATATATATTCTAATGGTCTGTAGATTGGTGTTTTATTATTGTAGAACTAGTACATTCCCGGAAGCTGGTATCTCTTTTTAGTGCGGCACCATTTAGACGGATACCAATCACCGCAAGTAATTCTGACGTTTAGTTTCCTCCCTAGAAAGAGAGGCACCTGAGCTCTGACGATGCAAACCTATACTAGGATTTAATTTTGCACCCAAGCCAAACAGACACTCTAGGGATTTTTTACATGTCGTATAATCATACGACATGGCCGCTGTCAGTTTTCTGTATCATGCAAGTCCACCGACTCGCTCCGGGGTCAAATCTGCAACTTTGGGTGCAGTAGTTCAGCGACATACCAACCTCGCCACCCAGCCAGCCTGTTTGTTATATAACACGTGATAAAAATAGAAGACACAAAGACAAATTTTTTATTTACACAATTTTCCTTTTATGTTTTTTTTCTCCGAGAGTAATTTTCTCGTATATTATTCTTTGAATACAATTATTTATAATAAAAAGTTTTCCTGTACATGTTAAAAAGATGTTTTTTTTATACATAATGTTCAAATTATTCTTGAAATTACATAAATACTCGTATATTATATGCATAATAATTATCCTATTTTCACTTATTCATTTTGGGTCGTTACCTTCTTTAAAAAAATTATTTTCAAATGTTCATAGAAAATCAAATTTTTTGTGAATATGACGTTTTCTTACATCTATGTATGTATGGGAGAAAAGCGACTACCACACTCGTTTACACTCACCCTCATCACGAGATATCTGGAACTATTAGACCTACAGACTTGAAATTTTGTGCAAGGCATGTTTCTTTCGTAAAGGAAGGATTCGTTAAAAGCGAGTTTTGAAAAGTCGACACCTAAGGGGGATGGAAGTTGTAAGGGCCGGCACCAATGTTCTTTTTTGAAATATTTGACCTAAAGACTTGAAATTTGGCAAGAATGTTTTTTTTGTTGTTGAATAGATATCCGTTGCAAATGAGTTTTTGTGAAATCGATTTGGAAAGGGAAAGGGGTTACAAGGGAAGGGGTAACAGATTATTATACTTCCGTTTTAGAAATTCAAGGCCTGGAGTTTTTAAATCAAGAGGCAAGAATAAGAATGTCTTTCAATGCAATAGGGCTTAAATATCTCGTAATAACTTAAGAAACAGTGTACAGTAATCCAACACCACGAAATAACCAGCGGCCAGTATAATAATACAGGCTAATGGCTTGTATAATAATATAGGAAATAGTCAAATTTTAAGGATATTGTTTATGATTCCGAAAAATAAATCAATGTTTTCCTCTAAATTTTACCAGTTGTTCCCAATGCATTCATTTATCATCATAACATTAATTCTCCACTTTTCAATCCTCGAAAAACATTTCGATGCAGATAGCATTTATCTGAAGAGTATGCATGGAATGTATTTACCAAACATCTGAAATATGCCATTGCGTATATGTTTATCTAACGATTAAAGCAGTGTTGCATGTTTTTATAAGCGAATCTCAAGTTAATGTTATAAAAACGATGTTGTAATTATCATTTCGGTGGTAGAATGAGAGAAGACGCACATGGACGAAAGTTTTGATTCATAATTTATAAGGGAAAAAGAGAAAATATAAAATAATGGAGTGGTATTTTTTAGCAAATTACCGCTATGAAATAGCCCAGGGATGGCGAACCAGTGGCACGCGTGCCATCAATGGCCCGTGTCAGAATATTTTGGGCACGCCAGCAATCAAAATGGTCTGCATTTTATTTCAAAATTACACGAGTTCACTATGAAGTATTACGAACACAGAGACACGAGTGATCGGACGCGGGGAGCACACTCGTTTGTAATTGTCTTGCCTGACTTAAGTCCTGGACTACATTTGCTTATGATGCGAAATTTGTCTACGCATAGCATAGTCAATTTCGTTGACAAAACTGCATTTTAAAATTTGTGTTATATTAATGATTTTTAACTGTTATTTAACATGGATAGTTCAGCAAAAGAACAAAAAGTGCAAGATCGTAAGTGTAGCAGAGAATTTCAAACTTGGTGAATCTAGAAATATGGCATTATTAGTAAAGGCGACAAAGCGGTGTGTGTTTTATATTCTGGAATAATGGTACTCAGAACATCGTCTGTAAAACGGCATTACGAAACAAATCACAAATCCTCTTGGCAAAAAAGTGAACCACAGCAAAAATAATGTAATTGCTTAAAAATCATTTGGCAGATGACACCAATTCAGCATGCATACTCTACTAAAAGTAACATCTTACAATCCTAATATAAGTTATTTGACATCCAATCTGCAACAACAGAAGTCACACCAATGTTACTTTATTTTGAATTACACGTATAATTAGAAACATTTACAACTATACAGTGTAAAAGGTATTTTTCTTAGTAAATAAAGAGTTTTTGAGTTGTTAGTGTTTAAATTTATTATTTTCCAATCACAAGTAAAAATGATTTGATGGCACGTCTTTACCTCATTAAACACTTCTTGAGAAAAAATGGCACGTTGATCCATAAAGGTTTGCCACCCCTGAAATAGCCTGTGATCTCGACTCAAAAATATTTATTGTAAGCATTTCTTACCTTGGTATTATATTATTTTCATACTAAGAGTATTATTAAATAAGGTTTAAGAAAGAGTATAAATTCAAGTCTACTGGTTTTACTTTAAATAACCCTGTTCTTGTGGATAATATTTTGCGACTCATTCCAACCGTACTCACAAATCTACCGGATTTTAACCGAATTAAATCAGTAAGAGATTCTTGTGTTTTTGATTAAATAATTACCGAAGAAAATCTCCGAAAGCAATCATAGCTTCGAAAAGACGTGCTGTATTGCTATTGCTAAACAACTAAATAAAACATAAAGAAAGGATAAAATCTTTAGCTGCTAATGTTCATTTTAAAATGCCATTGGTGCTGACCCTATTGGTAAAGAATGCGTTTTGTTAAACTGTATCAGATTTATTTCGATGAAGAGTTGTTGAAAGTTTAATAAAATGTATGATGTACCTAAAAAAATATGCAAAGGAATTTTGGTTAAGATGTCTTTCTACGTTTTCTCATCCATCGGAGAGTTTGAATTGCTGTTTAAGAAATCAACAAAAGAATGTGATATATTATCGAAGACTCTAATACAAGAATGTAAGCATTCTTGTTCTGTAATAATTATGAACAGATAGTATGACGGGCTCACGCGTCTTTTCATTAACATGTCCTTGGGGTTCTTTTGGGGCCAGGATTAACGGCAACTCTTTTCCAACCAAAAACCCAAGAAGTGAAACGTGAATCTAAGATGCAAATTAGATAGCTTTTAAATATCAGAAGTTTAAGTAAGTGAGGTGGCAATTTGGGGAATGTTGTTATAGAGAGTGGATACGATTGTAAAGTGACAGCCAACAAAGGTTATCCCGAAGATAGAGCCATTAGGTCAAGGTGCATACCATTGCACTCGAGTAAAGACGCAACTCCCGCATGATTAGTTCGGTGATCGGATCAAGGTAGGATTGACTATTTATATTAGGAATTGTGATATTATTGGAATTGAGATTAGGCGGGTTAGATATTGATAGTGGTCCAAGTTGCGCTAGTTCGGTATTATTGATGTTGTGTGTTTTGTCATCGTAGATTCTCTCATATATATTATTATCATCTAATCTGCTAAAAGTTTAAGTTTAAATTCTTAATAAAGTCATAGTAAGAATATGGACACGTCTAGTCCTTTTGTTAATTCTACACCTCTAGCTCAAGCAGATAATCCAGAAGAAGGGCACCCTAGGGGGGCAGTTTCAGAATAGTACCTTGTGACGGATCTTTCGTGTACCTTCCTCTAATCCTCTTGGGAAATCTTTGGGCTATTAATTTGTGTTTATTCACAACCAACCCTTTTGAAGAAGAAACTGCGTGATATTTAAATAAGTCTACTATATATAGTCAAGGTTTTCCAGCTAGCAACTAGGAGAATGAGAGAGAGAAAACCAGAAGTCACGTGAGATTGCTACTGATCATGTATCACTCAAATGTATAGAATATTTCAAATATTAAATAGACGAAAGATTTTAAGTGACGATTGGTCACTAAAGCTAAATTAACGTTAATTGGGATATTAGGATTGATCTTAAAATAAAGAGGTTGATATTTGTAGCCTTCTTATAATTCGTGCATCTCGTTGTTGTTCCACGTATATTACTTACATTGAGACATTCTCTTCTTGTTGAAATTGATTGAATTAGTATTGCTATTTTGTGAGACCAATAAATAAATTAATTTTGAATATGTCTGGTATTCCTTCCCTTTTTCCCACACATCTAGGCGGGTAAGAGAGAGGGACAATTCCCTCACAACCTCACAGCTACTGTTGCTGTGAAATCATAACACTTGCTAAAAAATTTATCTTGTTGTTTTTTGAGTTAAGTAAAAAAAAAAAAAACTAAAAATAAAAACTCTTTTTTTAAAAAAAAAAAAATTTTTTTTTTTTTCGAATCATCAGTTCAATTCAACTTTTTTTTAGAGACCCTCTGTTATTTTCCAACTTTTTGGAATCAAAGTGTTTGTGCAATGATTTGGATGTGGATATTTGTTGAAGATATTTAAGGAAAAATCTAAAATTCGTTTAAATTTTACACCAGTATACATACAAAAATTGAAAGTTTACTTATAGAATCAGATTTACTTAGATAAAAGTAAATCTATATTTCAGATAAATAATGATTGAACTGTTGATACTTCGGATTATTCCTTGAGACTAGATATTAGTTTTGAAAATATTTGCGACTTCTGGATATCAATATTCATAAATTAAAATAGTGGAAATATTGTATATATATATATAAACTAATATATATATATATATATAAACTGTTTTCTTTTTTTACCCCCGATTTGACTTGATTTAAATTTATGTTGCATTCTGAAGTAACTCGAGAGCTATCAACAACGGACCTCGCAATTTTGAGCTGCAGTCAAGTGAGGAGGACTAACGTGAGCTGGCACCCTTCTCTCCAAACTTCCCCATCATGCTAACGGGAGGACTTGAAGCCACGACAGATTCAGCGCATCAGCCCTTTTGCAAGGGGTCTTCAGCGGCCCTAGGTTCAGAGCCCGCGACTCGACTTCGCCGGCCACGAGTTTGCAATCATGACCATTCGGCTACAACATCCACTTTCTTTTCCCTCCCATAAAATTTTTGATGTCTGAACTTAATCAATTCTTAATATCAAAATCTTTTGAGGTAAAAAATATAAGAGTTTAAATAATAACTCGTTAAATTAATAATAAATTAGACGAATGACAAGTTTTCAAGCAATATATCAGCTAACATTTATAAGTTATAGACATTTAAACCCAAAACAAGTAGCCTTTCTATAAATTTTTAATAACATATGTAACTGATTTTGACTCCGAAAAGCTCATTTAAATGCCACTATGACATTTTACTGATACGTCTAGCATTATGAATTATTTATCATTTTAACACGTGACATTTAATTCTGTTTCAGGGAAAATGGCGATAATAATTATTTTTGACAATAAGACATTTTAAAACAATGCCAAGCAAAGTTTTATTTTTATTTTTAATGGGCTGGGGATCGGTGTTTTACCATTGCAGATCTAGTACATGCCAAGCAAAGTAAGCTAATTGATTGTTGGAATTACAAAGTAAAATACAATTAGAACAGAAATAAAAAAAGTATACAACTTTAAAAAAAATTCCTCACTATTCTCTGAGTCATTTAGAATAATTAGGGACACTTGGAATTTATTCTGTACTTCTGTAAGCATGTAAGCAAGCATAAGTAATTTTGAGAGAATGTATGTAAGCAAATTATTCCATTGCCTACAAACAGAAACGAGAACAACTGGAATACACGCAGAAAAGTATGATGTACAACGTATAATCTGCATTATCAATAAATGAAAAGCAATTCTGTCACTTTCATTGTAACAACTCCAATTACTGACCTTCTGCATAACTAATAACAATTCACGGTTTTTCGCTTAACTGTGAACACGAAGACATTTTTCTTTTATCTGGAAAACATAATTATGGTTAGTTAGAAAAAAGAAAAACATTGTTATTATTTTTTTGAGTGAAGAATGTTTTCTCCTTTCCTGCCAAAAATGGTAGCGAAGACACATTCGAAATTATTTAGATGACGAGGATTTTATCGGCTGATACTTGCTTTTTGTCATTTGACATATTGTTTTTCGTGTCTTTTTTTCGACTCGGACGTGGGAAGAGAAAAAGGGGGAAAGAAAATGCGGGAAAAATGGCTAAAGCGTTCTGAAAGAACAGATGGTTCGAAGATGGCTTTACTTTAAACTAAAAAAGAATAATTTGAGAGAGTTTTTATTTAAGACTTGAAATGAAATGAAGTAATTAGCTATTACAGTTAAAATTTAAATTACTTTTGGAAAGTGTTCTAAAAATGTTCTGATTGGCTAAATGTTTGATTTTCGTCACTGAATTCACACATGCTTAATACTGTACGTTAAAAAATAGCTTGAGATGCTAGAGCAATTGCTAAAGGTTATTTGAAGAGTGATATGAAAATGAGGTTTATGAAAATCAGGTTTATGAAAATCTATGTAATTATTTAAATTGTTGTACATAATTATTTCTTCCGGCTGAAATTCATTTATATTATTATTAGGTATTGCTTGAAATCTAAAATATCTTGAGTTGAGAGATTTAATTTGAAAAAAAAAATAATTTCAACGGAAAATATTATCAAATGCAAACATTGTAAATTAACTGAACCCTTAATAAATGGGATGAAACTGAACAAGTTTTCAATGATAGTGAATAAGATTTAAATTAATAATTTGATGAACAATTTTTTAAATAGAATTAAATAGTACACAGCGACTTTCCTAAGATCTGTCAATAGCAGAGCATGAATAACAGAAGAAAATACTGCTAATAAAAAGAAAGAACTACTTCAGATTTCTTTGTTATTTACATTTTCTTTTCTTTTTACGAAAAATAAAAGAATCAATTTTCTAGTTATTCGTGAATGATTTGAAACCAGATATATAGAGAGACTTCAGTTTTCTTATTCCTGATGGAAAAACCATGGAAGAAATTGCCTTTCTGGCGGTCGAAGGCTCGATTTGTGTTTAAGATATTGTTGGCTTTGGGTTTCGTTATGCAAAGCGTTAAGTTCCTGGAAATGTATCTACAGTATCCTTCTATGGTAGAGCTTGACGTGTCACAGCCTCATGAAGTGGAATTTCCAGCATTCACTCTTTGCAACCTCAATGAGTAAGATATTTTCTTTTTTATTCGGTTAAAAAAGAACTAAAAAAAATAATTTGTTTATAATTATTTGAAACATATGGCTCAGTACAAAATAATTGATCTGGAATGATATTTTTTGATTGAATTAGATGTATATTTAGAACAGTGGACTTCAAACTTTTTTGTTTCATGGAACCTCCAGAACTATAAGGTGCTTTCATGGAATCCCATTCCTCCCCCTCCCCCCCCACATACAAATACTTAGAAGAATACATCTTGGAATAATATTTAAAGTAGAACAACAAGTTATAGGTACTTGATGTACAAAAAATATTGTATTTGATATTAAAAAAAATATTATATGATCTCTAATTTTACTATAATTTACTCAATCATAATATTAATATGTGAAACAAGTCTCATCTAGCCATTAAATATATTTAGTAACTGGGATATATGCTTGTGCTTTTTTTACACTATCTGTCAGGCTATTGAAATTACTTGGAGTCGCATTTCACCTGCGTTTAATTTGCTTTTATTTTTATTTTTGTAGTAATATTTTCCACTTAAGGCTACACAGTACCCTAAAAATTTCATTTTTAACGAAATTTTTTGTATACATTTTCTAGTGGCCCATATCATTGAGAAGTTTGCCACGAAATTTCAGATCTGTTAGCAAATTAGTTCTTAAAATATTTGAAGTCTTATGAGCTATGGTTTTGGTTTCGGTTTCATTTTAAAGCATTTTTTCACTCTTAAATTGAATTAATTAAAAATATATTTCACCTTTTAGTTTGAAATGGTTATTAATTCTAATCTCAACGATAAAATAATTTCTGCTTGATTATAATTTGAGTTTTTTGAGTTCTCATAATTAATTGAGATAAATTTCATGACGAATTAATGCTTTAAAAATTATTTATATAACTTAAAAGAGCTTTATCATTAATTTTTTCCTGTAGAGAAAATGTCATGGCAAATGTGTTCTCAGGTTGCTATGAGAAACAATATTTCGAAAAGATGAAATACTACTGAAAATGATGTATCTAAAAATCAGTTCTCTGCTGATTCTGCAATTAGACTTCCGAATACAAGTATTTTGAATTCAAATGTTGCAGATATAACTGAATATTTCCTTGATGTACCAAACTACATTATACTAAACGTATTGTAGTACTATATTTTAGTATTTTAAACTCGTACGACAATAGCTAAGACTTCCTAAACGGCCCAATTTAAAGCTGAAAAAAATTAAATTTTATGAGCAAACATGACTATTTTTAGCTTAATTTAGTATCATTATTATTTTGTGCATAAATGCTTTGTGTTTTAAAAATTTTATGAAAATATTAGGTTAAGATAAAGCTGAATAAGCTGACGCCTTAACAAATGTTATCAATATTATGCAAAAATATTTTTTGAATTAAAAATATTACTTTCAGTCATATTTAACTAAAATAGGGTTTTAATGCAGAACATACATTGGAAAATAACATATTAAAAAATTAGAACTTTACGGGGATTATAAGTTTTTGTTTTATGACTTTACAAACTTTAAGTGCGTTTTTCTCAGACATTCAATTTTGGAGGTATACGTGTTTTCGAATCCCTAAGGCTTTTCCTGTTTAAGATAGAGCCTTGAATTTTTTTTGTATATACTCCCAAACGTATGTTCTATAAAAGTTAGTATGGATTTAGGGCTGAGATCTCTAGTTATTTTTCTAAAAAATGCTAAAGTTGATATTTTAAAAAATTTCGTGTTTTTTTCAGGTTTTTCTAGATAAATAATTATTAAAAATCAACAAGCAAATAGATTTTCAAATCCATACTAACTTTTGTTTGCAATAACCTAAGAAACATAAATATCTTAAAATGACTAAAAAATTTTAAAAGTTGAGTATTTTATAAAAGTTTGAAAAAACTTCAAAAATTCCTAATTTTTTAAAATTGTCAAATAATGGCTGGTCAAACTGACTTTTTACTTACGGAATAAGCTTAATAATATAATCTAAATATAAAGAATCAATTATTTTTACTGTAACTCTCTCCAAAAATTTTTTTTGAAAAAAGGTACCGTGTAGCCTTAAATGCATTGTTCTGAGTGACATTAAAATGCTTATGCGGTGTGAGAAATCTTGTACATTTTGCAAGAATTTGCATCCTAAAACTTAGGAGCTGTTCTTGCTTAAATTTAGATTTTACTTCATATCTGTTGATAAGTAGATAAGTTGTTCCCTCTCCTTTTAATTGGTCTTTTTTTCCTCAAATGAAAAAAAAGGTGCATTTTCTATAAGAAAACTATTTATTTTTGCACAGCATTCCTCTTATGAATATGAAAGTATTTCGTGCAGCCTGGTATTGTAAATAATAGAATAATCGCAATCTAGCAGCTAGATATAAAGAAAAAAGTGTTTTAATGTTCTTTTATTATAATAAAATTTATAAAGTATTGTAAAATAAAGTGTTAGATTTTTTTATAAATAAAATTTTCAGTTTTAATGACTGGGATGAGCTTCAGATACTTGTTGTTATGTAAACTTCATACAAAACGTAAAACCATTTTGCACATATTTATAATTTTTTTTTCGAATTTTTATTGTGACTCGTGGAATTCTCGGGTGCTCTCAGTGGCACCCTAGGGTTCCGTAGAACACAGTTTGAATACCACTGATCTAGAGCTTTAAATTTAAGATACCTAAAAATTCTTTACATTTAACAATGAAAGAATACAAGAAAAAATTAATAAATGAAATTCGTATAACTTAAATATTTTATCTACTGTACATTAAAGTAAACCAATATATTACTTGTGCGAATATTTTTTATGCAATAACTTTTGTCAAAGACATTAAATTAGGTCCCAATTTTGTATTATATTAATTTTTTTAATGTTCAAATGTTTAAAAATAGTCTTTTCTATTTGTTTTTGCAATACACGGAAATCATTGGTAAAAACGTTTCTTATTGATTCATAATATATTCAGTTAACAAATGGATGAATTAATACTTGTAGTAGAAATAAAATTGAAAATTAAAAATCATATTAAAATTAGTTAAATAATTTATTTTAACTTAATAAATATATAAACTAATAAAATAATTAAATGTTAGAAAAATAAATTTACTTTCTTAATTTATAACGCTTTTTTGAACGTGAAATTTTTAATGTTTTAAAGTTAGTTGAAAAATAATAAAATACAAGATTAAAAAATACCTACAAATAAATACATTTAAACCAAAGTGATCATTTTTTAAAAATATTTTCATCAATTTCTTTTTTGAAGAAGTTACTTATAAGTAAAAATATTACATTTTTGTTAATAAATAAAAATTGAAGCAAATATAAAATAAATAGCAGTAAGAATATTAATATGTGTTTAATACATTTTTAGTTATTCGATAGAATTTTTTCACAAACGTCTCCCAAGTGATTTGTTTTCCATTTAGTCACCATGATTAAAAATTACGAGGTCCGTCGCCAAAAGCCCTCGTGTAGCTGTACAATGCGACGTTAATATTTATTCACTCACTTTTCCATTTAGTCAATAAAGTATTTAGTTATGTATAAAGTAACCAGTTTTTGCAAATATCGCATCACAATACATACAAGCATAAAAAAAATTTCTTTAATCCGAAAAAATCCTTTGAATTCTAATCTAAAAAATAATATACTTTATAGCAGCGTTTCTCAAAATGGGGGGCCCCCCCCCCCCCCAAGGACGCGTGATAAGTTTACGTGGAGGGTGCAAACATATCAAAAGTTGAAAATAAAAAAAATATTTAAAAAAAAATTATTAATTTACTGAAAAGAGGCAAAACAAAATAAATTATGATTTAATAGAAAAATAAAATGCACTTTCACACTAATACAATACACTTTGATAGCTAATTTATTAATACTAAGTCAAGAACACAAGTTTAATAATTACTAGTGACTCCTTGGGCTTGTGATATACAAAAATTATATACAAAAATTAATACTTATCTTGATAATTTTTACGGTTTATAAGTAAAGACGTATTGTACCTTTAGCGTCAAAGTACATTATAATTGTACCAATACATTGTTATTGTAAGGAGAGGGGGGGGGGCCAGGAAAAATGTGATCAAAAATTGGGCTGCAAACATTGAAAGTTTGAGAAGCAGTGCTATATAGCACAAATGAGTAAAAAGATAAAATTTAAAATACTCAAAGGATTATTTTTTAATATTGGCTATATTCAGTTTTTGGAATTATATTATCAATTAATAGCAAAATAAATTTAAAATTAAATTTTATTTTCAAATATCAAATATTAATATCAAATATTACCTTATGTTTGATATTAACAATAACACGCGTGTACTATAGCTAGTTTTGAAATCTATCTGTATATTTTTTAAATGTACGTTTTAACCAACTTAAAAATTTAATAAGTAGCCCACACATTTGTATAAAAAAAATTTTTTTTTATACAATTTAGTATAAGATAAATTTTAAGTAAACAATAAAACAAATTTCAACATCTATTTTGAAGCTTTTATTTTTACTGCTAAATAATGATACAAATATTTTCAAGGAAAAGACAAGTTCAATCATTCTATCAAATTAAATGATAACCCCGACTATATTTTTCCTTTAGAATACGCGTAAGTGCTTTCTGTGGGAGGTACCCGAAGAAATGCGTCAACATAGACTCGGATCCAACCTATTGCGTAAAGTATCCCGAGTACTGCCGTTTAGTTCGAAACACTACGAAAATGGTAAGACAGAAAATGTTTGCATTCATTCAATTTTAATTACTTATTACATTAGGAAAATTAAAGAAAACTTTATTGTTGCTGTTGCTAATCCTCCAGGGTCTGACGAAATCAGACAAGATCAATTAAATCGTTGACTCTCAAAAAATCAGCACAAGAAGGGGATCAGTGTAAATATATATTTTTGCTTGTGAGGTTCATGCAACGCATTATTTATTCGGGGAAAGCTTGGTGATCTTGACACCTTGCACAGATGGAGAAGATCTTTTTGTTCGCTGAGAAGGGGAGGCACTTGATGTGACCACTGGCAAGACGAGAGTGTAGTCTGGGAGCATCTGCCACACTTGAGGCGAGACCGGGTCTATTACCCGCATACCAATGATGAGTGAAGGCATCCTCCGCTACACGAAATATTGAGAGGAGTATAAGGAGGAGTATAATTCCAGCTAGGTAAGGGTGGATGTGGAGGAAGTTGGAAGATTACAGCCCTTCTCTTTGCTAGTTTGTCCTCCATTCCATGCCCGTCGTTTAGGGGAGCGATGCTCGTTAAATCTGTCGAGAACTCAAACGTCCTCCCGTTGGTGTGGTGTGGTAGCTAGGAGAGGTGTCAGGTGTCGTCCACGTCACTTGACCATGGTTCAAAATTACGTGGTCCATCGCCAAAAGCCCTTGTGTAGTTGAACAGTGCGACGTTAATAATCACTCACTCACCCACCATTTCATGGCCGTGAAGTTCGACGTGAGATGGGATCCACTGAAAATGGATATCATGGTGCAGCGATATATGTTTCAGTTTTTTAAGATGGAGACACTGGTTTTGTTTGCCAAAAATAAACCACATTTGTAAAGGTGTTGAAGTGAACTACAGCTGTCGGAGGGAATCCAAAGATTTCCGCAATTCTCTCTTCTTAGATAGAATGGCCGCAAGTCCCGCGTCAATGTGTCTATTAGTTCATTTCTAAAAACTGAGCAGAACTCTGGATTGCGTTTTTTCAGAGACAATTTTTCCTGTGGCGTATCGATATAGATAAAGCTGCCGGTTTGATTAGATATTCTACTACCATCAGTATAAATCTTGATAGCATCATTGGGGGATGCTGTTACTAATCTCCAATGCTAAGTATCTAAGATGGCTAGAGACAAAATTTTTCTTAATGACGGGTAAACTTAAGTAAAAGGGGAAATAGACCCTGGAGAGTCCTTCCGAAGGATGCAAGCTACATTGTTAAAGAAAATTTTTAATAATACAGTAATACCCCGAACTTTTTTCGCGATTGAGTGATAATCGCGTAAGTCGAATTCACATAAGTCGAGGTATAATTTCGCGCGCGCGCATATAAATACATAATAACTATTTTTAGTTGGGGACGGAGACGAAAGAAAACGATAATTTAGAAAAAAATGTCTAATAATATCTTCCATTGCACAAATACAAAATCCCAAACCAAAGTTATTTTGAGGGAGAAGGGGTTTCATAAAATCTAACAAAGTTGTCTGCCGGCTCAAAGATTTTTTTTTCTCGTAATATTTCCCCGTAGCATACTGATAATTTTTTTGTTCCTTGTTTTGTTGAAAAAAAATTGCTCTTCGTTGGAGTCTATATTTTCAAAAAAAAAAAAAAAAAATTGTAAATTTTTTTTTTAATTAAACTGCGGCCTTCTGTCACATTCCCAGCACACTGTCATTCGATCTTCTGATTGAATTGGGTCTAAAGACTTTGTTTCTAGATCCAAGGGTTCTACTTTGTTTGGATGACAAAGCCGTCTCTCAAATCAGAGTAGATATAACAAACGCGATATGACATTTATAACATGTAATAACAAACACAAACTCCGTAGCCAAGAAATAAAATAAACAACAAATAAATTGTTCCGGCTAAGCGTTGATTCCGAGCGGTACGTTTAAACATGTACATTAGCTAAACAGGAAGCAGGCAGTGAGTAATCGAGTTGTGTGACGCGCAAACAAAGAACGATTCGACGAGAATTGAAAATCGCGTTTCTCCGAATTGGCGTAAGTCGAGGTATTTTACTGCACTAAACTCTCCCGTCCAAAAGAATAGTGATTCAGCCAAGCTTCCAAAACTGGGGTGCAGAATGTTTCCAGAATTATGAGAAATGTCTCTTGTTAAGATTTAAAAGTAACGCAACGTGTTGATATTTTGCGAAATTAAGAACTTTTACAAATTAGAATTATTTTGTAAATAAGAAAACACAGCAACTAATTGAATGAACTCAAACTTAGTAACACAACAGCCCATGAGGGTCATCGCCTACTGTGCCCCTCTCAGTATACGTGACCATTAACAAATTGAATACTACCGTATTTATTTGAATCTTAGCCACCATCGATTCTAAGCTGCATCCTAAATTCTCAATACATTTTTGTGAAAAAATGAAAAATAGTGGTCAAAGGTTTATCGAGAGAGAGAAATCTGATATTTAGGAAATTTTTCTGATACCCGAAATTTAAGAAAAAATAAATGAATAATTTATTTATTTTACCAGTATTAAAAACTTAAATACATAAACGTGTGACAGCTCTAATCGTCAGTATCATGCCGAATTTCACCAGATCCGGATTTTTCCGCCTTCGATTCTAGCTGCACCCGATTATCAATAGCATTAATATTGGGAAAAAATGCGGCTTAGATGCGAATAAATGTAGTAATTATAATTTTTTTTCAGAAATTATTCTGAATCTGCATCAATTTTAAATAGTTATCTTCATAATTTTTTTTTACACTTATCTTAAATAATTCTTGACAGTTAAAATCTGTTGCTTTTTACAATTTTACAACAAAAAATTACAGTTAATCTACCTCAAAAATATCAAATAACATTACTATGTGCTATAATTTTCTATCAGTACTCTCATTTTCCATTTTTTGCATAATAATTGATCCAGTTTAAGCTCTTTCTTTCAGCTGCCAGTGAACCGGATTTCTGAATATAATCTATCCAGAGAAGAGCTACGAGAATTCGGACATCAAATAAATGATCTTATGGTAAGCTGTAAAATAGAAATAGAAGGCAATGAAGAAGATTGCAAGTAAGTTTATCTTGATTATCGATAAGTAAATCGATGTAATTGATGAAAATTAAGAGCCAACGCTTATACAATTAACGATCACGTATTTGAATAGTAAAAAGTAAAGATTTTATATTTGGGATAGGATGTTTATCCCAAAATAAATTCCTTTATTTATCTTCTGTCCCTCCACCCCTTATTCCCTCCTTCACCATGATTTAAAATTGCGAAGTCCGTCGCCAATAGCCCTCGTGTAGCTTTATAGTGCGACGCGTTAATAAACACTCACAGACCATCCTCATTTCCAAAATTTCTTCTTAAATAGCAATGCTCATTTACACACACGCATTCTTTCACAGAGCGAAGTTCATATATCAAGCACATCGAGGTAAAATAGCCATAGAAACTAAATAACGAAAATACCTATGGGAACTCGTTATATATTTATGTACATAAAAATTGTAAATGCGTATTTTCCCTCTAATGAATGTGTCCGACTACGTTCAAGAACCGTGATTTTAAAAAAGCGCATAAATGGGTAATTTTCATGATATTTAATGCCTCTTAGATTAGAATACATGCATAAAATTGTTTTATATAAGGACATTTTGACAAAAAAAATTATTTAAATACAATATTTTGGCAAAAAAGTAACTTAGAATAATCTTTTTTTCTAAATCTCCTTTTATAAAAAATTCTTCTAAAATAATAATATTTTGTGTGTGTGTGTGCTTATATAAAGTAAAGACTTCTCCAGAGAGTCTGAACTATTTGTTTTGAAAAATTCACATTATTTTCAGAGTTACAACCAATTGAAATAATTATCGGCGTTTTTTTTCTTAAAATTTCTCCTTTCTGTTGTCGTAAAACATGGATAAACCCACTTCTAAGTTATATGTTTTAAAAATTCTAGTTGAGCCTCTGTACAGAGGTCTGAGCTATATACAGGCAAAACATTATTATAATAGAAGCATTTTTCACAAAAGGAGAACATTTTGAAAACGGGTCATTCTATGTTCATTTTTGGTCAAAATATTGTACTTAACTAATTTTTTATTGTAATAATATTCTTAAAACATTTTATATACATTTTCTAATCTAAGTGACACTAAATATCATAAATATTATCCAGTTATACGCTTTTGCAAAATCATGGTTCCGATTGTAGTCGGATACCTTAATACTAGTTTGACTGGGATTAAGCTTTTTAAGCAATAAGCTTTTTAAGCAATGATAAATGACAAATCAGTTTCTTTCGTGTATCTAGTAATATGACATTGCTTCGCTAATAATATTATCTATAACTCAATTCAGTCACGCAATAGCCCATAGAAGGCTAAGGCATACTGTGCCGTCTCAGCTTACGTGACCTTGGGCGTTAAGGTCCAGGAGCAGATGTTCCGGTCAGGTGGTCAGTCTGAAGCGAAGCCCCCAGTGTTTAGTTCTCAAGCAAGCTTGGTAATTTATCAACCCACTAAAGGGATGAAAGGCTGAGTAGATCATGACCAACCCAGGGTTTGAACCCCGGACCTGTGGCGCGGAAGCAAGAAACGCAATCACTCAGCCACTGGGCTTCATTATCAATAATTAATGATAACAATTATATTTTCTAAATTGAGATTCTTCATTTCCGATGCTTTTTCAAATTTTATTAAAGTTCCAAAATGTTCATTGCATTAACAAAATTTACTAAACTGATATTTATAATAGAGCTGAGAGAACTCTAAAATGGATGTCTATGCCCTTATTTTCAGAGGTGATCCTATTCTGATATCTGTTTTGAGCCACTCTGACAGGTTACCATTCAACTGCTTCATGTTTTACTCATTATACGAACGTCCCCATGGAACTCCCATGATGGTACCCACATCCACAGGTGAGTGTTCTCTTTAATCACCCGATATTCTATCTATCGTCTTCAATAATATCTCTGAAGCGCATATGATGTTTCATGAATATCGATAACCACTATACAGTAAAACTTGTTTTTGTGCGGTAGATAGGGACCTCATAAAAAGAAACCACACACACACACAAAAAAAAAAGATTCGAAAATTTCATAAATGCTTACATATAACAAACAACTTTGTTGACAAACTACACATTTTTTTTTGTGTGGCGGAGAGGGACCGCATGAAAAAGAATCGCACTTAGAAAATACGTGAATTATTTACGAAATGTATGAGAAAGTACTTCCAAACAAAATAAATAATTACAATTCAAGTGATTGAGGTCACCTGGCACCCTCTTCAATCAAATCATTTGACCAAGGTTCAAAATTATGAGGTCCGTTGTTAATGCGTGGGTTACCAAATAGTGAGACTCTAATAAACACTCATTCACTCAAAAACATGTATTCCTAAAATGTTTTAAGTGAAAATCTCAATTTCTTGGTTTTTTTCCTTGAAGTTATTTTTTTCAAGTTTATATGAATGCTCCATATTTTGTAATATATAAATTATGTATACTTTATACCGAATCTCTAACTAATAATTATTAGTTACAAACTAAGTAATATTTTAGGTAATGATAGATAAAATATTACTTATTCGTTAGTGTTTCAGTAAACTTTTAGAGTAAAAAACAGCAACTATATAACTTAATAAAATGTATCCAAATATTATTGTTGTTTAGTTTTCTACACAGCTAGAATTCCATTTTTTTTTTTTTTTTTTTTTTTGAAATTCAGAAAATTATTTTATGAAAGTAAATACAATCTTACTTTCACTGAGAAATTTTCAAATTCTGCTTAATTTTAATGCAATTCATTGAACGCTTGCTTTATACGGGGTGGCGCGTGGGAACTTCCTGTTTTGAAAATGCAGTAAAACACACACACTTCATGTTTCATTCGACTTTAATGTTATTTTCGCCTATCACACAACATTGGAACTTTGAATTTACACAGTTTTAAACACAATGTCTGTTAAATGTCTCCTTCCATTATCAATACACTGAGGCAGACAATTTCGAAAATTTTGAGTCACCTTTTCAAGCATATCGATCGGGGTATTGTCAATTTCGTCTCGAATGTTGCTCTGTAGGTCTTCCAGCATCTTAGAGCAATCTTTGTAAACAAGGGACATGGGCTAAGCTCACTGGAAGTAATCAGGAGGGGATAAATCAGGTGAGTTCACAGACCAGTTTACGTCCCCTAGCAGAGTGATCAGTCATTCTGGAAAGGCTGCTCTTAAAACACCCATGGAAACCCTGGAGGTGTAGGCTGTGGCTTCATGTTGTTGTAATCACATGTTGTCAAAATCCATTTCTTGGGGAGAGGGTAAGAATAATTGGTGGATCATTGTTGCACACACCAGTCTAAATTGACACATGAACGCTTTCCACATTTTCAGGTGTTCTAACGGTCTTCGGAGGTCCTTTCTTTTCTTTGGAGATATTCACCGTTGCTCGGAAGGCATCCATCCACATTAAAACACATTTCCAATCAGGAACACGAACTCGGGGAGGAATATCGAAGTGACGACGAAAGGCATGTTGCACTGCAATCACCGACTGATTGCTAGACAAAATACACCTCCACGGCAAAAGCGCGCTGCTGCCTCGACCACAACATGCTTGAGACTGAGATGGGTGAAAACACAAATATTCCACTCCATCCCTTCCACCAAACCCCTCCCCACTCCCTTTCTATCCCTACGAACACCACTGCAACATGTTCAAAACAGGAAGTTCCCACGCCTCATCCTGAATAAGTAAAAAATAACAAAAGTTCTGAAAGGAAGAAAAATAATGTTCAAACGTCACTTTTATTTTTCAGTAATCAGGATGACACTGAACGTGGAAGTGAGCGAGTATCATCCGGAGCATCTTTCAAGGGGTGCTCAGATCGCTATTCACTCCCCTTACAACGTTCCTTCACCCATGAGTGACGGACAATTGCTAAATCTAGGGGCCATTTACAGGTTCTACGTCAGACAAGTGAGTATTTAGAGTCTCTGTGTGTGGATTTCAATTAGCCATTGTAATCGCTTCAGTTAAGAATTTCACAGTCGCCGCAGTAACCGAGTAGTCACGGTTACAAACTCGTGGGTGGTGAGTTCTGAGTCCGTTGTCAAATACTAGTACAAACAATAACCCGAAAGAAATCAGTGTGCAAGGTATACAATCGTGCAAACCGGCTCGATCGATGGCCGCCTTTTGACTAAATGAGTTATGATGGTGTATAGTGGTAGGCTTAGGACTTCCATTTAGCTAGCTGACATATCTTCCGAAATTCCAATTTTTTGGAGTATACAACCGGCAATAACATTTGACCGCTGAAATGATTCGAATCATGTTCTTGGTAAGGCTAAATCGAGAACAAGACGAGGCCCCCATTGTGACCGAGGCCTTGGGTCCTTGAGTTAAGTCCTTAAGTTGAGGCCTTGAGTTAAGTCATGGCCCAATTGGCCCATGACTTAAGATTGACCTTGTGACGGGCTCACGCATTTTTTCATTAACATGTCCTTTTGGGTTCTTTGGGGCCAGAATAAATGGCAATTCTTTTCCAACCAACCCGAGAAGTAAAACGTGGATGAAAGATGCAAATTAGGAAGCTTTTAAATAACAGAAGTTAAGAGAAAGCGAGGTGGCATTTGGAGAGTGTTATGATAGACCGTGTTGCAAGTGTGAAGAGTATTTCGCGAAGTTAAGTAACAGTCAAGAGAGCCCTTAGTCAAGGTGGAAACAATTCCACGCCAGTGAACCACAACTTAAGTTAGAATCCGGTTGATTGCTGCTTCGTTGGACATTAAGGTAGGAGTTACCATTTTAATATTCGGATCTGTGTTTATATTGAAATTGAGCTTAGGTGAGTTAGTTATTGATTGTGGTCCGGGTTACGTTATTTCGGTATTATATATTGTGTGTTTCGCCACCGTAGATTCTCTCACATATCATATTATTACCTAATACGTTTTTGGTTTAAGTTAAGATCTTAATAAAGTGATATTAAGATTATGACAGCTTCTGGTTCTTCATTTAATCCTACACCTCTATCTCCCGCTCATAATCTAGGAGAAGGGCATCCAAGGGGAGCGCTCTTACGACCTACGGCTGATGCACCTTAAATCTGTCGAATCTCAAAGTTCTCACGCAGTTGTGTATGGAGGTTTGGAGTGAAAACTCAGATATCGTCCTCGTCACTTGATCGTGGTTCACCAATAGCTCTGGTATTACTTTAAAATGCAACATTGATGAGATGACGAATCAATCAATAATACGATAAGGAGGGTCATACTATATCGTTGCTACTTTTTGATGAAACTTCTTAAATTCCTGAAACTAATGATCTCTACAAAATCTCCAAATAATATTTAATCATACAGGCTGATTCATAAAGAAGTACGCAGTTTTAATGCGCTTTAAATCAAGAACAATTTAAGATATTATAAGTTACTTACCACAGAATTGTATGGTATTAGTTTAAGTTTTGTTAGAGACAGTCTCGGAAGTTCTATGTTTGAACCCTTAGTCGCATGACACACATTGAGCCGTTAATCCATTTTCGTCCAAACGAGTGATAAGGGATCTGAATCAAATCCATAGATAGCAGTCGTGATACACTGTTTCAGGTCTGGTTGAAGTGGAGGAACGAGTACGTTGTCCTAAAGATACTCCTGCAGGAAGAAATCCCAAGGTGTTAAATCAGAACTTGTGGGTGGTCATTAGGTAAGGGCATGCTGTAGTCCCTCGCTCGTCCAATCCAACTGCGAGGAAGATGCTCATCGAAGTAATCTCGCACGCAGGTCGACCAGTGTGGTTGGGCACATCCAATTGGAGAATGAAGTTCTCAACGTCGTCTTGCGACAGTGGCATCGAGAGTTGTGATGTCCAAAAGAAAAAAAAAAGAGGGCAGTTTGATAAATTCAAGAACACAAAAAGCCTTTTCCACTGCAGACACGCCGCCATTTCGACTAACTAGTCACATGACATGCATGCTATTGCCTATATCACTTCCGTAGGGGCGATACAAAACTGTAAGGTAGATTACTGGAGCTCCCTTTTCTAGAGAATATTTCGATATCACACCCCTTCCCATTCCAGAGAAATAAGAGCGTACATAATACATGTTGAAAACTCGAATCAAATTTTAAAAAATATTCTATTAATAATAGAATATATATTTTTTAATTTAGTTTTTTTTTTTCTAAAGCCCCCATTTTTTTTACTTGCAAATCTGAAACAGCTATTGCCACGAATATACAATTTTAAATACATACAATCAACATAAGGTAACCAGTATTGAAGTTTACTTTTGGTACATAATCAGAGTGTACTTTTTTTAGTCTTTTTTTAGGCTATATTTGATTAATTTGTCCATGTCTCTCAATACCATCTCAAAGCTCCCTAACTTATTCTGGGTCTTTTACTGCCCCCCTGGAAACCTCAAACACCCACAAGGGGGCGTTATCGACCCCGTTGAGAACTTGTGTCTTACAGCATCTAAAAAGTGTTAACTTCTTTATGAATCACTCTGTATATTGTGTCAAGACGAATCTGAATACCCAAACAAACTAGGGAATGGATTAAAGAAGAATATTAGGGCCCCTCTGCAAAGTCAGGTTTTGGGCCTCAAGCCGGATCTTACACAGGATTGCAATACCATAACATCAGGCTTTGCCCCCTAGAATCCTGGGCCCCCCATGATGCGAGGATTGTGTTACGCTTCTGAAACTAGGTTAATATAATAAAAGGTGGACCTCTATATAACGAAGTCACTAAATCCCGAAAAAAAAGTTCGTTGCATGGAAAATTCGTTATATAGAGGTTCATATTTCAATATACTTTATATATACCACATAAAACAAATTTTAAATTCACAAACGCTATATAATAAAAAAAGTAATTACTCTCAGCTTTTTGTAAATTAATATATATATTTATTTTATATATTTTACCTATAAAAAATAAAAGAAGAAAAAGAAAGAAAAACTGCAAGGAAAGTTTCTTGACGCCTTTATCCACTTCCTGAAGAATTACAATTTTCCTTTAATGTTCCAGCAATTATGTTTGTGACATTTTTGAGCCACAAGAAACGAAGCTACCAGTACGACTGATCAACACTACAAATGAAGTTAGAATAGTTCAAGGACACGGGGACACGTGACAACTCCACTGAGGGTGGAATGGGATATCGAAGATGTTTCCAGTGAACTGGAAAATAGGGGTTAAATGTTGCACTTCTTGGATGAAAGCCCAAAATTCTATTGCTCTTTGTGAGTTACGCACCTAATATATATAAAATCAGTACAAGATTTATGACCATCATAAAATGTGTTAAAAGAGAGAACAACTTGAAATGTCCAGAAATACTAAAAAATAGGGAATAAAAAAATTGAATCACAAGAAAAAAAATTTTTCGTTATATTGAAAATGCACTTCGCTATTGGGAGGATATTTTACGAATAAAATCGTGAAGTGTTCTTGGTTCCAGGAAAAAGTTCGCTATATAGAAAAATTCGCAATATAGAAGTTCGTAATATGGAGGTTCGACTGTACAATAACAGGTGTAAGAGGAATTAATTTGTTAAATTTGAACACATCTTTAAACTAGTTAATAATTTAATTTATGACTAATTAATTAATTAAGACTGTAATTATTTCAGTCTCGTATGAAGTTGCTGCCTCCACCCTTCAAAAGTCATTGCAGGGATTACATGTCCGAATGGTACAAAAATGGTGGAAAAGGTCCAGTCACCCAAAAAGTGAGTTAAGAGGCTTATTCACATAGATTTACTGTTTTAATTTAGGTAAGAGTTTTTTTTTTTTATCTAATAAATGGACACTGGAAGTGTATCTTCAATTGTTTTTAAAGTAAGAAATGCTTTTTTTTTGTAAAACGAGAATTTTGAGAGTTTATTTAATAAAGACAGTTTTTTTTTATAAAGAATAAAATTTTGAAATACAGCGTGCTTTAAAAACGAGGGCGATAAATTACAAATTTGAAAAACTTCAACCTTTTGTGATTGAAGTCTAGAGGATCAATTTTTGCCATTAAGTTTATACGTTAAATCGTTAACGTTATACGTTATTGCATAAATGTATAAATCGAAGTATTTGTTGTTTAGTATAAATTTAAAATGTTAGAAAAAAAGACAAGTGAAAAACTGATATCCTGATTTTGATTTCCAAAATATAAAGAAGGTTTGAAAGGAACTGAAATACTTTGCTGATAAATACGGGATATCCTTTAATGTTATGCGAAGAAGTAAAGGTAGTCCTTTACTTCCATTTTTTATGAAATCAATTTTTAAAAGCATTATTGTGTCCTTGAGAAAAATGTTTTAATACTTCTACTGTTAAAGAATTTTACAAAAGGTTATGAAATTATTTTTTTATAGTATATTCTTTAATGTGATTGAAGCAATTATCTTGGTTAAAAAATATTTCTAACTAAAATAAATTTAATTTGTGAGAATATGCCTAATTTTTTTTAATGTACACTTTTATAGCTGTGATATTTTGTTAAAAGTATTTTTATCTCCACAAAATCGTTCTGAGAATTTGTGATAGATAAATGGTTCCGAAATAAATAAAGTAATACAGTATAATACAATAATAACAGCTAAGATTTAGTTCTCAGGCTGATATTTTTAAAGTCAAAATTTACAGATCCACAATGAAGATGTTTTTCAAAATTGTATTAATAATTATTTTCCTCTTATGAAGATTTACACAATTACTTGTGTAATATTCTTTCTTATTCGAAGTTGCGTTTTGTTCACAGCCAAACAGAGATAGCAAAAAATTTTCTTCCATCATTTTACTAATAATTCCAACTACGTAACATTTAGAACAGTGGTTCCCAAAGTCATCCGTACGGAACCCCAGGGTCCCCGATTTTGTTCAGAGGTTCCGTGGAAAATTAAAATTAATTTGGGGGCCCCTGAACAACGCCAGGGGTTCCACGCAAGGTTTAATATAAAATTTAATTTAATAAATTTAATTTCACTTGAAGGTCCGTGGACAAATTTTTACTATAAAAAGGGGTCCATGGGTTAAAATAGTTAGGGAATCACTGATTTAGAACAGCAATATAAAATCAGACGATGGCATTACATACAGCATTCGATTGAATAAAAATAAATCGGAGCAAAAACTACCGTTGCCACAGTCCCAAATGAAATAATTCACAGTTTGAATTTCTCCATTAGATGTGTTTAAAATTCCCTTTCTTAGGGATTACCAAGAATCTGTAGCCTGAGTTACCTCAACTTAAGCTTAGAGTTATTGCAAATTTTTATTAATTTATGAAAAAGAAATTTTTTAATGAAACTCATCTGGAATCTTTCTGAACTTATTTTAAATCTCTCATTTCTAGATGTGCAAAGAAAAATGCAAGTTGGATAAATCACTTGAGTATTTCGGGTGTGCGGATAAAAAAATTAATTACCCTCACAACGAAACTATTTGCCAATTAGGTAAGCTTCTAATATTTCAATATGATAGTAATTTACTGATGACAATGTAAAGATGTAAACATATTTTAAAATTCATTTTTAGATTTCATTTTTAATGCAACACGAAAAACGTTCAAAATCATCAAAGTAAAAATACTTAACTTGATAACTTTGTTGTAAAACTTTGCAATGCTTGACGATCGAAACAGAATTTAAAACGCACTAAGTTCGTTATGCAGTAAAATATTGAATTTAGCGAATTAAATCATGTGATATTCCGAGATTTAGTCTTAATAGAACATTTGAGAGCAAATAGCAATCCCCAATAGGACGCATTTAAGGTTCACATAGCAATAAAAATATGTGGTCACAGTGTAGATGAGATAATACAATAAACATTTGCTGTCAAGCTTTAACTTCAATGTTGCTTTCTTGAGAATCGTCCTTATTCAGGCTGTGAAGTCATTCTAAAAGCTTTTGAAAAGTTAGCCCTTCAAATAATTGTTCTAGACCCTTCCGGAATTTTTTAGGTGCATCTAAATTTGCATCAAATTTGGCATAAAAGTCATCGCCAAATTTGTCACCAAAGCCACTCCTATTTACTTAGTATAATTGAAAGAGTATTTTATCTTGACCAACAAACTATTTTTCTGGCAGCAATAACCTTCCTACAGAGAAGTGAAAAAAGTCTCTCTTTAATTTCCATAACATATATATACATCTTTTACTGCTTATGAATTTAATGCATTCTGATATTTGTTTTCCGACAGAAATACCCCAGTTTCATCAGAAATGGACTCCGAAATGTTCAGAGAGTTGTTCAATGCCTTGCAGGTATGTTTTTGTAGTAGTACACAGAATTAATAACAAAACACCAGCAAAAGAAACAGACGAAGCTCTTCATTTAAGGTATCCGACTATGTTCGGAACCGTGATTTTAAAAAAGTTCATAAATGGATAATTTTCTTATTTAGTGTCACTTAGATTAGAATACATGCATAAAATTGTTTTAAGGACACACTATGACCAAAAAAAAAAAAAATTTAAGTACAATATTTTGGAAAAAAATTAACTTAGAATAACCTTTTTTCAAAACGTTCTCCTTTTATAAAAAATGCTTCTATAATAATAACATTTTGTGTGCTTATATAAAGTAAAGACTTCTCCATAGAGTCTGAACTAGGAGTTTTGAAAAATTCACTTTATTTTCAGAGTTACCACCCACTGAAATAATTATCGGCGTTTTTTTCTTAAAATTTCTCCCCTCTGTTGTAGTAAAATATGGATAATTTCACTTCTAAAAGTTGTATATTTCAAAAATTCTAGTTCAGCCCCTCTAGAGAGGTCTGAGATATATACAGGCCAAATATTATTCAAATAGAAACATTTTTCACAAAAGAATATTTTGAATATTGGTCATTCTATGTTCATTTATTGTCAAAATATTGTACTTAAATAATTTTTTATTGTAATACTATTCTTAAAACAATTTTGTATACATTTTTTCTAATCTAAGTGACATTAAATATCATAAATATTATCCGTTTATAAGCTTTTCAAAATCACGGTTCCGAACGTAGTCGGATACCTTCAGGTATTTGAGATTTTTGTTGATTTTCAATTTCATTTTAGTGTTTCAAGATACGAGTTTCAAGTTCAAGTTTCCAACAGTGAAGGAAATCGAGTAAGTGTTACATGTTTCGGAATTTTTTGAATAAAGAATATTTTGAATAAAAATTGTTAGTGTTTAAAAGTTCTTCAATTTAACCTATTTCAATCCGCATCTCTTTCTTTTAAAAGAACATATAGATTCACTATCAGCAGAAGCTAATTATCTCTTTCGCTTGTATTCAATTAGAACGCCGTTGAGAGAGTAATGTACAAAAGGTTTCCAAACTGTGACTAATTATTAATGTTATTTTTTGCATGTTGATAGAATCCCATTTTAAAAAGGCTTGTTGAGTGAAGTAATCTATTCAGGAAGAATGCTTCACGTTTGATAGCCTAGACTAGTGTTTCTTACTTTTTTTTTATCTCAGCGGATCGGTCAACGCTTGATAATTTTACCGTGGGCAACTGAGGGAGGAAGGGGAGGGCGTTGATTGTTTATATGTTAGATTGTTTTGTTAAATAATTTTAATGTAATTGTATATTTAAGGTATCCGACTACTTCGGAACCGTGATTTTGCAAAAGCGTATAAATGGATAATATTTACGATATTTATTGTCACTTAGATTAGAAAATGTATATAAAATTGTTTTAAGAATAGTATTACAATAAAAAATTATTTATGTACAATATTTTGACAAAAAATGAACATAGAATGACCCATTTTCAAAATGTTCTCCTTTTGTGAAAAATGCTTCTATTATAATAATATTTTCCCTGTCTATAGCTCAGACCTCTGTACAGAGGCTCCACTAGAATATTTGAAATATATAACTTTGAGGTGAGTTTATCCATGTTTTACGACAACAGAGGGGAGACATTTTAAGAATAAAAAGCCGATAATTATTTCAATGGGTTGTAACTCTAAAAATAATGTGAATTTTTCAAAAATCATAGTTGAGCCTCTGTACAGAGATCTGAGCTGTATACAGGCAAAATATTATTATAATAGAAGCATTTTTCACAAACGGAGAACATTTGGAAAAAAAGGTTATTCCAAGTTAATTTTTTGCCGAAATATTGTATTTAAATAATTTTTTTCGTCAAAATGTCCTTAAACAATTTTATACATATATTCTCATCTAAGCGACACTAAATATCATGAAAATTATCCATTTATGCGCTTTTTTAAAAATCACGGTTTCGAACGTAGTCGGATACCTTAAATATGTCTTCAGAATAAAATAGTTACACCAAAAAATGAATATAAAGTGATTTCCATGGATAGTCGCACAAACCCGCGAGACTATGGTAAATAAAAAGGGAAATACTTTAACGTCTTTGGACGGCCCGGTACCATTTAATTTACGTACCGGTAACTGGTTCGCGGCCCGGGGATTGAGGACCACTGGCCTAGAGTGTAGAATCGCAAACTTTATTATTTATATTTCTTTTTTATGTTTCATTTATTAAAACGATGTCTACTGCATGTAATATCATTCGGTTGAAGTGAAAAGAACGTTTTAGTATTCCGTAACAAAATAGATTTTTTGGAATATTACTACTTTTTTCTTGATCGCAAATAACAGTGATTTTTTAAAAACTTTTAGAAATGACAATAACTTTATGAGGATCGAGCTGAATTTATCTGAAAGACAATCTTTTATCTATATTTCCAAAACTTATATAGTTTGCTGTCTAATTTTGCACATTCTGCTCTGAAAGCTTCTACTCTTTTGTTTAGGTTTCGTATTAGAAATAAAAAGATGTAACAAATCATTCATAAACTGTAACTTCCGATATATTAGGCATAATTGTCTATTTAGTGCAAAAACAATTTTTGCTATTCAATGCAAAATTGATGTTTTCAAGGGGCTTAATTATTTTCAGATTGAAAAGAAGAAAACAATTAATATAAGCGTAACTTTTTTCCTAATATTCCGTAAGTGGGCTTGAAAATAATATACTTGAAACTTTATTAATTAATTAAAAATAAATATTAATTATTATATAATATTAAAATCTAAAAATATTTTTGCTAAATATATACAACTGTTTAATAATTTTTATAGACTTTCTTGGTACTGTCTAAACTTATTACACGGAAAAATTAAATACGTTACATCATATTCAAAGTATACAGTCGAACAATTATTACGAAAAAATGTAAACACATAATATATTTTAATAATTTATCCATATATCGTACATAGTATATTTAAAAATTATTTCTGCAAACATAATATATTCAAAACATTTTATCCCGAGATATGTAATAATAATTAAAAAAAATTATTATTAACAATTTATTAAAATAATACAACTGCTAACTTATTATTTACTTAAAATGAATTTGCTACTGTTTGAAAAATAAGTAATATATAAAAAAAATTAAATCAATTCCTACTTAGATCAACAAAGAAAATTTTTATTTTAGCTACTTTTTATTAAACAGTTACAATTAATATAAATATGTATATACATAGGACAGAATCACAATATTAGTGGTAATTAATATTTATTAATTATCATTAAAGTATCGTATTGTCATCCAAAACAATCGTGTCTATAAAATTTCAGTTCAACTGAATGCTTTAAAACGTGAGAAAAAAAACTTTTTCAAGTTTTGACACAAGTCGCCAAAAATGATGACAACGTGGCTGTGTGTATTTGTAATTCTTTAAATAATTAGTTTTAATCAATTAATTTTTATTAATTATAATTAAATTATTGTATTGTCATCCAAAATAATCCTGTATATAAAATTTCAGCTCCATTCAGCGCTTTAAAATGTATTTTATTAACTATGAAAAATTCCACCAAGATAAATAAATAAATAAATGTAGGAATCCAACCGAAATCTTCCAAAAAGGTGGGATTCTTCAGATGGCGGGATTTTTTTGGCGTGGTGTCTAGGGGTTTTTAGGGAGTATTAGTTAATCTTGAAATAAAATAGACAATATAGTTTAAGAAAGAAACTGGTTGAAAACTAAATAATTTATTAAGAATTATAGGGGAGTATTTACATGGGGAATATTTCAAAAGAATAGGAAAGTTGGATAAGCATATTTCGGAAGAATAGGAAAGTTAGATCACATTACTTTAAGGGAGGCAATTGAGATTAAATAGAACTCATTATGGTACTATTAAGACTTACCGCCTGGCGCGGACGAACGGCGCTGACGCGCAAAATACGACGTTTCTCCGACGAGTGTTAGTGGGCCTCTGCCGAAAAAGGTTGATGTCGGCGTTTTAAAAAGGACGCTAGATGGCGTTGATGTGGAATACTGTTTTGATTAGAATTGCCGACCTCGGTAAAGGATATGATCTAACCTTTTACAAATGGGATATCCTACATAAATATATAGAGAGTGTGAGCTAATAGTAGGAATTGAAAAACAAAACAAAACGAGCACCCGGTGATGAGCAACTATGCATATAATCCGTAGTAACTATTGATATTTTTTTTCCGTATTGGTATCTCATCTATCATTGGAAGGAGGATGAAAATAGGAATTGATATTAATGGTTTAAGGAGCTAGAATCAATGAAGTACCGAGTTTATTTTAATCTCTTAAAGAAGATAAATTTCTATTTTAATTTGCAACAGTTAGTGAAATATTAATGTGATGAATTAAAATATCATGCATTTTTTATGCTGTTTGAAATATTTTGCACGTTGTCAGAATGGACGAAGACCACACCACTAAAAAGAAGTCTTCAATACCCAACCAATTGGCACACGGAGAAAAGGCAGGCGAAAACAAAGATGGACTTATGCCCTAGAAAAAGATCTCCTAGTTTTGAGAACTAAAAATTAGAGAACATTACTGGAAGGAGGATGGCATGGGAAAGGATACTTGAAAAAACCAAGGCCCACCACCCTGGGCTGTCGAACCTCTGAGGAAGGAGGGAAATATTTTTCATCACTTATATAAGTTATTATAAAATTAAATATTGTCAAATTATAAACACATTGAATGGTGAATAAGATTTGTGAATTTAAGAAGCGAAGTAACAAATTTCGACGCATTCAGTAGTTAATAAACATATATAATTTTATGTATTTTGAATATTTTACCAACTATGTTTCAAATCTATTTTCTTTTCAGAATGCTTGCTCTATAGTGAAAGACTTGACGTATGTATGAATTTATTTTACTTCATAATAAAATATTTGACAATTTTTAAGTTGTTTAATTCTTTCTTTTTTTATTTTTTCAGGTGCAATACTTTAGTTCAAATATTTCTCGAGAACATGGAAATAACCACATTCAGTTACAGACAACGATTTGAAGTAATTTAATTTCTTTCAGAATTTGAAGTTTAAAAATCTTTGCTGATAACAGTTTTAATTTTCAGAAATGTTCCACAATGATATACATCTAAAAGTAAAGTTCTTCAATCATTAGATAGCATTTTGTGAATATAAGTAATTGAGTATAAAAAAATTTAAATTATGTTTGTTTATGAATAATTTTAGTACATAGATAAATTCCAGTAGCTGTGTGACACTTTTATCAACGTATGTAATTTTTTAAAAAAATTAAACAGCTTTTACCAAAGTAAAATTACTTGGAATCTAGGAATAAAGGGAAATATAAAGAAGAAAAGGAGGACAAATGTGTTCCGGAATGAGATATATTATAGCCTTATTTAAATTTTCTGTATATTTCTCCTTTCCAGGTTTGAATAATAAAGGTTTTTGAATAAATAATCGCATTAAAAAGAAGGAAAATTAACTGTGGAACTAGTGATATTTTTAAATTAATGTTTAAATTTGATATTTTACTTTTTCAAGCATAGTATCTTTTAAATATTTGTTAAAAAGTTTTTTACAAATTTTAAATTATTGATACACCCAGTACTCGCCATTAAAATTGTTTCACCAGGAAGGCGGAATGCCACACACGCGAAATTTTCAAGGCATTTAGGCTGCGATATGCAAATCAGCTTTTTAATATATACAAAGCAGGCAGTAGTACCTATACTGTGTTTACAAGTAAAGATTGTATATCAGGTTTCTCATGCAAAATTTCATTTGAAAGATGTTTTTCGGAAAAGAAAGTTGTTGCTGCCACTCCTAATATGTTCAATATTTCCTGCTGGATAATATTTAATATTTGTCTTGTATTTACTATTCATTCTCTGAATCTGGGGACAGAATTTTCTAGTTAGGCATGTTTACAGAATATTGTAAGGAGCTTACGTTTTACGTTAAGAAAATAACTGTATATATAATACTTTATGTTAAAGGAGCGTGTGCTCAAATAATTCGTTCTTTCATTTATATTGCTTCATTAAGTCATAAGTGTAAATAGCCTCATTTTATCCTGCATGTAGAAGACAAATAAAGGATATTAAAATCGAAAACGAAAATTTTCTCGAGTCACAATAGTTGTTATTATGCCTTATGGAGAAAGAGAGAGAGAGAGAATTGCTTACTAATAGACGAGTCAAGATAGAGTTATAGTCTCTTTCAGTCGAGATAGAATTATAACCTATCGGAATTGCAATTTATTGCATCGCATTAATTCTATTTGTATTTGTCGATGTCTCATGAATGTCGACAGAACACGGAATCGATGGGCTCAGGAAGGCTATGTAGTACACCATTCAGGATCTTAGTGCCACCTCCTCCTTAGTAATCGAGATGAAAGATATGTTATTCTCATAGTCTTACGTGATCGTAAAGTCCTGTTACGAGTTCCTAGTCAGGAAATATGGTAATTTTCAGGAAAAGTGTCTGCACGGACAGTGTAGTTACGCTTACAGCACCATGGACTACCAACATGTCGACTAGGGCTACATTTTCTTTTGGCGCTGCATCACAGACTAGTAGGCTTTCAATGATTCAAATCCGAAAGCAGAAATGGAGCCATTTTGTTTTTTCAGACGAATCCTGGTTTTGTATACAGCATCTCACGATAACGACATCCTCGTACGACGGCATTTAGAAGAACGCATTCGGCATCGTCATACTGACCCATTACTTGGATTGATGATATTGTAAGGCATTGGCATTGGAAGGAAGGCATTGGATATATGTTTTGTTTGTATTGCCTGCATTTTGAACACCAGCAGTTACATTTCTGATGTGTTGGGCCCCGTGGGTCTGTCCTATCTTCAAGGCCTCCGCAATGCATTGTCTTAGAAGAAAAATGCTATACCTCATATTTCCAGTTAGTTCTAATCTTCTTTGATACAGAACGTTTTGGATAGTTGCCCACAGGTCAAATTATTCTCCTGATATCTTACCAATTGAAAACATATAGTCAATGGGTTTTGAAAATTCGGGTGATTGGCATTGCATCACTCACCAGTTACTACGATTAATGAATTGTGTGCAAAGTATTGGAACTGCATGGATTGTTGTACCTGAACAAGCCATGCTGGAGTGAATAAGTGCTGTTATTGTTACCAGAGGTGGCTGCTCTGAATACGGTGATTTCTTAGGATCTATAACTCCCAAAATTTTCTTATAATTTAATCACTTGTTCTTTCAAATATAATGTATGTTTCTCATAAACATCAATCTGTTATTTGAATTCAGAAATTTTAATGGCTAGTACTATATATTTTTTACGTACTTAAACGTCACATGTATTTCAGAATATTTTTTTACAAATAGCATTGTAATTAATTTTTAATTAAATAGCAAATAAATTAAAAATTAGTATTAAGTTTACATTTTTTTATAAGCTGATTAACCATATAATGGCCTGTCAGGCAAAGTAAAGCTATAATGAACTATGGATTGCGGGTTCGAGTCTTCTCTTTCCTAAAACAGCGATTGTGGGAATGTGATAGTATATGTGATATGTTGAAGCATTTGTGCACGTTAAGCTCAAATGGATTTTCTAAGTTCTTGCTTGAAAAATTGTACAGCTTAAGAACATTTATTTATTATTAATGATCAGTTATAAAAAATATTAATTCACACACACAAGTGCCGCCCTTAGACATTAGTTCAGAGCAACGAAGTCCCGAGGAGGATAGGGTGGATATCTGTGAACCCGCACCTATTAAATTGGCAACTAAAAGCTGTGTTCAAACCTAGCAAATATCAGCCTGCGCCGAAAAGTTTTTGACTCTCACATTCCCTTTCTCTGGAGCAACCCTTACAAAATTCCAAGTATATTGTGTAATCAAGACGCGAACTTGCAATTCGACTTCATCATCACCGCCTACGAAATTCATGACTAATCCAGTGAACAATCGTGAAAGCTCTAGTACAGGGGTGACCAACCCATGGTCCGCCTTGAATAATTTTGCGGCCCGCGGGATTCATTATAACTTTACAAAATACGATTATTTTGTGCGCAATATTTTTGTTTTTAGTGTAGTGTTTGTAACAAATATATCCCGTAACTGTTCCTATTTCATTACGTTTTTTCTGTTTGTATACATTCTTAGAAGTGCATTGCAGCAACCCTTCCCCCTGCAACACCACTCTTGATTCCTGTAACTCTATCACTGCTTGTTGCCCGAGCTAACCATATTTGATCATTAAATTATTGCAGTGCTTCTCAAACTATCAATACTTGCGACCCAATTTTCAATCCTAATTTTCATCGCGCCTCCCTCCGTATAATAACCATACAATAACAATGTATTGAATACATCAATAATGCACTTTGCGATAAAGCTACAATGCGATTTTAATCATAAACAGTACAAATTATCAAGATAAGTATTAAATTTTGTGCATGACAAGCCCATGAGAGTCAATAGTAATTATTAAACTTGTACTTTTCTTAGTATTGAGAGATTAGCTATCAAATACATTGTGCAGTACTGATACATTTATAAGTATATTATATCAGCGTAAATGTGTATTTTATTTTTTATTATGTCAGAATGTATTTTGTTTTACTTCCCTTCAATAAATTTGTAATTTTTAAAATCTTTTAATTTCGACATGCTTGCGCCCCACAGTTTGAGAAACGCTACATTATTATTATATCTATGTTTGTATATATGAAAAATAATGAAAACAATAATAAAAATTCATTCCATTTTAAATTTTCACTCCAATAAATGTTTGTAATGGATTCAAATCTAATATAAAGATATATAATTTTATATGCGGCCCGCGGGATTATAATGTTTTTCCGAAGTGGCCCGCAAGGTCATTTGGGTTGACCACCCCTGCTCTAGTAACGAAAAGTTTAAACGTTTATCTCTCTCTCAGGCTGTAGGAATCCTGAGCTGGATTGGTGGTTACGTGGGTCTCTGGCTGGGCATCTCTCTCCTTCATGTGTACGATTTCTTGGAAGCTCTGGCATTCCGAATGATCGCTTGGCTGCGTAAGAATTTGAGCAAAAGAAAGAAGAGGAAGTCGAAGAAAAACTACCCACTCGACCCTTACCGAGGAGCTCTCTACCTATCCAAGATGCATCGGCGTCTATGATCAGCATTTATCAACCCCGCAGGATATCCATATTTGAGTCTGTACCAGCAAGATCTGTGACGGATACCTTTAATAAAAAGAAATAATGCTACCAATTTTTTTTGAATTACATTTAATTTAAACCTTTTACATTGACAACAGTTTGATTGTTTATATTGGTTTTAAAAATATGGATATACGAGAATAATAATAATAAATTATACAAATAATCTAAATAATAAGAAATAATTTAATAGAGCTCGATACTTTTGAATTCGTTTTCTTTAATGATTTTGTAAAGGAATGACACTTTTTTAAGTTCTCTAAAAAAGTCACCGAATTTTTGGTTTTCGGTAGAGAAAACCTATAAATGTGGACTCAAGTAAATAAACATAAAATCCAAATAAAGTAGTTTTGACCAGAAAATTCGTAAAACAGGTTAAATATTTACATAAAATTATAATGATGAAGGATAGATATTATTTACAAAAAGTAAGCTACTTTAAAATGAATTTCAAAGTATTTCAGTAGTTTTTTTCAATTTATTCACAATCCATCTTTCTGGAACAGAACTAAAAATAAAGGCTATATTTCAAAAGAAATTTTTCTTTGTTGCTCTAATCTATCAAAAAATATAATATATCAATCGACTGATAAAAATTTTTTAAATTTTTGTATACCCTAAGATCACGATTTTTTTTAAAAAATTGGCAACGTTTTTACGATTTTATTTTATGTGCCTTCTTATAAGAGTTATAAAAATACCAAGTGTTTTATTTTCTATTCACTAAAACAAACGCTACAAGTATTTTTGTAAAAGCAGATGCCATAACTTTACATAAGATATCAAACTTTTAAATGCGTTTTTACTCAAAATGTGTTTGTTTCGAAAAGATCAAACGGAACAGCGATTGCTCAAAAAGTTTTTAAAATAATTTGCTGAATTTTTTTGTGTATGTTGTGCATAATAGTAGAAAAGTTTTAAACATCAGATTTATCAATCACTGTTTTACTACAAAATTTACAGTTCTTTATGTGAATATAATCATTGTTTATTTTAAGCAATTTCTCATATAATCACTAAGTGCTCTAGTTTTTGAAAAAATAAAATACCTCTTATCCTGAAGGTCATTTCAAAAAGGAGTAGCAAAGTAATACATCACGAGAATTTGTTCATTTATTATTTGTACAGAGCGGGGCCCCGTTTATGTCATTTTTTGTCAATTTTTACCCCTTTTTTCCCCTTTTAGTAGTAATAATTTATTTTTCTTTTTAATTTTAACCTTTTTTTTCTTAAAATGTACTAAATAAATCTAAAAACTACAAAAAAATTTCCATATATCCATTCTTTTTTAAAAAAAAGTTGTCGCAAGTAGTCAGATACCTTAAGCCCAATACAAAATTTAAAGAAATTTTTCACTGTTATTAAGGTGACCAACCGTCCTCCCTTTATAGGTTCTGTCCTTCCTTGAAAAGTGTCCTCCTACTTGTCCTCCTTTTCAATATTTTAAAACCGATCTGTTAATCTCTGTATACAGAGATGAAACAAACATGTTTCCAATATGTCAAAGACTGGTCTGAAACAAATATCACAGGAAATAACAGTTTTCAATGTTGTTTTTTGACTTCATCGCAAATAAAGTGGACAAATATAAAAAATTATGTTGAGCTCTTATCGAAAGAAATGCCTCATATTAAAATCAATGACAATGGTCTGTTTAAAGAAGAAAGACGATTGAATTCATATTTAAATTCTAATACATTAGAACAATTGGAAAATCAGCATGCTGGAATTGATATAAGATGGGTGAAAACACTTAAACCATTTCAAAAATGAACACTTTCTATATGATAATTTAGTTATTCTTGTTGAATTTACTTTGGACTGCCCTAGAACTAATGCAGCAGTTGAAACAATTTTTTCAGTTGGTAATGATTTTTGGACAAGTGAGAAATCAAGATTGAATGCTAATATTTTAGCTACAGTGCTAATATATTAGCAGGATGAAGGATATTTCAGGATGAAGGAAAATTCAGTATGAAGGATACTTTTTGCTCCGAGATTTCCAATGTATTAGAAAATGATATGTCGACAAAAAAAAATCTTCCAATGGAAAAATATTCGTTAAAGTAAATAATTAAAAGCGTATTTAGCGTATTTTTGTTTGAATTGAAAAATTGTTTCGTACATTTACGTTGTAATTTTTTAAAAATTTTTTTTCGTCCTTCTTTTCATTGTAAAAAAACTGGTCATCTTACTGTTATTACATAATTTAAAAGATAAGTTCAAATGTTAAAGAAATTTGTCACACACTGTTATTACTAAGGTGACCAACCGTCCTCCTGTTATAGGTCCTGTCCGTCCTCGAAAAGTGTGCTCCTTTTTGTCCTCCTTTTCAATATTTTAATCTCTGTATTCAGAGATGAACCAAACGTGTTTCCAAAATGTCGAAGAATGGTCTGAAACAAATATCACAGGAAATAAAAGTTTTCAATAGTCGCAAGTAAATTGGGCAGATATAGAAAATTACGTTGAATTTTTATCGAAAAAAAATGCCTGATATTAAAATCGATGACAATGCTCCGTTTGAAGAAGAAAGACGACTGAATGTATATTTAAATTCTAATAAATTAGAACAATTGGAAAATCAGCATGCTGAGAAATTGGTAAGAGATGGTGAAATTACTTAAACCCTTTCAAAAAGAAACACATTCAATATGAAAGTGGAATTATTCTTGTTGAATACACGTTGTGCTGCCCTGGAACTAATGCAGCAGTTGAAAGAGTTTTTTTTAATTAAAGTTGGTAAGGATTTTTGCAAAGTGACTCGTGAGAAATCAAAATTGAATGTTAATATTTTAGCTACAGTGTTTACCGTAAAATTCAGTATGAAGGAAATTTTTTGCCCGAACTTTCGAATTAATTAGAAAATGACATGTTGACAAAAAAATTTCATTCAATGGAAAAATACTCGTTTAAGATAATAATTAAAAAGAATGTTCGCGCACGCTTAATTAGCGTATTTTTGCTTGAATTAAAAAAAGCGTTTCATATATTTAAGTCGCAATTTTTTCTTAAATTTTTCGTCCTCCTTTTCATTGTAAAAAAATGATCACCTTATTATTACATAGTTTGAAAAATAAGCTCAATATTGTTGAAAGCAGGTATAAACTTGATAAACTGAAAAAAATTCTCAAAAGTCGTCAGGTGGTCCCTTTATGCAGAGATAAAATCAAAAGTCTTTTACTGCTTAATAAAAACGCGCGTATATATAAGTAATCCTTACTAATATTATAAACGTGAAAGTTTGTGTGGATGTTTGGTACTCTTTCACGCAAAAACAACATAATAGATTTTAATGAAACTTTACAATAATATAGCTTATGCATCAGAATAACACATAGGCTATAATTTATAAAGATATTGTGTGAAGTGTCCAAAATATAACGATAATTGTTAAGTAAATAGGAAAAAATTCTGCCATCTGCAAAAAAGCCCGCGCGACAGCATATATCTATCTTTTATGTGTGCCAAACTTTGCATTTTGTTTTGTCTACGCCAGGCGCCAGGAACTGCGAAAGCTTGAACAGGCGGAATGTGAAGCTGATAACAATTTTAACATAAAATAAATACAACAAAACGTAATATTAACGTATTACACTTCCAGATATAAATTATTTATACTATTTTAAGCGTTCATTACATAAAATTTGTAACAATGTGTTGCTTTTGCTGAGCAGAGATCAACTTAGGAAGGTGTTTTCAAAAAATGACCCACAAGAGAGTTACGGGGAGTTATAGATAAAAAAAAATTCTTTTTATCAGCTATTAGATCTACAGACTTAAAATTTAATAAACAGGTTTTTTTTTATTCAGCTGAGATATGCAAAAATCTTTTTTTTGTTTAATTTGCAATTCACGTAAAATTAACTCATTAAAAACTTCTTTATCCTTCAATCTGTATTGTTAAATTTTTAAATTCACATGTGCGAAGAACGGGTATAACAGCTCGTAAATTATTGTTAAATTAAAATACTTCATCATCATTTTCTAAATTGTCTATCACATTGAAATCTGCAATACTAAAAGAGGTTAAAATCAGCTTATCAATTTCAAATTTTATTCTGTAATCGTTTTCTTATACATTAGTTAATTGATAAAAAATTAACCAAAGGGTATAACATTTAATTGGAAACTAAATAACTAAGGAGATTTCTTATTTGAAGGCAACTTCTGTTTATCACATGGATGTAAATAGGTATAGTATAATAATCATCACATAAATATTAAAATGCTTTTTTTTTCATTATTCTAATTTCGTCAACTAAAACGTTCAACGATTATTTATCCCAAATAAAATGAAATAAGCTACATGAAATGGCTGGTTTTCACTCTTTTTTTAACACGTTTTTATGTTTCACTTGCATGTAATGGAATCTTTGAACTCGATTTTTACCCACTTTAAAAGGTCAGATTAATTCGAAATTTCGCTCACTTATCAAGGACCCATGACAATACAATAATTTCATAATTTTGTTTCATTGTCCTGATCAGGATTTTAAGGATTTACGAGATTTGGCGACTAATTCATCATATCGTTTCTCGATTTGGCAACAAATTCATTATATCATTTCTAGATTTGGCGACTATTTGCATAAACCGTTTTCAGATTTGGCGATTAATTCCATATGCCATTTCTAGATTTGGTGACTAATTCCAGATTTAGCAACTAAATGATTAAGGTGCAACCCTAAAAACGCGAAATAGGCTTCTGGTTAGTAAAAAATAAAACAAAAAAAGTGTTCTTTATGTGAAAAAAGGGTGGGTGTGTAGTTTTTCTGAAAATGGAAAAAAAAAGACTCGTGCATGTGAATAAAAATAATTTGTTCTAACTGGTAAATATTTTTTTTATTTTTATAAAGCAATATGTTTTGAAGTGATGATACGAATTAACATTATAGCAATGCGTTTAAAAGGTGATAATACGATTGACATTTAATATTTCTTCTTCACACACTTTTATTAGTTAGACCTGCATCTATAGAGACGGAAATAAATTATAGTTTGAAAAAAACTAAAAAACACCCTTTTATAGTGAATCAAATTGAAAAGTAAAAAAAAGAATTCTTAATCTAAGAATCAAATGATTAACGAGAAAATTAATGTCATTGGGATAAAAGCGTGGGGTGCTCTATATTAATTGTTATAATTTCTTACTAGTTCTATTCCAAAATGCTGAGATAGTGTAAACATGTAATATAATGCACACCATGCTTTTACCACAGTGACAATTTTCTCGTTAATCATTTTACTCTTAGATTAAGAATTATTTTTTTACTTTTCAGTTTAATTCACTATAAAAGCGTGTTTTTTAGTTTTTTTTCAAACTATAATAACTATAAGGTATATTTGGAGGGCAGAAATATACACAAATAAGCTACTTGAAATGGCTGGTTTTCGCTCTTTTTTGTGTATATTTCTGCCCTCCAAATATACCTTCAAAACTTCACTGGAAATGGCTCTGACGCCACGTTTTTTCGAGAAATTCGTCCAAACACCTCTTTCATTCTTTTCGCCACTTGAAAGGTGCGTGTAAGTGCCAGACAGTAAACAGAATGGAGAGAAAAAAAGAACTATTTTTAGGACGCTCTTCACGAAGAAACTTTATTTTGTCTTAGATGAGTTGATGCTTAGTCTGGAGATGTTTTAAATGTGCGTCTGTGGCAATATAAACATTTGCTTTGACAGACTGGAACGATAAAGGGCCACGTGTGATGCTTCCGCTTTTGTTTAACAATCGCTCCTTTATTCCAAACTTAACCCACAACAAGCAAAACAAAAGTTTTGAAGAGACGAGTTAAAATGTAGTTAGGGTCGACGTACTCAATAACATTAATACGTAATATACCGAATTCTTACCGACAAGGGATTCTTAAGTAGTAAAAATATTATTAGAGTGCGCTGCCCTACAAAGTTTAAATTTCTATCTGAAATACACTTGAAAAACTATTTAATTTAGATGAAATGTGTTGATTTCAAAATTGGCATCTATTTTTCAATTCCTACTATTAGCTCACACTCTATATATTTATTTATTTATTTATCTTGGTGGAATTTTCAATCGTTAATAAAATACATTTTAAAGCGCTCAATTGAGCTGAAATTTTATATACAGGATTATTTTGGATGACGATACAATAATTTAATTATAATTAATAAAAATTAATTGATTAAAACTCATTATTTAAAGAATTATAAATACAGCTTCGTTGGCATCATTTTTGGCGACTTGTGTCAAAACTTGTTTAAAAGCATTAGTTTTAAAGCATTCAGTTGAACTGAAATTTTATAGACCCGATTGTTTTGGATGACAATACGATACTTTAATAATAATGAATAAAAATAAATTACCACTTGATGTTGTGATTATGTCCTATGTATATACATATTTGTATATTAATTGTAACTAATTAATAAAAAGTAGCTAAAATATAAAATTTTTCTTTGTTGATCTAAGTAGGAATTGACTTAATTTTTTTTTTATTATATTACTTGTTCTTTTTCATTCTAATATTTGTTGTAACTGTTATGAAGGGAAAGCAATTTTTTTTATAGAATCCTTTGCTCTGTAATATTTAGAACTTCGTAATAACTCTCTTAAAAATATACGATTGGGTTCAGATCAGGGAAGCGGCATTTCAAGTGCCCGAGTGGAATTCGGGCAAAACAGGGAAGTGGTTAATAAAATAACATTTTTCTAATTATAGTTCATAAAAATGCATTCACTCTTATTTTTCTAAATTCATATTAGTAGTCCACCATATAAAATTAAACATTTAGTGGTGCATGAAATTCTAAAAGTTGGTGCCGTTGTTCTATTTTATAGTTGTTATAAAATGGCATTATTGTAATTCAATATAAACCTTTGACAATAGAAGTAATAACTGTGAGTAACCCAACTTTATCTTCTAGGAGTTTTCTGTAGCTGACAAACATATTTGTTT
>BMAV01002580.1:68647-109174 GCA_019973955.1 Trichonephila inaurata madagascariensis | reverse complement strand
GGCCAACGGAGGTTATTCCGAAGATAAAGCCATCTGGTCAAGGTGCATACCATTGCACTCGCGTAAAGACGCCACTCCTTAGTATCGGAGCTACGATTGGTTTAAGGTAGGATTAACTAGTTAATATTAGGACGTGTTATTATTGGAATTGAGATTAGGCGAGTTAGATATTGATAGTGGTCCGAGTAAGGTTATTTCGATATTACTTCTATTGTGTGTTTGTTCATCGTAGATTCTCACATATATAATCGTTATCTAATCTGTTAAAAGTTTAAATTCTAGTTCTTAATAAAGGCATATTAAGAGCATAGCTACTTCTCATTCTTTAGTTGACCCTACTCCTCTATCTCACGCAGATAATCTAAGGGAAATGCACCCATTTTCACAGATTTATAAAAAATAAAATTTTGTTAAAACGCCATTCGCATAAAAAAAATGTTTTAACAACTTAAAGTAGTTCCGTGGTTGTCTTAAACTGTAGTAAATAGACAGCAAGTTTTTTAAATAATAGTGCCCCACTAAAAGAATGATCCCTTGTGTTACTAAGACCATATTATTGGGACAACTTTTATTAAGACATGCGAAAATATCGAGTATAAGACTTATCTTTCAGGAAAAAAAATGGTCCAAAGTAAATATTCGAGGTGTTAAGCTCAATAATGTTTCCTGTTTATCTAAGAAGCATAAATACACTGCTGGCCACCTTAAATGCAACACTCTGAAGGAAGCATGCAAATAACATGAAATTTACAGCATGCATTAGCAAAGGTGAGATATGCAAATGATTAGAATTTCAGCGCAGACACACATCACGCGCGCCTGTGGCGCCACCACAAAGCACTATTTAAGGCTTGGAGATTTCGACGATTTCAAGTTCGGCAATTGTGTTTTTCTTGTAGTTTTTTTTTCAAAAAACGATCTGTTATGTCTCGTAGAAAACAGCTATCAGCTTTTGATCAAGTATCCAAGTTCGACAGAGGAAGGATAGTGGCCTACCGAGATTGTGGATTATCAACAGCCAGTGCTACATCTCCGAGGTGTTGGAGCCAGTTGTCCTTCCTTACCTTCAGGGCTTGGCCACAGCCATATTTCAACAGGATAATGCACGACCACACGAGGCACACATTGTCCAAAGGTTCTTCGTCAATCACCAGATTGAATTGCTTTCCTGTCCGGCTCGCTCTCCGGATCTTTCGCCGATCCGATAGAAAACATGTGGTCCATGGTTGCTCAACGATTGACCCAGATTACACCCCCAGATCAACTTTGGCATCGTGTGAAAGCTGCTTGGTCTTCTGTACCCCAAGAACACATCCAAAGTATCTTTGAATCAATTCCGAGACGTGTGGCAGCGATGATCTCCAACAATGGCGGCTACTCTGGTTACTGATTCTGGCAGGAACCACACTTCACAGAAGTCTATAAATTTAATCATTTGATACTTGGTCAACATGTTATCTACAAAATAAATTTTGTTGTGCTATCTCTTGTCTTTCTTGGTGTTGCATTTACGGTGACCAGCAGTGTATTTTGTTCTATATTAGAAAGGTCAATATCTCCAGCACCATCGTTGCGTTGTTTTTAATTCTAAGCAAACCTTTTAAATACCTCTTAACAACCGAGTTTAGATATTGCACTTAAGTATTCGTCACAAGAATTCTCTCATCTTGGTATTTATATTGAAAATAATCGGAATTACATTTCATTTGTTCTATTGGAACACTTTTTTTAAGGCAATGGACCAATTCTATCTTTTCTGAACAGTACTCAAATTTTGAACCCACTGAATTCATGCTTCCCGTTCGTAATTCTCACACCACTTCTTATGTTCGGTTAAATTTAACGAACATTATAAGTAATCTTATATATATTAATATGCATTTTTTTTATATAGAAATTTTTTAGAATTATTCAAATATTAAGGTTTTACATAATTGATGTATATAAAATATTATTTGTCCACTTAGGATTTTTATTGCTAATTTTTTGATAATTGTACATTTATATTTACAGCGAAGTTGTGTCACAGCCAGCGATTTATCGTAAGTAAACATTTCTTATTTTTCACAACATCTTGACATTTTTTTTTATATACAAAGTTAAGAATTCTTAAGTGATACTAATGTATGAAAAGGCAAATGTCACATGCGTCTATCTTATACGATAATTTAAAAAGTGTGTGTGTATACTTTTTATTCAACAAAAATTATTGAAACAGAAGGACTGGGTTAGCAAAAACTATTGAGCTAATGTAGGAAAAGAAAAAGAATGCATTCCTTAAACAATATATTATTACATAGATAGGGGTTCGATGATTTTATGCTATTAGTCTCAAAGAGAAAAACAGTTCTTTAAGAGCGATGAAAATATATTGTGGAAAAACAAACCTTAGAAATACAGGATACAGCAGAAAAATTCGCAAAATAAATCCCAGAAGACCTTTACATCTTCTACAGTGCACAAACACAACTGTTATTGTCTAAAAATAGAAAGACGTAATGATTAATATTATTCGCAAGCCCTCGCTCGATCGTAGCAACTAATCGCCAGTTAACTTCAACGGTTAAAACAATACTGACTCAATTTCAGCAAGTAACTCCTATTTATAGCTTGCACAGATCATGCTCGAAAGATCCGCTTGCGTCATAGGTCGGGATATCAATAAATTTCTCCAGTAATTTCCAGAAGCATCTATATGATAGCCAAGTCACCAAAAATGATGCCAACTTGGCTGTATTGTCAATATTTCGCCAAGTTTTGATTGAAACACCATGGTAATGAAAGGGACGGCGTCACTTACGAATATTACAATTTTAATGTAAAATAAATACAACAGAGAATAAATATGAATGTATTAAACAAGTGCAAATCATTTACACATTATTTATACTATGTATAAATTATTTACAGTATTTTAAGCATTAATTACACAACATTCGTAACAACATTATTTAAAAAATGGTAAAATTTGAAGTGAAATAAAAAAAAAATAAACCTAAATTATAAGGAATTGGAAATTGCGTTTGCTTAAACTGCATAATTCATTAAAATGAATAATGTAATAAATAAGAGATGAATGTATTTAAAAAAAAGAAAAACAAATTTTAATATTAAAATCATTGCCAAATTTTTTTGTTTTCTAAATTTAAAATAGAACCAGTATTTTTTTAGTTGAAATTGAAAAGAAAAATGCACATAAAATATAAAATTAGAATAATTTTAAACTTTAAACACTTATTTATTGATTTTTGCATAATATTAGTATCAAACATGAATTTATATTTTTTATTAAGTCTATTGTCAGATAAAAATATAAGAAAATCTTAGTTTTTTCACACTAACTGATTTCAGATTTTTGATTACTCATTCTCTTTGATTCACTCTTCATTTTTCTCATTTTATGTTTAACATTTAAAAAAATAAATTTTATTATTTTAAAATTTCTTCCAGGTGTGCAACTCTTGTTCATATATACTTCGAAAATTTGGAAATAACAACCTTCACTTATACTCCAAGATTTGAAGTAAGCTGGAATATTACGCAAATTAAATATAAATATTCAAAGCTTGTTAATTGGTAATTGTAACACAAGAGATAGTATATTTACTGACAATTTAACATATTTCAATGTAAAAATGGAGTATCCACTTGTACATGAAATTCAAATATAGTACATGAAAATTTATTTATAAACAGTAACTCAAAAGCAATTTATCTCTCTCACACACACATAAATTTTATACACAATCCGGTCTTATTCACAAATTAGTTGTAAATTACAAAGTTAGAAAATAGTTTGTTATAGCTGTGTAATTAATTCCTTCTTGTTATTGCAAGACATTTTTTTTTTAAAAAAAAATTTCCTATTCGAGAGATAAAATGTTAATTCTGTTTTTGTTTTATAAAAAACCACTAATTTCAGTTTATATAACTTATTACCTTTCACAAATTTCAGTAATGTTTTTTCTTTGTGACCTATTTATATAAATTAAAGCTTAATTTAGGTTAAAAGTTACGGGCAATAATTTGCCATATGTATGGGAAAGGTGTGCAAAAATACAGCTGTTTTAAATAAGAGAAATGTTCTTATTTAATCATACCAAAAGACACATAGCTTTATATATATTTCCTATATCTTTCAAGAAAATATATTAGCACTTTTTAATGTTCTTTATTCATCCTTTCTTACGAGAATATCCGTAAAAATTATTCAAGAAAATTCTCAAAATTTTAAAGGACAGTTTATTAAAGTGTTTTCTCTTGCATTAGAAGTTATATTGAAAATTTAAAAAAAAATCAAGCGTTTGTTATATTTTTAACCGGAAAAGTTTATTATTGGGTCTCTAAAAATCTCTCTCCCTCTTTGCGAATAAGAAACGTACATAAAAGCTCAATTTAAAATTATAAGGTCTTCTTAATTCTTTTTGACTAAAAGAAATTTCGAATTTAAAAATATTTTAAGAATTAAAACATATTTTGGTTAATATTATTGTATAAAAACGCCTGGGGTGTGAGTAAATCCTTTACCAGTCTGAATTTTCGGCATTTTAATTATGATCCTAATCTTATATAGTCGAAGAAATGAGAGAATATTTTTTTAAATTAAGAAAGAGAAATGTAGCATTCACTTATATTGGTATCTATTCAGTGATAATCTGTTAGGTTAGCTTCATTCTCGAATGGACCCCCCCCCCTCCATCCCTCATTATTAGTTAATATGGACTCATCGTTCATTAAGGTACGTTTCTTTTAACAACTAGCCAAGTATATCATGTAAATAATTGTTACAAATACATATCTGCAAGGAAAAAATCGCTATAGTATCTTAAGGGTACATCCTCTATATTTACCAGACAATAAACCCTATGGAAGAGAGCAAAAATCATTGGAATTTTAAACTTCAAATTACCTGAAGAAGGTAATACTCTGAAAGGACCTTGCAGCAGGTTTAAAGGAAAAAAGAAAGGTATCCTTCAAAATAAATTAATAATAAATTTGTGGGATTTTGTGGAAAATGATTGTGAATAACAAAATGAAATATCTCAGAACATGCATAAAATGTATGGGAAATAAAGCATTTTTTTATTCCGTATAGGAGACGCAAGGCTCTCTACAAATAAGGATCTTTTAATTATTAATCCAGGTTTATGTGTCAACAGAAAATATAAATTATAAGTGCATTATGCATTATAACACAAATACATTTTTTTTTCTCTTTTTACGAAGCATTAAATCTAAACAGATTTTACAGGCTCTCAGAATTTTCGAAATTTGATTTGAGATCGATTCTAATCAGCTCTTTGATTCAGTGAGTATTAACGTCGCACTATAAAGCAATATGAGGGCTATAAACGGAATGCCCACAGGAACCGAGCTCACCAGAAAGAGTTTAGAGCTACAAATCGGTATCTAGAAGGGCTATTAGAGACAGACGTCGAAATTTTGAACATAAGTCAAGTGACGAGAATGACACCTGAATTGACGTGCCTCTCATCAAATTACCATACCACGCCAACGGGAGAACTTAGCGCTCGACAGACTTAACGCGCACCAGCCACTCTACATGCGGATCTTCAATGGCAATAGGGCTCGAACTCATGACACATGCCAGCCATGAGATCGTGACCATAATCACTACGCTAATACGGCCATTTTTTTTAACACCCTTTTATAAGCTTCACTTGTATGTAACGGATTCTTCGAATTCAGTTTTTACCAAACTTTAAAAGGTCAGATTATGTCGAAATTTTGCTCACTTGTCCCAGACCGGTGACAATACAATAATTTAATAATCTTGTTCCATTATCCTGATCAGGATCATCAGGATTAACGATTTCCCATTTTCAGATCCCATCCTGCATCTGGCGACTAAAAGATTAAGTTAAACTTAGTTTGATTAACTATAAAAGGGTGTTTTTTTTAGTTTTTTTAAACTATAATTTATTATTTTTATTCAGAAGATTTTACTCTAAAATATGAAATTTTTTATTTTAAAAATAAAGTACAGCTAATTGAATGAAACTAGTGATTATTTTTTATTAACTATACTTGTGTGTCAAATTAAGACACAATGATTTTTTTAGATGACAAATTCTTTTAAGAGGAATATTACTCCACCTCTCCCTTCTAAATTGAGCAAACCCTGAATTCCATTCTTACCGGATAGGATCCGAAGCAATAGAAGCATTTATATATCTGAAGTCTGCTTTGTAACTTTCTGAAAATTTAAATAAAACTTTAATGATCATCTCCGACGCGAATAATACAATTCGGACTCATAAATTGGTTTTAGAATTTAATTATAAAAACAGACACAAATCGCATTTTACAAAGGCTTAAATTTCAGTAGGGTTAGCAATCCCGTGTTATATTTTCAATCCCGGGAGATTTTGGGATTACATTATCCAAATATCGGGATTAGGATTTATGAAAAATACTTACATATTAGCATAGTTGAAATTGCATAATAAAACTGAAAATAAAATTGAAAAAATTGGTTTAGTATTAATTTTATTGAAACAAATAATAAAAAAAAAAACTTAGAATTCATCATAAAACACAAATAGAAATAGTACACACTGAAATAATAAAAAAACCCCATTTCTTCTCACGTGTTTCTGAAAGTAAGCTTTTAAAAACACAGATCGTACAAACAGCTTCTTATTTTTGTTACAAATTGTCCTGCCGAAGAAAATGCTCGTTCGGGTTCTATACTAGTGGGTGTTATCATCATTAAATAGGTGTATGTTCTTTTCAGGTAGTTCCACTTCTTTCTCCATTTTAAAAAAAAAGAGACATTTCTTTTTGAAAACAGTGTCTCAAATCTAATAGATCGCATAGGTGAACACATATACCTCTAAGATAACTTTAATTTTTCTGCTGCTCTTAATTGGTTTTGTGTATAAATTGATCCAGCTATTGAATTTAAAGTGTTACCTTATTTGAAATAAAAGATCCAGTTGCATGAGCTGTTAGTAATGTAATGGGATTTGAAGTGTCTCAAATCTTTCAAGCAGGTCCGCTATTAATTAACGGTATTTAAATGAAGAAGGAACTGTGACATAATCTATTCTTGAGATATTGCTTATATTATTGTCTAAGTATTGCAATGAGTCATTTAGATCTGTACGACGTTCTCCCCCCACACGAGAAATAAGAGCTGTATGTATTTCTTTTACTTATAGCACTTTTTAGTGCACAAAAAAAAATTCACACTACATATTTCTTAAACAAAATATAAATTTTCCAAAAATTGAATTCTTAGAAAATTTTGGCGAGAAAAAATTTTTTTTAAATATAATTCAGACAAAAATTAAATTCCGGAATTATTTTAATACCGAAATTTCGGGATTGGAAAAAACATCGGGATCCTGGGGCTGCAAACCCTAAATTTCAAAAAGGGAAATTTTGTATGGTATCGACTAAATCACTAATACATTCGAACCTTTATATGGCGAATTTTTCTATATAGCGATTTTTTTCCTAGAACCTTGAACATTTCACGATTTTCTTCGTAAAATAACCTCTCTATAGCTAAGTGCATTTTATATACAACAAACTTTTTCTTTTGTGATTCAATTTTTGTTCTCCTTTTTTAAAAAGTATTTCTGAAAAAATTTGAAGTTATTCTCTTTCGTACATTTTATAGTGGTCATAAATTTTGAACTGGTTTTGTTAGATCCTAACTCGCCGAGAGCAAAAGAGTTCTGAACGTTTCATCCCACCAGTGCAACCATTTTTTCCCCCTACCCCCCCCCCCCCCAGTTTACAAAAAACATCTTGTCCGTCGCCAAAAGCCCTCGACGAACAAAATGCGACGTTAATATTCACTCACTCACTAAAAACCTCTTCGATATCCTATTTCACACTCAGTGGAGTTGTTCTGTGTTCTAATTATATAAAATAATGTATGTTTAATATTACTTGTATGGTTTAAATTATAAAATGTTCTTAAAATTAATTAATTTTAGTATAAAATTTTCTTATTATTGAAAATACAGTGAATTGTTCGACATTCTTTTATCCTGTTTTCCTTTCTTTTTTGATGGGGTGAAAAGGTGTGTGAATAATTACTTTTTTTAATATATACTCTGTTAATGAATTTAAAATTTGTTTCATCTGGTTTATAAAGTATATTAAAAGATGAGCCTCTATATAACGAACTTTTTCCCGGGATTTAGCGACTTCATTATATTGAGGTCCGACTACATATCAAAAATCATCAAATTGTTTTCACTAAACTTTTTTCATCTTTTTCAGCCAATCGGCATCCTTAGTTTCATCGGCGGTTACGTGGGTCTGTGGCTGGGCATCTCGCTGTTGCACGTGTACGATTTCCTGGAGACGCGCTTCTTCCGGCTCATCAGCGCCGCCCAGAGGAAGTGCAGCCGCAGGAAGAGGAAAACGCGTGTCTTTCCCAAAAGTAGGCCGATCTCTACTTCCAAGCGCTATTCCATATCGCCAGACTCAGCCTATAAAAACCTCTTCCCCTACGGTATGCAGATGAAATGAATGTGAAAAGCTTTCCCTTTTCACAAAAAAGATGAGTTTTCTTTAAATGATGGATACTTTAGGGAAAGTTATGAATCATTGCTTCAAGGATCTTTTAGACGAAAAAACTTATGAATCCATTACTGAAAATATAGTTTGTAAATTAATATAATGTGACAATCACAATATTCCAGTATAAAATACTATTATATTGTGGAATTAAGCAACAAAATATGTACTTTAATGTGAAACAGTGCAAGTAAGCATAAATTCATTTAAAATTTTGAAAGATATCGAATGTCATTATAAGTTGTATGATACGGTATCACGTCTTCTAGACAAAATTAGTAAAAGTCCAATAAAAATGCCTAATCACTTAGCTGGTGGGAAATCCTTTCTAGCTTGGTTGTCTTGATTAGCATTCACCATCTAGGGGTTCATGAAAAATTTGATAATCCACAATAAAATTGAAATATTTATATTTTTATGAAGATTGAATTTCAAAAATAAAGAGCAACAAAGCATATAATGAAAGATGAATTATTTTTGTATTTGTGCAAAAAGACATTTTCATCTGTAACAGTCAGTGGTGTACACAGACCTCTTTTGGGGAAAAGGAGTTTACTTTCTACAAAACACAGACGTAAATGCGAAGGGGTAATCTCAATGGTAAAAATTAAAATCTGTTGGTCTATGGGGGAGGGAGGATGGAACTCCCAAACCCTCCCCTTGTGTACGCCACTGGTATAAAAGCAATCAAAACTCGGTACCGGCCACAGCTCGAAACAGACGTGACTGTCTAGTAATGATTTTATTAGGACCAAAAATCAAAAACAGGAACAAATAGTGTATTAGAAATGTATAATACTTAAATTTTTTTTAGACATAATTACTCTATAACTGTTACCTTTTATGGGTACATTTCATATTAATAAGTTTTCTGATTACTATAAAGATATATTTACTTCATTCAAAATTTATATTAGTGATCAATCAGATATAATATTATACATTTAGTGGCTCAAGAAGTTATAAAAGTTAATGACTGCAGGTCTAGATTGTACCTATGAAAATGCAGTTTGACAATTCAATCATGCACCAAGAAGCAAAATGGGAATATCCATATTTTAAAAAGCAATAAAACTTGAAAATGTCATACTTATGAAAAGTAATTTTCAAATGATAGTTCATTAATGCCACACTCTAAAATAATATGAAAACTAATTGATAATGGACCTTGTAATTAAGAGCCAGTGTCAAGTGATGAAGATACCACTTGAACTGGCACACACACACATCAGGTGGACATAAAAACTTTTAACATCAACACATTTAATGTCCTACTGCCCCTCTATGCAACTAGTCTTCAGTTGCACCAGAGCTCGGAGCCCATGATTTGACAAAAATAATGCTGGATACAAGTTAGTGCCCATAACCACCATGAATTAGAAGTTGTGTTACTTATGCCACCTGATCGACAGATTAAGAACCACAAAATTCATAGCGTCAAGGGGCCGGATTTTTACGCCTGTTATTAGCCCTAGCTTTGAGCACCATACAAGAGACAGTACAATTTTGCTTAGTTCCACCCCGATTTTGGGGTCTCCCACCTCTCTTCCCCTTCTACCAACCTCACGAAAGGACTTGCAGCTCAACAGCTATTTAAACTCAAATATCCATGCCTTCTCCAAGATTCGAACCCAGGTCCTACGGCACAGCAGTCAGCCACTGTACTGGATGGGCAGCATTAGAAGATGTAAAAACAATATATAAAAAGGTGTGGCAAATTTAAACAAATATAACCATTTAAAAATAAAACAAAGATAAGGCTGTATGTTTGATAAAATAGTCTTTATTCACTCAAAAATAAGCTACACACATACATTTTAAATACATAACAAATATAAAATGCACCATCAAAAGAGTAATAAAATTGGCAGAGGCCGCAAACACCAATAAAAGAATTAAAGTTTTCAGAATAAAACACAATTTGAATGCGCCATTTCGAGAAAGTTCATAAATTACAATTTGAAAAACTTTAATTTCAAAATGCATTCTATCAAACTTATATTAACAAACTAAAAAGTTTTAAATTGCAGTTTCAAAATTTCGATCAAAATAATTCTATTAACAATTACATTTTGATTCATAATATATATTAATATATACTTTTTGTATGTACAAATTCACAATAGAAGTATTTACAAATTATCCTTTATAAAATACGAGGATCAACAATTTAAAAGTTTATAGGCAATGATATAAACTCTTTTGTATTAATCAACAACTCATTGAACACAAACACATTTAAAAATTATAGCAGCACCAAACATATCCTTAATATAAGCAAATAGTATTTTTATTCACATATTAACATTGCAAGTCATTTGAATTAAATACTTCAGATTTCAGTTTTGATTTTAAAATAGCTTTCATAGAAAGTTTTTATATATAATTCTAGATATTTATTCAAATTGAATCTTTTTCACAAATAAAAAAGATATAATTCAGAAATATTTATTTAAAAAAAACATTTGAAAAAATTCTATTTGCATTTTAATATTTAACAACATTAACCCATTAAATAAGAATTTGAGCAAGATTATATGATCTTCCAGATATTATACATACATTAGATTTAACAAGAAATTTTGTTAACATTTAATGTAACTGAAACTGTATAGTATGCTCTAAAAACAACATGACAAATAAACCATGCCTGATTTTGATTTTTCTCTATGTTTGATCAAATAACTATTTGTTATATACTAAGCATGACTAATATTGATTCTTGACTTTATCCTTCAGTATTAATCTGGTAAATTGGAGATTCAAAATATAAAATTGGGAGGTTGAAAGTTTTTGTGCATGCTTTTATTTAACATGTGCGCAGAAAAATGAACTTCTTCCCTATTTTTCCATCAGAAATTAATGTAAACAAAACGAAATCTTACCATACCATGTAATAACTAAATAATTAAGCATTTTTAACAAATATAAAAAAAATCATAACAAATACAGTAGTCTTGTGATAAATAAAGTAAATGCAAACAATATGCTGCAAGTCTATGTAAAAGGTGGTTTTTATATACTTTAAAAACTAACCTGTTCATAAATTTTTAGTTTATAATTACCCTGTATATCATGATATTCTCTCTCTCTCATACACATTTTGAAACATCTTTGATCAATTTATTTAAAAAATTTGATTTATATGCAGTCAAAAATATTACACCCAACAAAAGAAAATTTTATCAGTAAATAATGCACTTTCTTAAATAAATTAGTAGACAGCAACAGATTTGATGAAATAAAATTTAAGAATATATGCTAGCTATTATAGAGTAGTTGTTAATCATAAAAATTTGTATTAAGACTATGTCACAAACAAATGCTTACAGCACCAGAAATTATATGTTAAAAATATTGTGAAGTATTTACTCTCATTATAAAAAAATTACACCCATCTTTTTAATCCCGAAAGGAAAAAAGAAATTCAATCATTTTATAAATATTTACTGGCAGTATAAAAATGCAATATAAAATAACAATAACAAGTAAAGATAACACATAACTGTATATGCAATTACCACATTTACATTTTTATAGAGCATTGATGATTTTCTACAAAAAGTAAAATAAAACAAATCAGGAGAAAAAAAATTAATTTATCAAAAATATTCAGAAATTTATCAAGAACCTATTTGCATAACAATGACATTCACAAAACAGTTTCATAATTTGCATTGATTTCCAATTTAAATTAAATTAAATTTTATAAAGTTCCTTTATCAGCTAATCTGTATTTTCTTTCACATGTGAACCTGTGTATCCACTTTAAAACAACAAATCCTATACCCTATTTTTATTGGTTTTTAGATATTTCTCTGTGTAGATGACACAAGAAATCTGCATAAGATGGACTTCCATCGGCTCCTCGATCTTCTACGAGAAATTGCCTGAACACAATTTCAAGCTTATCTCCTTGTACCATGATACTTAACTGTGAAAAATATAATAAAGCATGTAAAAGAAACACCTAAAAATATTTAATATTCAAATTTATTAAGGATTATTCAGTAAATAAAAAAATTATGCACAAAATAATACACCATCCTGAGATACTTTAACTTCCGCGGAACAGTTACAATGATTCAACTCCCCTCAGTGCAACTGTTTCTCAAACAGGCCCTGCTAATTATGCAGAGTATTGGTGGGAAAGAAATGGCATAACAAAGTGAATCTGTTTCTGAAATGATTGAATTCTTTGCACACATTTTCAAGGTCATTTTATTGTATTCCATTCTTCAGAATAGTTTTACTGATAAACAGTCAATGTAAAAGATTGCACTTCCAAAAGCCATATATGTGCACCAGGGCACTGAATGCACTAGCTAAGCGAGGCCTATATATATATATGCCTGTGGCAGATAAGGGGGTTAAGTAATATCCATAAAAAAAAATTCAATTCAGATTAAAAAAATACCTCTGCCATGGATTTAGTTGTAAGCATCTTTACCCCTTCACTACTATATGAATTTTTATTATTTTGCTTCTTATCCTACTTTATAGATTAAAAAATATTTTTGAAATTGTAAGAATTGAATATGCTACTGAATGAATGCCATCATAAAAATTATTTACAAAATCAATTTACCATAAAATCCGGCGTATAACGCGCACTTTTAACACAAAAAATAAGATGGAAATTTAAGGGTGCGTGTTATACGCCGGGTATAAAAACGATAGCTTTAAAAATAACAAAAGAGATGAGCATAAAATTTTTTTTCTTCTATTTGTATCGAAAAATACTGTTTATTTAAAAGAAATTACTTGCTTTATGAACTAAAAGAGATGTAGTTCTAGAAGTATACTATTTTTTTCAAAAATTTGGAATAATACCTCGAATAAATGACTTCAAAACATAAGAGCAATGTATACTAATGTGTCAGATTTCTTCGTAAAAAAGGGGGGTGCGCGTTATACAGCGAATATCCCTAAAAATTAAAAAATGCAGCTTGAAAGTATGGGTGCGCGTTATACACCGGATTTTACGGTAAGTTTGTGCTTAATGGAAGTGAAATTTTTCATATGTTATATTACCATCAAAATAAATAAGTTCAAATTTTGTAATGAACAGAAACCATGGGATTGATCAAGCTAAATAAATCTCGAAAGAATAACCTGTTCATTACAAGATGAAAGAGAAATGTAATGTCAAAAATATGAATGCCATGCATTACAAAAAAGTTGTTTTTTACCTAAAGGAAATGATTCTAGATATTAGAACTGGATTTAGTTAGTTTTGGGTTCATAATTCATCTTTGTAACAATCTTAAATAGATTATTCAGTACAACTAAATATGAAGTATTACAAAAATAATTTGTTTACTATTCTTAATCACCTTCATATATATTATAAATAAAGCATTTAAAAATATAATATGCTTGAAGGATGTAAAATAATTTTGTTTCCAATTTGATTCGATTTTCTATTATAAACAATAGCTTCTCAAACCAATATATATACTTGCTACAAAATATTCCAGTATTAAAAGTGTTGTCATTTGCATAACATTCACTATTGAGTCTTTAGTTACATATTCTAAAACAATAAGGTATCCCAGAATTACCTACACATAAGTGTTATTAAATATTTTAAAGAGTCATCACAGTATATTCAACTCACCCTCATATACCACTGACGTCCTTCTTCAATGTCTTCGATAATTTGGCGAATTCTGTTGCTTAAAGGAGTATTAAGCTCTGGGAGGGAAGTCTGCAAAAAAGCACACATTCATTTAACAACAATAATATATTGAATATAATTATTTTTTCAAAAGACCAATAGGAAATTTTTATAAATAATAAACCATAATTAATTCTTTAAAAACATTGAGAGTTTAAAAGAATATTATTGTTAAATAATTTTAAGGGGACATAGTATGAATCAATCGACAAAACTATCAAAAATTCAGATAAGTTTTTTTTAGACTAAATTATTCTTTATATAATTTTCAATAGCCTCACATTATTTCAATATTTTAAGATAAAAAAATTCACTATTATGGTAACTTATGCTTTTATTCACACCCCAATGGCAAATAAAAACTTTAAATTGATTTATCTCAGAAAGAAAAAATAACTCATCTATCTTTATTTCAAATGCTAAAGGGTTTTTTCTATTGTTCCAAATACTTTGATATTTTTTTCTACCCATTGCTATTAGTATATGTAACCAAAATGTATTGGTAGGCATTTTTAAATCAAGGCAATACTTTATTAAAAAAATAGTTGAATTTAAAATTTACACATTGTTCAAGGAATTTTCAATAACTGTTCACAAAAAAAGTATTTTTTCAATATCAACCATGTTAACAGAAAAGCCATGTAAACTTTTGTTATACATAGTTTGACGTACTTGTAAATCAAACATCAATGTGTGTATGCCAATTATTGTAGAAGTAGCATTTTAAAATTCCTTCTCTCTCATACATTTTAAAATCTTTAAATAGTTAGCTTTTTGTAGTATTTTGAGCGCAAAAACTATTTTACGTAATTCATATACATAGGTTACAAGCAAAAAAATTATAAAAACCCTTAAATTCATAAATATTCAACCAGTTTTAAGTAACCTTCTATTAAACTAATAAAATATAGTTTCATTTAGATTATACTCCTTAAGGTTATAATTAGGAAGGGGGGAAAGCTTCATATACATTATTTTGTTTGTTTCACACTTGAATAAACATTACTCTCGAACAATACAAAGATTATAGACACACATTAGATCTTATAATTTTGAATAAACAAGGTAAGAATATATCCTTTTAACTTCCACATCACGAAAGAAAATTTCAGGTATATATCAATTTCATAAATTACTGTTATTCAATGCGATAATGACAAGCATTGGCTCAGTGCTATTACACCTCTCTTACAGAAAAAAATTACAAACACTTTTATTTTTAAAAATATACATAAAAAATTTATACTTAGGGGTTTCAAAAGTAAACAGTAAAAAAATGTAATGCTACCAACTTAAGACAGCAAAAATTGATGCACATTCTACTTTTATTTCATACTTTTGTGATGCCTTCCAAACACTTTATTTAAGGCTATGATATGAAATCAAATACCAATATTTCAAAATACAGTTGTACCTCTATATAGCGAAGTCACTAAATCCCCCCCAAAAAGTTTGTTATATGGAAAATTTGTTATATAGAGGTTCATCTTTTAAAATACTTTATAACCCCCATAAAACAAATTTTAAATTCATAAACACTATATATTAAAAAAAATAATTATTCCTACCTTTTTGTAAATTAATATCTATTTCTTTTATATATCTTAATCTTCAAAAAAAGAATGAAAAAAAGAAAAACTGCAAGGAAATCAAGAAAAAAGAATACTGTGGAACACACTGCATTTTCAACATTTAGAAAAAATTTTATATTAAAATTAATGAATTTTAAGGACATTTTCTAATTTAAAGACGACAAGTAATTTTAAACATACATTAATTTCTAACTAGAAATTGATGTTTGATTTTTCAGACTAGTTCAAGGATACAGAAACACGAGACAACTCAACTGAAGGTGGAATGGGATACAGAAGATGTTTTTAGTGAACTGGACTATGGTGGATAAAGGTTGTACGGATGAATCCACCATAACTCTATTTCGCTCGATGAGTAAGGCACCAAAGGGCAAGATTTATGACCACCATAAAATGTGTTAACAGAGAGAATAACTTGAAATGTTCAAAAATAGGGAGAAAAAAAAAAAAAAACTGAATCACAAAAGAAAAAATTCGTTATATAGAAAAATTCATAATATAGAAGTTCGTAATATGGAGGTTCGACTGTATATTAAAAAATGTAATATGAATAAAGATATTAAAAAAAAAATTAAACATATTGAAGAAAAATGAAAAATTTAAAATTACAATAAACAGCCATACCTTCTGCTTGTCAATTTGGTTAGTGCTTTGTACACCAAGAACATTCTGTAACCAGTCTGGATTAATTGCTTGACCAATCCACAGAAACATGTAAATGCCATTTTCTGATAAGAAAGAAAAATTTAAACATTTCTAAGAAACAAAAGCGCCACAACACTTTAAAATTAATATTAAGACTGTAGGATCATATTTTTATTTCAAAATAAATTCATGATACAATGTAAAATAACACAAGATTTTGCAATAGAAAAGAAAAATATAAATGAAAAAACTTAAAAAATACAAATTTGTTAAAATTTACACACTATTAAAAATATTAAGTTTCAAAGTTGTGACATCATACAGATTAGTTGAAAATGACAAAAAAGAGAAATAAGAATGATTAGTCTCTCCGTAACCAAAAAACATTACGAAAAAATTTTTTGGATAAAAAATTATATATTAAGGAATTCATTTCACCTAAAAGATAGGCTCCACTGTCACTTAATTTCTCAATTGAGCATCGAATGGAACTTGGGATGCTGGTGGAATCGGGATCAACATCATGCTTTAAAAATAAAATTAGTTTATATTTTCTCAATATTCAATAGGTCTACAACAAAAGAAAAGTTAAAAATCTTACCAGAGGTATAAGTGTGGGATAGAAATATGTGGCAGTACTTTTCACATCCATGCTGTTGACTGCAAGCATAGCAAAACTGCGATCATCCAATGATATATCAGGACCTAAAAAGTAAAGAAAATAATCCAGATTTTATAAAATGGTTGCTATGCTAAATTTCTCAAAAATTATTTTAATTCTAGAACATTGAAACAAATTTTAAGAATAAGGATACTTTAACTTAATAACTATAGTCAGATGTTATCTGATTCAAAAACAAACCTTTTGTTACAACATTATATTTTTCTACCAAGTACTATAATTTACTAGTATATTAATCATTTGAATAGAATTTCAGTAACAAATATGAAAATAAAAGATTATGATATTGCATTTAAACTAAAATTTGGCACTTTTTAAAATGAATTGTGCACAAGCTTTTAAAATGCATTTTAAACTTAATGTTTTAATTTTAAAAAAATCTTAAAAATTTTATAGACTGTGTCAATTAGTGTACACAACAGTGAGAGAGAGATCAAGTTTGAATAAATATGCTCTCATTTTATGACAATTTATCATTGTATTTAAGTTCAACAGTTACAGCTTTATAACAATGAATTTCATTGAGCTTCATGTCTTAAGGTATTGAACATGTAGAAATTTCCATAATAAAAGTTAGGACTGATACCTAGGAGCATAAAAAAAATTAAAATTTGAATTTAATATTTACAACACTTGTTCCACACACACACAATATATACATTATATAAAATCTTAAAATTTTTTAAAATAAGTAAAAAAAAAGTTTAAATTTTGGATAAAGTATTGCTCAAAAAACATCAACTAAAATATTTTGTGCATTTATCTAAAGAATTATACATATAAGTTTATTTATAATTTTAAGTTTTACACTTCAAGAGATCTAAAATTCGAGAAAAACATTTCAAACATTGGATAAAATCAATGAATATTACCTCCCGATATGGCATCACTTTTCAAAATACAGCTAATATAAAGTGGAAGAAGTTTCAATGTGTCTGGTAATATGAGCTGCACTGTGGAAGAACTCATGGCACAGTTTTTGCGATAGCAGGATAGAATCTTAGCGCTTCGACTGATTAGATTGTTTTTGATTTGTTGAGGATTCTGATCCAAAAGCTGTTTTAAAGCTATTTGTGGGAGAAAAATTTATTATGTAAAGTATCTTTTAAAAGCATTATACATTACAAAAATATTCATCTTCTCATATATATTTTTATCTGAATTATTCAAACATTGAATTTTTTTTAAATCAAATTCCTGGTATGAGAACATTATTTACTTGTATGCAAAGAGAAATAATAAAATTCTTATTAAAAGTAATAAATTATGCAGCACCTTTACATTATAAAGTGGAAAACAAGATGGACGATTTTATTACAAAAGACCATTAGTTAGAAGAACATTTACCTAATTTTAAGGATTATGCATATTTTAAAGTATACAAAAGAAAAAAATAATTTACAGATAAATGTGTTGATTTAAAACTTCTGCAATAAAACTAAGTTACTTATGCACTATCGCCAGTGGCGTAACATACACCCCAGCATTGCGAGGAGGGGGGAGGGCAGGAATTCTAGGGAGCCCAACGCCCTACTGATGCCAAGTACGTATTAGAGGGCCCAAAACCTGACTTTGCAGGGGGGCCCTGATATTCTCCATTATGCCACTGGCTATCACAAACATGACAACTTTCAAGATAACTCACTAAATTAACAACCCCAATTTTTCACCTGTCGTAGGCACTGAATTGGCAACCATGTGCTTTGTTTCCTGTTTCTCTCTGCTTGCCATCATTCTAACTGTTCATTGATATGGCAAGCTTAAATACTAAAATGCAAATCTAGGATTTATCGAATTCTTAAATAATAAAATGTAATAAAATAAAATTTAATAATAAATATGAGTTATTCTTTTTCTTTTATTGGTTATCATTTATTTATTATTTTTCACATAGTATTTTTCAACAACACTCTACATATTCCCATCAATGTATTCCATTTTTAGGAGCTGTTTTATTCATAATTGTCAATATGGTTGCGACAGTATGCAAGTATTACCATGATGAAAAAGTATTCATTTAAGAATTTTACTGAGAACAATGACAAAACCATCAAAATTTGATTCTGGTATACCCAAAGATTTTTATATATTGGTATTGAATTTCTTTCTAATAGTTATGACTTCAAGAATTACTCTACTCATTCTATTTTATTCCAGATAAAGTTGAACAAATAAAATAATTCAAGATACAGTAAGACCCCACTTAACGCGGGGTATACGTTCCATCAAAGTAGAGCGTAATACGAAACAGCATTAAACAAGGTTACCTCATCATGTAAATAATGGGTTAGGGGAAGATGGGTAGGAAATTGGCCAGGTATTTTACCATTAAATTTATTAATTATGTGTTTTATAACAATAAAACAAAAATGTATTTCCAACAAATACAGAAACATAATAAATGAATATACATATAAAAATAAATAAAATTCTAAGTCAGTATGTTTACATTTCAGATCATACAGTATCTTCTGCATTTCCAATTTTCTGCCTTTTTATCAAGAAGGCATCTAATGTAATTTGCGTTTTCCTTTTGCGCTCTGTAAGAAGTTGTTGGTAAGTGGATAAGGCATCCATATCGCCCCGTCTTTCTTTTGGACTCCAGTCAAAATTTGCTCCAGCTTTTTTTATTTATTTTCCCCCCTTTTTGCTTTATTTTCGTGTTTTTTACTACCACCCATGATAAAAACTAAAAATCATAATATTTGTCACTATAGCAATCGTTATATTATATAAATTTATACTGATAATAACGTTAACAAATGTTTGAAACGATAAAAATACATTCGTATAACACCGCTGGAAAGAAGAAACATAGATAAACTGCTTTGGATATCAGGAAGCCTACCGCTGTGTGTAATTTCGGGGAATCCCACAATTCAAATAAAAGAGCATTAAACCGAAACAGAGTTAAGTGGGGTCTTACTGTACATAAAGCAGCTTACCTTGTTTTGCAAAGAAGTTTACAGTGGTGTCCATTTCACAGCACTTGTATACATCTGGCATAGCAACAGTAGTAGGAAAGGCTAGATTGTGAACTCTGATGCGTCTCTCCCCAGTGCGTGTGGTGTACAACAGAGCAGCTTGGATAAACATGTTCTCATTTTCTGATAGTTTATCATCGTATTTAAATTCAACTGTTACGGATTTATAACAATCAATTGCACTGAGTTCTATGTCTGTGGTATTGGACATGTAGAAATTTCCATAATAAAAGTTAGGACTGATACCTAAAAGGATGAAAAATTGAAATTCAAATTTAAGCTCACAGCATTAATTTTGTAGATTACATGCATAGTTAGTAGTTCTAGCTATTTTTGTTAAAACTGGTAACATTTCAGAATCGCAAGACAATTTTTCTGTTAACAGAATAAAAATAGCTACTGAAAACAATTTCATCACTTGATCAGAATTTCAACCATTAGATGAAATTCTGCTTTGTAATTTAACCTGTATTAAATTAAGCAACAGTAATTTTAAAATACTATTCAGGAATCAGATTAACTATGAAAGAAAAATTAGGAAACTCAATATCTTTCAAACTAAAAAAAAATAATAAAATGCCCCAGTTAAAAATATATTTCTAAATAATTATAAATCAAATAAAAATATGGTATGTATGATCCATATCAAAATTTTAAGTTTATAGTACATCCAATATAAAGGCAACTCTTTTATGAAATCTTTCCTGGCAAATCTTGAGGGGAAAAAAACAAACACACAATACAATACATTTATTGATGAATGCATCAACCAGTCTGAACAGAATACAGAATAAATAAAGAAATACAAAGCCTTTTTTTCAAATGATTATAAACACAATGCAAAAGTATTACACTAGATATGAGCATTTATTATGATTAATGCTTTTCACTGACTTCAATAGCACACTGTAGACAGTAAAGATTACTGTTAGCATTTTTCATCAATAAGTAATTTCTGTTGCTCTTTATAGTTGAAAATGCCGTTATAAAAACTTGATAAAAGCAATCAAGAGCATACAGCCTTCCCAGAAATACATGTAACCATTTTCATTTTAAACACATAAGGCAATCAATACTTTCCAAAATTAAGACATTTATACTAGATATCTATCAACAAACTCAGAATATCAATATCGTTTTTTAAAAAAAGAATAAAAAAAATAAGATTCAAAATAAATTTACAATATGGTTTTATTTAACTGTACATATGTAATGCAAAAATTTTTTTTTTCCAATCACACACACACAAAAAAAAAAACAATTTTACATAATGGTTGCAAATACCCTTTATTAAAATTTTTTTTTTAAATATGCTAAAAGACAGAAAATCCATTCTTTACCTGCACTTGTTCTAACACGTAGAACAGCATCAAAAGCTGTGGGAGTTGTAATATTTCTTTCAAGATCTTCCAGGAATCTGTCTCCATCAATATGTGACTATAAATAATAAAACAAGCAATAAAATAAAAAATCAATTCAGATTTATGCAATTAATTAAGACTGGTTAATAAAACAATTAATGGGTTACACAGTTATCAAATATCAGATAATATAAGTAACATATTAGTATAGATTGAAATCCTACAAATTTATAGTTAACAAATTATATATATACAGTTATATAAGTTATATATGTATATAAAACAATATATAGTTAAAATCCTACAAATATATAAAGTAGAAAACAATGTACCACAAATGTTTATGAGAGCACTTCAAAAACTCTTTGAAATTTGGCTTGAACAAGTGAAAAATTACAGAAATTGCTCGATAAATTGAACAAGGCAGATCACAACTCACATCTTGACACAAATAAATCCATAAAATTCTTTTGATATACACATAAATTAAAAAATTAATGAAAATGATTATTAGTCACAAAGGATTTATAAGATATAATTTATACATCTTATTAAAAAAAAAAATAATTTGAGCACCCCTCCCCAGCTTAATATTCTTGATCAAAATACAAGTTTCAGTAGAGTTTCTCCATTAGGGACTATTTAGTGACCTAGTCCAGTATGGCATCAATTTTTCCATGAGGCCCTTCAGAGTCTGTAAAAGAGAGAATTCTGGACATTACATGAGAGACTCTGCGGACCTCCTAGAGAGGTGCTGCAGCCTCTAACTAAGGCATTTAACTAATTTTTGACAAGCCTATAAAGAAAATGCCTGAAAGAACCCAAACATGCCTCTTTAAATTCATTAAATATTTACATATTGTGATACATACCTTAAAACACAATTTTGGGTGCACATTTTTTTGCATCCATCTAGTTTTGAACATTCAATATTCCCCTACACTTAACAGGAACTAATTATGCATGAAAGTTGAGGGCCCCTTTTATTCTTCAATTCTGATTATCAGAAAACTGAATTTTTTTTTTCTTTCAGCATTTAATATGGTAAAATATTCTCCAATTTAAATTGAAATAAGAGAATTTTAAAAATATGATTCAATGGTAATATATAGAGTATCAAGGTAGCATTGTAGCGTAATCAAAGTATATTTACAAAATGAAATAATTTTGCAACCTATGTTATCTAAAATAAATAATCTTATTTACTTGAAAGTATGTGTATTTGTAAATTTGACCACCAGTATGCCTGCACAAGGGACTCATGCTTGCAATATCAACATATGTACTTGGGAAGAGAAAGAGATCAACAGCACATCCAGCTGCAACACAATCCTGAGCTAGCTTGCTATAGAAATCAGTTTGTGGGGCCAGAGCAATCTAGAAAGCAAAAAAAAAAAGTCAATAGATTTATAATTTTTAATTGATACTTACTAACAAAATAATCACAAGAATTTGATTCCTGTCTACACAGCCTAAAATAGTCATAAAATAACTAAAATGAAAAGAAAAAAAAATAGTGTTGAATTGTAATAGAAGTCAAAGTAGTAACTTTTAAGTCTACAATTTTTTTCATTTTCAATTTTTTTTAGAAGTTTATAATTTTTTTTACAAAATGTACACATTTTTATTTAGCAACATTTTTGATATACATAAGTGTAAACTGGTAAGTTTTAATTTTTAAAAGTTTATTCAGCTACAGTTTTTTTATATCAATTTAGAACTTAAAAATATTTCTGAACTACCTTTTTAGAAACACTTTCTGCATCTATTTATGGAAAACTTTTTTGAAGAATTTCCTGATGCTTATGGTAGCAAATTTCATACAAGATAGAAACCCTTTTTAACAATAATACAATTTAAAAACAGAATATGCTCAGAAAATAAGAAATTGCTATAAAATTAAAAGTAGAATTCTTAAGGAACAAAGATAGTACAAAACTACTTAAAATTCAGAGACAAAGAACATTTTGCTGGTTTTAATCTCGATATCTTTTAAAATTTATTAAAAAGTGTCCCATAGACAGAATTCCCACTCCCAAATCTAAAGAAATGTTTAAATACCTTTTGCTTGTCCGTTCCTAATAATTTCTGCCCTTCTCTGTGTGGTAACTTTCCAGGTGCATCAGCATTAGGAATGGTAGAATGGAATATTAACAGCTTCCCAGAACAATTGGCATTCTTTTAATGAAAAAAGATATCCCTGAATTGCATATTACTATATTTAAATTAATAATTTTAAAAGTAATTTACTAACTACAACATGCACAAGCATTTCATTATATAACCTTACTTTTAAAGCTTCTAGTCCAACTTGAATAACAGGACCCAAGATTATTTCTGTAGCTGGTTCATTAATAAATATACGTGGAATGTGCTCCATTAAACTATAAAATAGGAATAATATGAATTCATCTAAACAATAAAATTAATTAGTAATCAAGCATAAAAATTACATACATGTTACAGTCAATGTGATATTAGTTATTAATAATAATGAACAAAATGGTTAAAGTGAATATAATTTATCAGAATTTATTACATTTAATGGTTTATATTCATAATTACTAATGAAGTTTGGTCAATGCGATAATTTCCAAGCACTTGGCTAGAGATTTCCAATATGCTTGCATAATGGTAATTTCCCTGCAAACAGCTAGATGATGCCAGTTGCTTGCTTGCTTTGGATGTAGACATTTGTACTTTGTGTGCATTATGCATTCATTGGGTGAATGAATATCTTGTGTGACATTTAAGTTTTTTGATGCAATGTTTAAATAAAATATTAAAATATACTTTACTTCAAAAAATATTTAAAAAAAGGAAGGAAATAAAAAACTCCTTAGTTTTGGTTTCAAAATGCCACTTTCCAATCATCATTTACAAACTGGAAGTGGCCTCTGTTTTTATTAAGACAGTTATAATTTTTGTTCTAGACATGAAAAATAAAAAACCTAGAGTATTTTTATAGAGGTAATAAGATGGCTTACAAAATAAAATCACTCAAAAGAAAAAAAATTGTCAATATTTGACCAAATTCATGAATCTAAGGCAGTCAGATACCTACACTACTAAAGTCTATAAATGATAGATTTATTATCACAGCATATAGACATAAAAAAAGTTAAATAAGAGTGTAAGTTTCAATTAATTATGCATAATTAATCAGACTGATCATCATTGACCATTACTTATAATAACCAGTTGATTGATGTGCATTATTTAACACTTACCAAAAAAAGGTTATTAATAATAACTGACAATTATCAATAAAAGTTTGATTTATTACTTAAGTATAACATACTCATATTAATAATGAGTTTGGCAGTTTAAAATAGAATAATAGTTATGAAAACTGTAAAAGCAAATTTTCTCAATTCTAAGAACACATATATTTTAAAGAAATGGCCAATAAATAATTCACATTTATTAGGAAAAAATAATACTATATTGTTTGTTGGAACTTTATAGAGAAACAACATTATAAAATGCAATTATTGTCTTAATTACAATGTCAAATTAAAAAACAAAAACGCTAAATAAATCATGTGAAACAAAATTAACTTTTCAGGGGAATAGGAAAAATAATCTTAAAACTTACGATATAGGGGAAAAAAAATCAATGTGATGAAACATTACTATTTTAAAAAGTTTGAGAATTTTCACCAACTTCATGCTACTAAAAATGAGCTAAAAATTAACAAAAATTCCCTTCTATACAAACTCTATAAATTCCAATTATGAGTTAAACAATATGTTAAAATATACATAAAAAGTAAGAGTAAACAAAGAAAAATCAAATTAAAGAGTAAGCTCCTAAAAAGATAATTTTTAACATTTTTATAGAATGTAAAGTACACCTAAATATCATTACAACAAAATTCTTTTATACTTATTGAGTGATTACTGTTTTCTTTTTTTTCATATTCCACAAAAAGTGATGAATTAATCTATGTAAATGAATATACCTATCTACTAGAGCCTCTGCTTCAGCTAAAGTAACAAGGAATCCTTCCAATAAAGGAACAAAAGCATTATGAACATCAGACAATACCATTATGTGTGGTTGAGTAAGGTTTTTCTAGAAGAATAAAACATTACAATTTTAATTTTTATCACAGAATCATAAAGGAATAAAGTTGCAATGTTTAATTAAAATTATCAGAGTAAGAAATCAAATTCATGCTAAATTTGAAATGAATTCAAAATAGTTACAGTGTTTAGGATATTATTTATCTTAACACAAAAAACCTTAAAATGTTATTCTTATTCTAAAAGAACATCTTTATTTTTGCAACTACAAAAAAAAAAAAAAAAAAAAAAATTCCACTGATTTTATTTAATGTACAGGCATAATAAAAAAATTAATATTTATATTTACAATAAAGTACATTCTGCTAAGGAAACATTTCAATGATTGGGGAAGTACATAAAAATTAAAAATACCAGAAATGACTTTTAAGCCCTATCTACATGGACGAAAATTGTCAGCAAAATACCAGCATTGATCCTCTCTAGACCCGTTTACACGACAAACAAGTATTATACCAGTTTGAAAAGTGGATTTGATTTTTGTACCCACTTTGGAGCAAGGTAAATGCAGAGAAAAGCGAGTTCATTTATTCAAAGACGGCTGCTGTTCTTGATAGTGCACGTTAGTCCACTGAAGAAATAAAGAGTTTTAATTAACATCTGGGGAAATCAAGAAATACAAAAAAAAATTTGATAGAACTGTCTGGGTTCAGAAATGAATAAAAAAATTTGTGACAAATTCTAAGAAATTGGATATGCCTGGACAGTTCCACAAATTCGTAGAAAAATAAAAGCTTTGAAACGGGACCTTTTTGGTGCCAATTTCATATAGAAGCACTATGTGCTAAGTTGTTTATGTTCGCCAAGATGGGCGATAACATTACAATATGATTACCTTGATATTTCTATCATTTGGTGGTGTGGCTGCCCTGGGGATATTTATTATAGTTAACTTTTATTGGTTTCTTTCTTTTTTTTTTTGCAGTAACGATTGCATAGAGAGAGTCATGTGAACCTAACAACTAATCGCCATATTCTCATGTAAACAGAATGAAAAAAAAATACTGGTAAAAAGCTGGCTTTTTTCCCCAACCCCAATTCACCAGTAATTTGTGAGTTTGCATGCAAATGGGACCTTAGAGCAAAACTGCAATATAAATATAATTTGCATTTTTTGAGAAACAGAATTTAAGTGTCATAAGAAAAACTTACTTTCATATTATAGAAATGTAAAACATTGTTATATGTCACAAATCCCACACGTAATTTGGAAGTGTCATTTTTTTCATCACTGAAAAAAACAGATTCAAGAAATAATTTAACAGAAAAAGTTTTAGAAAATAAGAACGTATTTTATCAAAACAAAAAAATATGGTTAGCAATTCATTTAAGATAACCATCATTTAAAACTTACTTCTGTAAGGAATGCAATACATGTTTCATATTTTCACAAAGAAGTGGAATTAGTCCGTTTCTAAATGTAGCATTAGAAACTTCAATCATAAAAATATAAGCTGGTGGATTTGGCAATTCATCATTCTGTAAATAAGAAAATGGAAATCTATATCTTCAAAATCATTGAAATAAATGCAATAAAAATATTTTTTTAAGAAATTAGAGGCTGGGAAAAAAATAAAGTGGATTACCCTGCAATACTCTTTTGTTGCAATGTATTCATAAGATCCTAAGCAAAGTTCAGGGCGATGATATTTGTCAGTTCTTTCTCCCATTCCATCCAAGAAACAAAAGTAATCTTGGGGCACTATATTAGAAATAATTAATAAAATTTACATTGAAGCATAAAAGTAATTAGAAATTTCAAGTGCTTTCAATATACCTTTTTTATAATGAAATCTAACTCTCAAATAATGAACTTTCACGAAGTGATAGTAGAATAGGAATTGTAATTTTTTGAAATTCATAACACTTTTTGAAGAATGTATATAATTTACTGTCATCATTTACACATATGTGCAAAAATAAATTCCTGCACATACTCTTTCTACTTTAATTAGTCAACAAATAAATTTGTAAAGATTCAGAATTAAGAACTGTATTTAAAGAAAACTATGCACAATGAAATTATTGAAACATTTAACAAGTACACCTAATTGGCTAAAATGCAATAATTGCATTAAAAATTGTCACAAACAAGTCTTTGTTACATAGATACCCCATGTAAATCCCAAATTTAAATACAATTGTGCAGTTCTGTTATGTTTTTCACTTTGAATTTTTGCCAATTCCTTCTGTCTCAAAAATTTGCACATTAAACTGTATTTTTTGTAATGCTACAATATGCTCTTGAATACAAAAAATAAACCCTATATGTAAGTCATTTTTCTCATCAAAATAAGAGGAGAGAATATTACAAATTATATAAACAATGGTTTATTTTTGAGAATGCACAATTAAGATTGTGTTTGAACATACACGGTAATGGTACAACCTATAAAAGATATTTTCAAGCATATGCTAACAAAAATATAATGCTTGAATATGCGTGGGAATGGTTTTCCACTACTGGTTGTAAACTGAGACACTTGACAAGGTTTTTTGATTTGACAAAATTGGTAGACAGTATAAGGTGCAAATATTTGCTTTTAAATAAGTCATTAATATTTCTTTTAAAAGTATGAAAAAATGTATCAGTTTTTTTTATTCAAATAATTAAACAGGATGCCAAGAAAATTTATTTCTAGATCAATTTCAAAATAGTTGGTAAAGATATTGTTGAATATTTTGAGTTTTTGCACATATATGCTAGCAAATTTAATTGTTAAAATACTCTTACTATCACTAAAAATTAAATTTATAAATATTATATTAAAGTATCTTACGAAAAAGCACAACAACTTAGTGACATGTCTTATTAAAATGAAACTATATGAATATTTTTATGCCGATTCATTACTTACTCGTAATGATTGAAAATTATTACAAATAATTATGTCTAAAAACATCTTAAAGATATTTTTTGAAGGATCATTCATATTTCTGGAGATGCATCATTTTAACAATGCATAACAGTTTTAATTTCTGATTAGTTAAAATAAATTAAATTCATCTTTCTCTTATTCAAACAAGCTAAATTTATTCTATTACATGTCTATATAAAAAAATAACAATATCCATAAATTCACAACAAAAAATTTTGCAAAGTAAAAAATAGAACATATATATAGCTATTTTTCAATTAATAATGATCACAAAATAAATATGTTATAAAACAAGGATTTACCTTCTGTAACAACTTTGCAGAATGCACACTGGAAACTACGCCCCCCTTCCATAAAAGTCATGAAGGGACATATATATGCTTTGCACCTTTTGCATCTCAAAGGACCTTGTTCTCTATATAAACATAAAGGAGGTTCCGTCTGTTGGAGAAATGTATATACACTTTAAATTTATTTGCTTCCTAAAAAAATCATTTAAACTTTTTTATATTTGAGAATTAAACTACATTTACTGCAGTACCTATGTAAAAGTTGACCACTGTAAAGTTAAAAGATGAAATTGAGTTCACTGCATTGACTTTAAGAAGCTGTTTGGGTACTTACATATTATCACAACCATATAGATGACATTGAATAAAACCACACAAATTCTAAAAATAGAATATGCTGATGGGAATATGGAGCATTTATCAAAAAATACTATACAGTGGTACCTTGACATACGAGTTTAATTCGTTCCGCAACCTTGCTCGTATCTTGAATTACTCGTATCTCGAAGCAAATTTCCCCATACAAAACAATTGAACTACCATTAATCCGTTCCAACCTCCAAAATGTCACCCCAGTTATTTTTGTTACGTGGTTTTGAATAATAAAAACGTATTTATAAATATCAAATATTTATTGCACAAAAACAAAAAAGAGAATGTAAAGAAATAAATTAGATATCCTCACTGGTCTTTGCCTTTTTCGCTACATTTTTCTCGCTTTCACCTGTAGGCCGTTTAGAAAAAAACATGTCCAAGGAGGTTTGTTTCTTCCTCCCTCTCAGAATGTTCTGGAAATGAGTTAGGCAAGTGTCATTAAAAAGGTCAGATGCAAGACCTGTTGCAACTTTTTCTGGGTGTTTTTTTTCCACGAACTGTGAAACTCTCTCCCACATTCCTAAGATCTCCTTTATCTCACTTGTAGAAATAACCTCCTCCTCTGACTCCTCAAAACCAATTTCTTGCATAACCTCAGTATGCTGCTGTGACTGTAACTCTTGTATCTCCTCAGTCGTCAGTTCCTGGGTGTGCTCCTCGATGAGTTCGTAATGTAAACGCAACTACACAACTTATCACAGCGGAAGCACGCTGCTAACTGATCGTGATGGCGCGACTGCGTGTTACTACCGAACCGGACTCGTATCTCGAATTTCGCTCGTAACTAAAAGCAAAAAATCACTTGCTCGTCGGCTCGTATCTCGAAAAACTCGTATGTTGGGGCACTCGTATGTCGAGGTACCACTGTATAATTATAAATAAATGAAGCCCAGTGGCTGAGTGGTTAGTGCATTGAGTTTCCACACCACAAGACCGAGGTTCAAACCCTGGGCTGGGCAAGGTCGACTCAGCCTTTCATCCCTTCAGTGGGATGATAAATGAGTACCAAGCTTGATTGGGAACTTAACACTGGAGTTTCTGCATCAGACTGACTACCTGATTGGAACATCTGCTCATGCACCTCCAGGCCTAAGGTCGTGTATACTGAGTTGTGCACAGTCTTCATTGGCTGTCACGCCATTGAGTTATAAATAAATAACAATGAATGAAAGAAAAATAACTTATTTTTATTATTTAAGAATTTGGTAAATCTAAGATTAGCATAAGTATTTGCAAATATCAAAGAAATGTTATGCTTAGAATGGTGGCAAGTGGTGAAATATGAAACTAAGTACATGTTTGCGATTGAGTGCCTATGACACACATTAAATCATGGTTGATAATTTGGCAAGTTATCTTGAAAGTTGGCACAATTGTAATAGTAAGCAAGCATTACTTTTTTTTGGCTTTAGAAAATTATGTATATATAAAACATACATAATAAAACATGGGAAAAAAATAACATCTAAATGTATACATATATTTTTTCATCTTAATTTTTTTACAAAGAAACTCGCAAAGCGACATATAGCCTATATTTCCTATTATCACAAAAAAAGTTGACTGAAGTATTCTTAATTACAGTTGTATTTCTACGCATATGACTGGATATTTTCTCACAACATTTAACTTTAGTTTCATTAACAGATGCATGGTATTCCATATCCTTTCTATTTTGACATGCACAAGAATAATTTCAAGCTAAACAAATTTAATTTTTAAAGTCAAAAGCTTGGTAATTGTAATATCCAAAGTATTTTAAATCTTATCTACATGTTAATTTACAATTTTAACTCAATGAAAATAACAGGTTATTAAATCTAATCTAACATGTGGTGACAAATTATAGTAAAGGAATCAAATAAGAATAAGGACTTATAACAAGAAAATAATTGAAAAATCAACAGCCAGATGAATTAAAAATGTAAACATGTTTGTCATGAAAAAGAAAATTGGGATCGAAGAAACATGAACATTTATTATGTTTTTCATGAAATGGAATCATGCCATCTTTGTTTACATAAAAGGCAGATGACCTTCATAAAAGAAAAATTGAAAGAAAGGAGTTAAAAGTTAGCTGTTTCAGACTTAAATCATAAATATTGATATAATGTGATATGAATGATCTATTTTTGAATAACTGAAGATTAAAAAATAAGCAAATTCACTAATTACCTCTCCTTCATGTAGACTAGCCAAAGGATTAATAGTAATAGCTAATGGAATTGCAGTCTGTTTCAAAACATCTGGGTTAGTGGGAAGACTATAAAGTGATGATCTAATGAAACGTGGGCTACACATGCCTATTTAAAAAAACCAAAGAAAACAATTACAGATTATTATAATAGTTTCAGATTATGTTATTTAAAAAAAAAAAAATTTCTTTTACATTTTTCAAACATAATACTTTTGGAATTGAAGCACTTAATATTTCTGAAACTTATTTTACATGTGAGTTAGAAGATGCTTGATTCCGATTGGCTTTAAAAAGAAAAATAGATCCTAAATTGGCATTCAAGATTTTAAAACATGCCCTTATTCAATACAATAACTTTTCCTGAAGTCTCCCTCGCAAGTCTTACGTCTTTCAGCTTTTAAGGCAAAGGGTTAAAAGTTGGGGAAGCAGATGTTTAAAATTATCAGTAAATATCATTCATTGATAATTGGATGATTTTCAATAGTTATCAATTATAGGAAATTTCAACAATGAAGGCTATTACAAAGTGATTGATTAAAAAGTGATATAAATTCTGAAATTCAATAAAAAACAGGGTAGCATTTTTTAAGGAAACAAGCCCAATCTGGAAAATCAATATTAAAATGATTTTAACCATTTAAAAAAAAGATTGTTTTGTTCAAAAGGAATTCCTGTAATTTTTATGCTTCCTAACTTATATGTAAAGCATTTTAAAAAGAAAGAAACAATGTAAATTAATTTTCTTTGTACACATTTTTTTTGTTTTTGTGTTTTGTTTAACATTCTTTAATGGTTTTTGTTAGTTTTTCTGAGTAACTTCTTGAGATTAGAGTTCAAGTTATCTGGTCCTCTTTGTTTATATTAAACATTAAAATATTTTTAAAGGAGAACATACCACACACAAAAAAATTAATTTAAGTTTTTTTTTTATATAAAACAGAATATCTTAAATCTCAACCATTTAAAATACATCATATCTTAAGATATATATGCATAAATACCTCTGTCTTGGACAATAAAATCTGTTGTAACCAAAGGAGGTAGTTGTCCTTTAACATCTGTAGCATAATATCCTCCTCTTGTCTTTTTATCTTCCTCTCGGTATTGAACCTATCGCAAATAAACAAAACCATACTTATAATTGAATATGGAAAAATTTATATTTATATATGGATTATTTATACAAGTATAATAAGTTCATACTATAGCCTAAGATTATAATAGTTGATAAGTTTTATTTGTAATTTCATGTATAACATTAAAACTATACAATGGTGATTGTCTAAAAAACCAATTAGTATAATTGAAAAGAAAAGATATGGATTTTTATAGATTTTTAATGAAAAACAACTTCTAATTCAATCAGTCATCCAATTGATAACACATTGATGAACTATTTACTTTATTGTTTTTAAACAGCAATGACGAAATATTGGAAATTTACAGATTCCAGGGCAATTATATCTCCCCCCCCTCAAGATTTGTTAACAAATTAAGAAGTCTTGATAAATTTAATATCTTTAAATATTGCAAAGATGTCATTTCAGTAATAACATGATAAAAATTTATTTTTATTTTTTGTAACTTTAAAGAATACTCTGCCTTCAATTGTAAGTTTAAGATAATAAAACTAACATACTGTGCTTGGCATCATATCCAAATCCAATTTCCTAGGCTGTTGTTGTTGCTGCTGCATTCCCTGTGTTGGTGTCCCATATGGATATCCTGCTGGATTTTGAGCACCAGGACCCTGAAACTGAGAATTCTGCCACGGAGGACTACCAGGAGGAGCTTGATTAGGAGGCATATTTGAAAACTGTGGTGAACCAGGAGGAAGACCCCCAGGCATGGATCCCATAGGAGGCCCACCTGGCATAGATGGTGGAAAACTACCTGGTGGAGATTGCGAGTATTGTTGGAAACCAGGCTGTGGTGGTGACATTGGTTGACCATGCATAGAATTAGGGCTTGAAAACTGTTGTGGAAGATATGGTGAATTGGGTGGACCTACTTGAGAACCTTTTGGAGGATGTTGAAAGGGCATTTGACCTGGTGGTGGTCCAGATAATGGAGACTGAGGTGCATTATAATTCTGTTGGGGAGGACCATGTCCAGGTGGTAGAATATTTTGATTTAGTTTGTTGTCTTCATGACCATTGCTGATACCATTACTGTAAACAGGATTGTTAGTAGGTGACAGAATTGGGCTTGAAATTTGATGTTTTTGTGTTTGTTGAGGAGTTGAAGATTGATTTGGATAAGGTACATTAGGAGGAGGAAATTGGTTATTATTCATTGGAGAAGCAGGCATACCAGGATTTACACTGCCAGGTGGATTGTTATTTACATATGGATATGTAGCTCTTGGTTGAGTACTGTATGTTACAGTTGTGGGCATAATTGGTCTGTGTGTGGGTGAAGGAGCTCCTGGCATTATTTGGGGATTATTAGGAGGTGGTTTACCCATTGCAGTTTGTGGTAGAGGTGGGCCCAGTTTCATATCTTGCATTTGGTGTGAGAGCTAAAAAGAAAAATTAATGAATCTTCATAAAAGACACACAATCTTGAAAATGAAATAAAAAAAATTAAAAACAAATAAAAAATGTTCATTTAAAATATGGTATTTTAATTGAACTTTTTGAAATACAACTTCCACCTTTACAGTTTATTCTAGATTTAAGAAAAATTAAAATAAAAAAGCTAAAAAGAAAGTTAATATGTTAGGTATAATAACACTATAAAAAATAAGATTTATAACTCCTCTCCCTTTTTAACCAAAAGAACATGCAAAAATATTTTAAAAAGAATAATTGATTTATAGATACAAAATTCAATATTTGGATTCATATGGCAAAGAAAAATATCTGCCAATCAAAATCTACTTGGATTACAATAAGAACTTACATAAAGCAAGGCATAGCTTTAATGATACTTCTCTATAAGCACAATAACTTAAAGTAGAAACTTATAATAGATACTTCTATTATATGTAATTTATATAAACTTTGGCTGAAGTAAAAAGTTAGAAGCACATTAAAATTTGCAACTTTTGGGGTTTTTATAATTAATTCAAGCAAAATTACTCTGATCAAATCAATAATTTTAATTTGCAATATTTTTACATAGGGCCACATATCTATTTTTGATTGCTATTCATTAGTTTAAAGTGGCAGATTTTCTCCTTCTCAAATATGTTAGCTCATCATTTATGCAAATGTAAAAAGCAAAAACACAATTTGTCTTTTTACATTTCAATCAGGCGTTCCTTTTATTTTGTGTTCTGAAAGGTATAGCTAGAAAGTATGATTTCAAACAAAGGGGATGGGGGGGGGGCCAAGGAAAATTAATTATAGTAGTATAGGGTTAAATTTCGAAAATTTTTTGAATGTTTAGCTTATAATGATCATATGCATTGATTAAAGAAGGAATTAAGAGATGGGTTTATTTGTGAATATGGCAAAAGTAAAGGATTAATTTGCAATATATTATACAATTTGTAAGAAAGAATAATTTGTTTGAAGACAGGAAGTATTACATAGATTTTAGTGATGACAAATGGGTAGCAATGAAAGGATGTGAATTAAAGCAAAAAGTAATTTTATTCTTAGTTTCTAAGGATTTGTGTGCAAAGAGAGGGGGAAAGTATAATACTAGGGATTTGAATGAGCTGATTTACATTTTCATTGATGCTATTTAAAAAAAAATCATCCTGCTTTAAGAAGAAAAAAAAAAAAAAAAAAAAAACTCAAGAGAAAAAATATTAAAAGAAAAAACCTCTCAAACAGGAGAATCTTTTCAAAAATTTATGTTTCTAGGTACCTTAAAGTGGCCCATTTTTATATTGTTTTTAAGTACCATATAATTCTTATTTCATAACATTTGCAATTTACATCAATAAAGAGAATTGAATCAATTTAATGAACTTATGAATAACCTAAACTTGGTTTTAATCAGTCACTAATTTTTGAACACTTGCAACGCACATCAATACATATTAATCTGCCCATCTTTTTTGCCTAATCAAAAACCATCACCAAAAGACAACAATAAAAAGAGTTTCAGTGAATGATTGAACACATTAGAAATATTTATAAGACATCTTATTTTTCTGCTCACACTTTTTTCACGAAAAAATATTTAACTTTAAGGAAGAGAACACTGTAATATTTCCAAAGCCCCTGGATGATTCCATCAAAAAGGAATGTGCTAATAGGCATAATGTCTATTTAAAAACTGGCACACTTCTATCTGAATAATACAGTTACCAGATAATTCAGCTAGATCCTATTTTGGAGCACATCTTGGAAACAAATTATTTGGTACTAAAAATGGCAGTAAGTCTACAAAAATGGCCATCAAATTTCTGGTAATCCTATTGGTTTTTCAGCAGTGCAACTATTATTGTCTTTGTCTGGGAAAACATAGTCTTACATCTATTTTATTCTTTTTACACTAAACTGGAATTTTCAACAGAAAGGAGAAAATGTGTGCAATTTTCTGCATAAAGATAATTCTGTTCCCTTTTTAACTCTTAACTGGAATTAGAAGAATGGGGAAAAACTAAATAATTTTTATACAAGGTTTTACTGTGATACAATGGAAGAAATTCAAATTGTTCTTTTTAAGTTAGACAGCAGTTGCCATCAGAATAAATAAAGTCTGCATGATTTTTGCCAAGCAATCTATTTTATTCTTTTTTTTCAATGTTTTAATGGAATTATTCAAAAAGAAAGAGAAAAATCTGAAATTTTTTCTCAAAAAGTTTCACAGTGGTTTAAATATAGAAGAAATTTTAATTTAATCTGAAGTTGTCACACAGTAAAAAGAATCTGAATATCTTTATTAAGGTCAGTAGTTTTCCTCATTTCTTTTGATCCTTTTCACAGTACACTTTTGTGAAATTTAACTTTTACTAAATGTTATGTTGTTCCTTCTGCAACAGTTACATTGTTTTCCAGACATGATGCTATCTTGCTTCATGTAGACAAGATTTTCAGATTTGAAATCATGCTTTGAGCCATCTTAGCATATTTTTAAAATTGACGACAAAGGCTGCATCAAAATAGTATTTTACCAGATATTTCATTTAGCTAAAATTTTTAACTTTTTTGGTTAAAAAATGAAATTTACGTAATGAAATACCATTTAAATATTTTATGTCAGTAAACTTTGGTGCAAATTCTTTAAAATCATTACCAATTAATAGGTCATTGGGCTAATGTGTAAGTACATAAACATCCATAGTTTGCACACCTGTTTTAAAAATCGCTAACCTACACCCTATACTTTCAATTTAACCCAAATTCAAAATTCTTAACATCAACCTAATCTTAATTTTTAAAAAGATATTAATATATTTGGTAATGTTTTTAATCATATATAAATGAATAAAACAATATTAACATTTACCTTATTTGCACTTTGCGGATCAAACACTGGATTACCACCAGGTGGTAAATGCGAAGGAGGTGGAATCATCACTATTTGCACCAAGAAAACTTATTCACTGAAGTTTCAAGAGTAGAAAGGCTTCAATCCATTTTCAATCTGAAATAAGTCCTAAACATTAACTAATACAACATAATAATGGAAATAATCTTTTAATTAATGAGGAAAAGCAATAGTTTAAAAAAATACCAGCCAAATAATTCTTTTAAAATAATAGTTAATTTATAAAAGACCATTTCTTGACTGACTTTTTTTTTAAACCTTTTTATTTGTTTACTTAATTAAAATTGTAAAACAGAATGAAAATTAATTTTTCAAAAAATTATCTTTGAAAAGTCAAGCAAACCTGTTGCCATCAAACCACACGCACATTTTTGAAATTATTTCTTATGTGTGTAGTAGTTGCTCGAGTGTGAGAGATTTTTTACACTCATGACACTAAGATATTGGCTGCTCCAGGATCAAAGGATACTGTTGCTTCGTAAGTATATGTTGTTACTCTTTAGCATGTTTCGGAAAAGACAGCCTCTTTTTTTTTTGATACTTTAAGGAAGAACTTTCATTTAGCATAGAGTATCTCATCAAGTGTAAATTAAATGTATAAGCCCTAATTTTATGATCTCTAAGTGTGTAGCCTATATCATTGTGCAATCTGCATGCAAACACAAAAAATATTGTTATGAATTAGGTAGTACATTTAACCATAAAGGATTTAGTTTGGGTTTATAACTTAATTAAAATATTTATCTTTCTGATGCATACACACACTAACTGGTACTATATTCTAAGCATATTTAAAACTTAATTATCATTTAAAGTTGGTACTTTAAAAAAAATACTATTTTATCAATATGAAAATTTAAAAATTTTCTTTTTGAATGACATTGATTATTCCAAGCTTAAATCCAATTTTTTATTTAAATAATATTTATGATCATTTTTATTTTCTTTCTTCTCAGTATTATCTTTGTGAAACATCTTTTTTTATTTGAGTATACTGTATTTCATACTGCATATTATAAAATATTGACACAAAAATATTGCTGATAAACTAATTAGAGAAGACATTCACAAAATTGATATACAAATATTTTTGAAGAAAAGGTTGTTCAAAAATAATTTTATATACAGAACTATTTTAAAAGAGTGAACTATTTTTTTTTTTTTTTGGTTTTTTATCTATTTATAACACATCTGACAAATAAGATTTCATTTCTTTTTCCAATAACTATAACCAATTCTTTTTTCACCATTTCAGTTAAAATAACTAAGTTTTGATAAAAAAAAATTTTTTTTAATGTTAAGTGCGAGAAAATATAAATATATTTCACATAGTTTAAACATTGTAATAAAATAATTCACAGAGTAGAACATTGATAAATTACACTGAAATCAGACAGATTTATTATTTTTTTTTATACATATTACTTACATTCAAAGTGTATAAAATAAATCGAGAAATTTAAAAATAAATTTTTGCAACATCTTTCAAATTTTATATCAGAACTAATATTTAAATTTTTAGCTTTAAATATTTTTGATTTAAAAAAAGATTTTTACTCATAACTAATGAAAAATATCGAAAAACATATATAAAAAATATTACTAAATATTTGTTAAATTTATATCATATTCACACTACATGAAACTTTAAGAGTAAATATATATCTTTCTTGTAAGTTAACACAATAAAATGGAAACAGTTGTCTCTGAACATTAAACGTGAACAATTTAGTGTAAATTCTTGCTACCAAATATATAGGCCACTAGGGAAAATTTTTAAGATTAGATAAATTGGTTAAAAGAGATTGAATTAGGAGAAGTTTCGAGAGACAAACATTGTTTTCAACTCTAATAAAAATAATAAAACATCGTTTTTAAAAATTAAATAATAAAATCCTAGATTTTTAAAGATGTGTGATTTTTCTTTTTTTAAGAAATCAATACGTATACAAAACCAAGAACGACAAAATATGTTTTATCGTCCTGCACATCGTATATAATTTTCAGAAAAAAATAAATTATAAGATGACAGTCTAAAATTCTCCTTAAACATTATAGTTAAATATGAACTGGTGTGGAAAAAAGAATCAGCTCACTGGCAAAACATATGTAAACAATAAAAATTAACTAAAAGCAATGTTTTATAACGAAAAATTCAAAAATAAAAACTATTACACATAAACAAACAGTCTATTGTAAAACTGTTTCGTGTAATTAAGATAATATCAATAAGATCCTAAAACAGAAATAATATAAAACAGAACTAGTACTCTATTTACCGTTGACAGACGATTTCAACGTGGATTGATAACAACACGTCAGGAGAAGTAACTGTTGCCACTAACTTCCGGCATCGTGGGGAAAAAAAATCGCGTTTCGGTTCCAGTGCAACTTCGAACTAATTAAAATTATAACAGCCATCTCAATGACCAAGTAAGTAACAAGCAATATCGACAAAAGTAATAAATTTATGATTAAAGTTTTCTTTTGTATTTTTAGTCATTTTTTATTGTTGTATTTAATTTTAAAAAAATTAAGTTCGAAACTCAAAAAACTTATACTTTAGACAAGAAAGTTATTGTTTTCTGACCTGCAGTACAAAACATGTGTACATAATTATTCAGTTAAGAAAACTAGTAAAATGTCCAATCAAATAATCCAAGGCAAAGGCCCAAAACATACATGGGTGAATATAGCAGCAATAGAATAGAATTGGAATAATAAATTACTATAGGAATCCGGGAGAAATAGACAAATATAAATATGTATAAACAAAAAATATTGGCAAGAGAGGTTAAACATGATTGTGACCATAATTAATAATAATGAAAATGAGCGAAGAAACTAAAATCTTACCCGATGTATACGGATCCCAAAAGTGCACTGACTCGATGCACAAAAAAGAAAAAGAAAAAAAAAAAAAACACCAGTATAACTAAGAATAAGGGCGCCATCTATATCTGTTTTTAGAAACTAAACATATTATACGAATATATTAAGAAAATTAAATACTATAAACTAAATAGAAATGAGTATATTAAATAATAATAATTAATTAGCTATAATTTTGAAGAGACAAATATTTATTTATATAATTAGCTGGATAGTTATAGTCTAGGCAATTTTGAAAGAATTTTTTATAATTATTAATTCTTAGAACTTCTTCAGATACTAAATCATTATTTCTTTTTATATAATTTAGAATAATATTTCTAAAAATTGAAATGTGAAGGGTACTATCCCAATATGGCATTTTTATAACATTGAAATCAAAAGCGTCTTTTATCAAAAATATTACTTATTAGCATATTATTTTCAACTTTTAATTGGAGATCTAGGAAGTTTGCTGACACTATATTGCTATTGGTTTTTAATAATTTCAAGTAGTGTGGATAATAATTAAAAATAGGAGTAAAGTCAACTTTATTACTGAAAATAATTAAGACATTGATGTATCTAAAAAAAGTAACAAGAGTCTGTATTAATTTTTTCATTCTCTTAATAGTGTAAATAAATATTAGCCAGACTATTATTTACTGGGCTACCTTGTAGTAGGTCTTTAATTTGTTGATAATAGTAGTTATTATGAAATATGTAATTTTCTTTCAAAACAAATTGTATAATAGTATTATATTTATCATAATTTATCAATTTATTTAATGAATATTTAATATAAACATTTTTAAGCACTTTAATCATATCGTCTATATCAATAGAGTTGAATAAAGGCCGTATCACACGTA
>BMAV01002580.1:20941-60247 GCA_019973955.1 Trichonephila inaurata madagascariensis | reverse complement strand
TGATGATTAAAAACGGGCCAATCTACTAAAATGTGACGAACAGAGTACGAATCCTTGCATGAAGGACATTCAGATGCATCTTCTCTCAACAACAGATGTCTGTATGTAAAACTGTAGGACCAATGCTAAGGGGAGTCAGGTAGAAATCGGTCCTTCGAACTGGCATCACAGGCTCTCTATGCTCCTATGACACGCTTCACAGAGTATAGCAAGTCTTGTGAGAAACTGGCATGTACTTCAAAGTGCACCTCACGAGGGGGGACAAGGGAATAATGGCTGAATAGTAATCTGGGTTATATATCGAACAAAAGAGTTTTGTATCGCGTGTCTTCCTTTGAAGTCGTGACATAATCTGTCTTTAGAGACACAATAAGGCGAAATCAAAGATTCGCTTATGGAAGAGACCAGTGTGAGTGAGTGAGTGAATATTAACGTCGCACTGTTCAGCTACACGAGGGCTTTTGGCGACGGACCACGTAATTTTGAACCATGGTCAAGTGACGTGGACGACACCTGAGCTGGCACCCCCCATGGAAGAGACCAGGCCAGACATCAGAATACCTCCTAGATCTCGAGCTTAAAGCCAACGCTTCACAAAGTCGTGTTGAATACCTCAACATAGCCTTCCCATAGTGTGACCAGTATTATAGTAACTTCGGCGAGTCGTATCAGTTTAAGGTATCCGACTACGTTCGGAACCGTGATTTTGCAAAAGCGCTTAAATATATATTTTTTATGATATTTAGTGTCACTTAGATTAGAATACATGTATACAATTATTTTAAGGGCATTTTTTGACAAAAAAAAATTATTTCAATACAATATTTCGGCAAAAAATTAACTTAGAATAAATTTTTTTCCAAATGTTCTCCTTTTGTGAAAAATGCTTCTATTATAATAATATTTTGCCTGTCTATAACTCAGAACTCACTACAGAGGCTCAACTAGAATTTTTAAAATATATAGCTTAGAAGTGGGTTTATCCATATTTTACGACAACAGAGGGGAGAAATGTTAAGAAAAAAAACGTCGATAATTACTTCAATTGGTTGTAACTCTGAAAATAATGTGAATTTTTCAAAAATCATAGTTGAGCCTCTGTAAAGTGGTTTGAGCTATATACAGACAAAATATTATTATAATAGAAGAATTTTTAACAAAAGGAAAACATTTTGAAAAAGATTATTCTAAGTTAGTTTTTTGCCAAAATATTGTATTTAAATAATTTTTTTTTTGTCAAAATGTCCTTAAAACAATTTTATACATGTATTCTAATCTAAGTGATACTACATATCATGAAAATTATCCATTTATGCGCTTTTTAAAATCACGGTTCCGAACGTAGTCGGATACCTTAAAGAAGTTTACCATTTTTATAAAATCATCAAATACCTGATGAATTTCATTATTAAACTATTTTCACATTTGCACTTCTCTTTATGAATAAAATTGCGTGTGAAAACACAAGCATGTTTTTGTTTTACAAAAGTTTTTTTTTATGGAGTCAACCATGAAAACACTACTATACGTAAAAATGATAATATAATTTTTCTAAGAAAGATGTTTTTTTTCAAATACGCTTAAAAAATTTTTCCAGAAATATATCTATTTTTTTAAATATACTTATTCCTTCGCTCTTTTAAGTAATTATAGACACCAGAGGAATTTTTCTTCAATTTCTCTTAATTTACAAATCTTTCAAACGCCAAAACATAAACATTTATTTATTAAATCTGTTGACTGGTTCACCTGAATTGGAAAAATGCCGTTTTTCAATTTATCACACAAAACCTCTTCAGACACATTATTGATTCATTTACTTACTGTATAGATTGGAAATAGAATATTTTCACAATTTCTATTTCTGCATCTTTCAACACACATTTTACCCTCTATAAATTTACATGACGGCATTATCAGATTCACGCCCATTGCGTGACTTTTCTTTCTGCCAAATAGTTTGCTTCCTGAGCCTTAAATGTGAATGTATTTACAAAAGCTGTAGCTTCACACTCTTTAACTCTTTTAAAGCTCAAGCTCTCTGTTTAGTTTGCGATTTTAAAAGAGTTTTAAAATAATATATAGTTTTATTTTTCGTATTCGTTTGATTTGTCGTGAAATATCTTTTAAGTGAATGATTGAGCGTGGTGTTTTATGGCACAAGAGCCAATTTTGGCTAAACTGCGAAAAACACTCGTAAAAAATATCAAAATATTAAAAACACATAAAAAATACATGCACAAGCGCATATATATTTATATATTTGCATACATGTATGCATACACATATAAGTTTTTAAAACACTAATTAAAACTACAAATCAAATTAAATATTAAAATCCAATTTTTAAAAGAAAGGCAAATATATTTTGGATGGGTTCTTCCACAAAGTCACACACAGATAAAGTTAAAACGTATGAAGAAAGGTAAAGCAGTGATGGCTAAAATCTGGACAGTCTTCCAAAATTGTGACGCACAGTATACGAGACCTTGCATGAAAGACATTCAGGAGAATTTTCTCCAAACAAATGCCTGTTTGTAAAGTGAGTATGACCAATGCGAAGACGCGTCAATTCGACATCAACCCTTCGCACTAACAGCACAGGCCATGCTTCTACGACAGATTTCACAGAGTGTAATTTGTTATCCAACTGCTGACTCCATGATTCCCGCCAGGTAAAGTATGGTGCAGGATGATGCGCTTCATATCCGATAATGAAACGGCTATTGGCAGATGGGCCAACCCTGACAGAGTCGCGCTGTCCACTCTCTTGTTGCCAATAATACCTACGTGGATTGGTAGCCAGCAAAATGTTATTTCGAAGCCCTTGTTGTCAGTGAAGGTTTATCCATTGGGTGCTTGGAGTGGGCGCCCAGGAGCTCGGGGACTGGATGGGCCCAGATAAGCTGGATTTACCGGATCCAAGAGCATGGATTCGCCAGTGCCAAGAGAGCCCGAAATGAGCTTAAACCGGCACTTCTTGCTATGCAGTTGACTCATGATGTCGAGTACATTACATACCACTGGATGTCATCGATTGTTGTAGTTTTCAAGTGATTCTAATACACTTATGGGGCTGTCAGTATAGATGCAGTATTTACGGGGCATATTGGAGTCGATTAATTGAGATGCACGGTAAATGGCGACAGCTTCGGCATTAAAAACACTGCAAGAACTGCCGAGTCTATAACCGTGTATATTATTTTCAACCACAGGCTTCACAGCCAACGTAATCTGCACGTTTCGAAACATCTGTGTAGATGGCCGAATAACCACAAGTTTTGCATAATATTCTAAGCCTTCATCACTAGTACCTTCAGAAGTATTTCGATTGTTTTTCTTCAAGTATGCCGTTAAAATTTGTAAAAGAATTAAAAAAAAAAAAACAAAAAAAAAAAAAAAAAATACTAATAAAGTAGTATTTTAAAGCATCAGCAAAATCATTCTGTTTAACCAATCACGTGATCTTACGTGAGTGAATATTAACGTCACACTTTTCAGCTACATGAGGCCGCGGTAGCCGAGTGGTATAGGTATCGGATCGTGGCTTGCCTTGTCACGAGTTCGAGCCCAGTACCACTAAAGACCCGCCGTGTAGGGCAGCGATGCACGTTAAATCTGTCGAGAGCTGAAACGTCCTCCCATTGGTGTGGTGTGGTAATTAGTAGAGGGGGGTGCCAGCTCAGGTGTCGTCCACGTCCCTTGACCATGGTTCAAAATGACGTGGTCCGTCGCCAAAAGCTCTTGTGTAGCTGAAGAGTGCGACGTTAATATTCAATCAATCAATCATTCAGCTACATGAGGGCTTTTGGCGACGAACCTCGTAATTCTGAACCATGGTCAAGTGACGAGGACGACACCTGACCTGGCACTCCCCTCTCCTAACTACCACACCACACTAACAGGAGGATGTTTTAGCTCTCGACAGATTTAACGTGCATCGCTCCCCTACACGGCGGATTTTTAGTGGCGCTGAGCTTGAACTCATAACACGCCAGCCATGATCCGATACCTTGAACACTTGGCTACCGCGGCCACCACGTGATCCTACACTCCTCTCTCTGAAATTATCCCGAATACAATACCGAATTAAGAAAAAAATTATGTATGACGTATGTGTTATTTCTCAATTGGTTGCGAAACCTTTAAAAATGTTGCCCAGTCTTAGGATTTCTGGAATCTGGTTGGGAAATGCTGCTCTTGTGCCTAATTTCGGTACATGAGAGTTGCGGCTTTTGGACCTACGTCGATAGTTACATTTAAAATCCCAGTTAGATAAAGATGACAACATCTGAGTTATATGGTAGGTACTATTCCGTTTGCTTTAAAGTTCTTAATATTCAAAAGCCAAAACTCAAGATAATACATTATGAAAATTATTACATTTGTTCCATATTGTTACGAATTTTGTGTAAAGAATACTTAAAATAGTATAAATAATTGAAATCTGGAGGTGTAATACGTTTATATGACTCTATGTTGTATTTATTTGATATTAAACTTGTAATATTCGCAAGCAGCGCCGTTCCTTACATTAAAATAGCGATCCAATGGAAACTTGGCGAAATCTTGGCGACATAACCAAGTTAGTTTCATTTTTGGTGATCATGTTGGTGATTTGGAGATTATTTTGGCGAGTTCCTGAACTTATGGAATCTTCTCGAAATTACATGAGATATATTCTAATATCACGATCTATGACTCAAACGGATTTTGCTCGAAAGATCCGCGAGGCCTATAAATACTCACCGAAACTGAGTTAGTCTTGTTTTGTCCATTGAAGAGTTTAATTTGTCCGTGAAGAGTCGACCAGCGATTAGTTATTACTTCGGCTGTTGTGTAGGACGAGCGAGTGCTTGTGAATAATCTTTAAACTTACTTGTATTTTAAACATTGATAGTTGTGTCTGAGTGCCGTGGAAGGTATGAAGGCCTTCTAATAATCTCTCAGAGAATTTGAGTACTTTATCCTGTTTTTAAAAGATCGTTTCTCGGCAATAAATTTCCATCGCTTCTGAAGAACTGTCTCATTTTTTGAGATCAATAGCATGAAATATACAAACCCCCTCTCCGTAACAGTATACTTCGTTGGAAACTCCTATTTAATATTAATTCAAAAAAATTGGAACTAGTTTGATATCACTGGGCAAAGCGCCAAGCGCTGCTTGGCGCGAAAAAGGAATCACGCCAAGCAGCGCTTGTTGTCTCTGGAATGGAATCCAAGATGGCGACCTAGCGGTATCAAATCGTCAGGAAGATAATTTTAAAGAATTGTTTTGAAATACATCGAAATATATTTCAAAAGAAGAATATAGGAAGAGATTCAGAATAACCAAGATCAATCAATAAATAATGAATAACAATGTAATATAATAAAAAGTAACATGTACTAATACTATTATGCAGTATATATAATAATCTCTTATAATTTAATAGTAATTATATATAATATTCATATGGTATGATTTAATAATAATCATTATATATAATATATAATAATAATAATCTCATATAATATAATATAATTTAATAGTAATTATAAAAAAGAATAATCATCGTATTCTAATATTATAAAAATTATACATAAGAATATTCTTATAACGTGATAAGTATAAATAAATAACATATTAATAATTATAAATGAATAAAATAATATTTATAAATAAATAATATATGTAATAATATTTATGAATAAATAATATATGTAATAATATTTATAAATAAATATAATAAAGAACAATTATAAATAACGAATATTATGATTACATATAATAATAATTGTATTTTTATATTATATTATTAATAAAATAACTACATAATATATATTCAAATTAACAATGAATATCAATTAAAAAGAACTGCAAAATATCAAGGTTACCATATTGCAATGTTATCGCCCATCTTGGCGAACACAAACAACAACTTGGTGCGTGCCCCGTGATATCAAACTAGCACAAAAAATCGTTTGGTAATGAGACATTTGTTTGAATAAAATCGTTTTCTATTTTATATAATAGTTCTTTTTTTTTTATAACTGTAACTTGGCAGATGTGGATAATTACTGAAAATTTAAATTTCTTAGTTCCAGCTCTGTTTTTTTGTAGTTCTGTGATGAATTATGAGAGAAAACAGGCAGGCTTTTGTGTGTGTGTGTCTCGATTGATAATATACAATAGTTTTTCTACACTTTTTAGAATAAGTTAAGGCAAAAACGTTACTTGATCTCTTAATTTTATCATCATGCAACAACTTTGAGTCTCAGTTGAATTTTAACGTAAGATTTTCCCTCTGCACCTCATAAGTATTTCGATAAAATTGGAATTTAATTTACATTTCGCCGTAAAAAGAGCTTGTTATTTATTCGACAGATGTTTTTTAAATTACAGTACACTCTCCTCTCTCCTTCAGAGATATGTGAACAATCTTGAAGGGAAAAAAATAGTATTTACGTATTGTACCGTTAACCGATTTCATCAAATCAGTGTGGCGCAGCTTAGCCTATAACCTCAACTTTCTACACTCAATCATTGATCAAATCGGAAAATGTTGCTGAAAGCCATTATAACCAGACAATACAGAAAATCTGTGCCCACGCATGTTTAAACGGAAACAATGTTCTTTAAGCCTGCTCAAAAATAATAAATTTTTTTTTTTCAGGTCTTACCTTTCTCGCGAGACAAAACCCACACAAAACTTTTTACTTTCCTTTGTAGAAAGCGAATCGAAATAATGTATCACAAGAAAGACATATATATTCGTGCTTTTTGTGGGGAAGAAACAACAAGAGCTTGTTTTTCTTCTGTTTTTTTGCTAGCAAAACGAGAAGAAAAACAAGCTTATAAAATGGCTGATTTTGGAAATTAATTTAAACCCGGTTATGAAATTTTTTTGACAATACTTCAGTGAATATTCATAAACTCGTTGAATTTGGAAGTATTTAATCGCAAATCACACACAAAGTTTTCATTTAACAGAAAATGAAACAAATTGAAGACAACACTTGAAAGGCATTATACATAAGAGTGTGCAGCAAAATTTTTAATTTTAAACAGGAATTACGTCAGGAAAAAAAATTGGAAAAGGACATTGGAAAGTATCAAGGAAAATAGTTTGAAAATCTCTCTCTCTCTCTCTGTACTATAGTATTAACACTTATAGGTATTGGGAGTTATTATGCCGTTTTATACTTACACTTAGAAAAAGATGATGTGGATTTTCGCAGGATATTCGAAAAAGCAGCTTACAAGAAAAAGCATCTAAAGAGAAAATAATGATCAAATCGTAAGTCTCTGATCTTTCTTTTTTTGAAAACATCAATTCACAAATCAAAATGACTCTAACAAAACTTATGCTCACAGGAGGAACTCATCTTCTAAACTCTAACGAGTTAAAAAAAATGGAATTTATTTAACATAATATTTTCAAGTCGTTTTAAATTTTATAGAAAACTACATGTTCAGCTGCGGTATAATTTTAAAGAAAATAAAAAAATATCAAAGATGTTTTTGTATGTCACTACATTTGATATTTCATCCTTTGTGATTTTTTCTTGTTGTAGCTACTTTTCATATTTGTGAGCCCATTGTATTTTGAGCTTCAAAAGACTTCGAAGACTTATTTTTTGTAACGTTTTTTATTGAATATTTTTTTTTATATTTGAAAAGTTCTCTGATAAAGTGCAAAACATCAGTGTAAGCCGATTTAGTTCGAAGGCAAACATTTTTTGCAAATTTTTGTTTCCCTTCTATGCTGTTATTGCGAAAAAGAGAATGAAGAAAAAAATGAACGTAAAATATAAAACTCTTTAAAAGTGTTTGGTTATAGATTTTGATTGTGTGCCTTTAGATCGTAAAAAATATGGATCTTTTTCTTTTTGGCTTAGTAAAAACATTTTTGAGTGTGTTTTTGATGATTGAAACTACAGTTACTAAGCCAGTCTTTTACAAGGTAATGTTTCAATAATTCTTAAACAGAAAAAATAGTGGGGTAATAATTTCAAAATATTTTTGTAAAGATTTGAGCTCAGTATTAAAAAGTAAATTTGAGATGAAGTTAATGAAAAGTTGAGGAGCAGTGATTTAAAAATGTAACCATCTTGAAGGAAATTGCCTGACGAAAAATAAAAAATGTCGCATTTACTAAAAATTAATATGGAAAAAAATATCAGGGTCGATATCAATATTTTGTAAAAACAACACTTTTTTTGTGGAGAAGGATAATTTTCCGAAAATATTTTGAATCAAAATTGTGGAAAAAATATTTACTAAATTTTGCTTTTGCAACGTAATGATGTTTTATATGTTTGTGATACATTTCTGTGAAGTGTCACATAGTTTATAATGCTTTCTTTTACCAGAAATGAACATAATTTTCCCAAATTTTTTTTCTCTATTTAAAATCAATCTCAAGAAGTTTTGATTCATAAGAGAATATTAAGCAAATTAATTAAGTATTTTTTAATTCTTACGATTAATGCATTTCTTTAATTTATGTGTAATTAGATATCTAAGTTAATATCAGAAAATAGTTTCATACTACTAACAATTTTGTGCAATTTTTTATGGTTGCCATTTCTTTTGAAGGTCTTCGAATTATTAATTCTTAATTTAGCTTTTTTCGTGGCCCATATTTTTGAACCAAACGATCTTAAAATTACTTTTCATTGCCGTAATATTTTCTTTACTTTTTAAGTTATTTCTTTCATTCTATATGAATCCTTTTTCAATATGATCAAGATTTGCTAAATATGTTACAAGTTAAGAAAATGTTTATTTGTTGTAAGACTTGTTTAAGTATTCTGGAAATTTATTTTAATCTTTACATGCCCACAACAACGTGCATATATCAGATAAAGCGGCAAACATGAATCATAAACATTCTCGTTGAATAATGTGTTTTCTTCAGAATTTCTATGGGTAAGTTATGTGTGTTGTGTAAAGTATTCCGAATTATGTACCAAAAAAAATGTACTATATGCTACTATTATTTCCCACAGTCTTGTAACGTAACTTAGATAATGGTGAAGGAGTAATGCAGTGGTTTAGTTATAATAATTTAATAATTTTTAACACATTTTTAATTAATAAAAAAATTATTAATGTTACCAAATATTACTTCTGTTTAAAATTTGTAAATATTATTTATACTGCAGTTCTTATGTTTAGTATTGCTTACACTCATGCATAATTTAATTTTAACATTTTGATTTATATCGACACTGATCTTCATTATCAAATGTTATTTTTGTATTCAAATTCTGGCAATATGTTAAAAGGAAGAATGGAATAGAACTGAATTCCTATTACCAGTAAGAAATTCTTTTGGAGATTCAGAGATATGCTAGTGAAATTATTCTATTTTTTAACACGCTTTTTTATATGTTTCACTTGTATGTAACGGAATCTTTGAATTCGATTTTTACCTACTTTAAAAGGTCAAATTAATTCAAAATTTTGCACACTTGTCTAAGAACGATGACAATACGATAATTTAATAATTTTGATCCATTGTCCTGATCAGAATCATCACGATTAACGATTTCCCATTTCCAGATTTGGCGACTAATTCCAGATCCTATTTCCAGATTTGGTAACTAAAAGATTAAGTTACAACCCTAAAACGAAAACCCCAATGGGTATTCCAGATTTTAAAAAAATGGCGCATTTAAGATTAATTCATAAGTGAATAAATGATAGTTTAAAAAGAGCTAAAAAAAAGACGCTTTTATTGTAGATCAAACTAAAAAATCAAAAATATGAATTATAGCTTAAAAAAATTAAGAAACACGCTTTTATAGTGAATCGAACTAAAAAGTAAAAAAAAAAAAAATCTTAATATAAGAAGAAAATGATTAACGAGAAAATTAATGTCATTGTGGTAAAAGAGTGGCCTTTTACCTTTCTATAATTCTATTCCGAAATTCAGAGTTAGTGTAAAAATGTAGTACAAAGCATACACACCCCACGCTTTTACCACAATGGCAGTAATTTTCTCGTTTATCATTTTATTCTTATATTAAGAATCATTTTTTACTTTTTAGTTCGATTAACTATAAAAGCGTGTTTCTTAGTTTTTTTAAAACTATATATTTTTTTAAAACAAAGGCTCAATATATTTTGCCACATTTGAAAAATTATAAAATAGGGAGACTACACTTTAAATAGAAGAAGGAAAATAGACTAACCTCTTCTTTAAAAAAAATTAAATTTTAATCATGATACGAAGCTTGTACGATATTTGTATTTAATTGATATGAAAGAAGATTGCAATCTACATGTGCCAGGTCTTCAGTAACAATGCTGGCCACGAGTTCGCGACCGCAACTACTTGGTTGCCATGGCTACCACATTTTGTTAGATATTGCCGCTCGAACTCATAACCTACCCTATAAAGCATACTACTCGTTCATATACAAAAAGCACGTGAAAAAAATCATTTAGAAGACCGTTGAACTTTTGTAGGTAAAATGGTTGTCCGAGAGAAATATGGGGCTATATACGGTAGTAAAGTCGGTTACTGACAACCAATTACACTACTTTTATAAGTTATTAAAAATAACGTTTCACATTCAAGGGAACCGGGACATCAAACACATTTAAAAAATCAATTTTTCAATTTTAGAATTAAGAAATAATGCTTTTTTTCTGAATTTAAAAATGTATAACACTTATATGTTCGTTGATAGAATAACCTTAAAATAAGAAAAAAAAGTAATTGAGAAAAATGTAAGCAAACGCTTACAAATGTTTAGTTTTTTCACTTTTTCTCCATAGCATAATTTTTTACTTTTAGGTACTCTTTAAAAAATAAACTATAGCAATGTAGAGTTCCAAATTCTGTATACTTCTATACAGGATACTGTGCATATAGTGAACCTGTTTTTTTTCAGTCAAAGTAGTACATAGTTTCTTTTAAAAAATAGTTTTATGTGTGAAAAAGGGGAAAAAATTAAAATTTCTAAAATTACAAATTTTTATATAATTTTTTTAAAGAAACTGTATTAAAAGATTTTATTAAAAAAGTAGGTTCACTATATTTTGTGTATTTTGTATATGTACAAGAAATATTTTACATGTTTAAGAGAAACTTTTTTAAAAAATGGTACCTAAACATAAGCATGTATTATGAAACCTAAAAAATTATGTTCAAATTAAATTAAATAGAAAAAAAAGTTTTTCTTAACTAAAAAAATATTTTTTTTTTGTATTTCTCTCTACATAATGATTAAAATACTTTATTAAGATCACAAAAAATCTAAGCTCCATTGGAAATGTTTAAAGATTTGTCCCATAAACAAAGAGTCTGGTTTTTCGCATTTTACTCTTTCGAGCATGCCCTGGTAGCCTTAACGCTGTCTTTGGCTAATGTTAAAGAATAGGGACCAAATTCGGACTATTTTTTTACATATAAAAGTACTCGAACATTAATATTATATTTTGATTTCACTATCCTGTAGAGAATAACTTTTTTAATAACGCATTTTTTTCCCTATACCGTAATGCTAAATGAGCTATCCTTTACATGTTAAATGGAAAAACTAATTATTTATAAAATATTTTGAAATTTTTTAAGAACACTACATTAAAAAGAAATGCATGAGTTACAGTGTCACAAATTTTTTTATAAAAATTGAGGCATTTTTTCTGTCCAAAAAATGTGCTCCGCGTCAAATTCACTCTCTCGTACACATGCCGAAAACAGCCGTAAAAGAATGCGGTCCTTAGTCGAAACGAAAACTAAAATTGGACAATAGGGATTGAGTGCCTTTTAAATAGACCACAGCATTGTATGATAGAGTTATATTAACGTTGCCCAATTAAGCAACAAGAGGGCTATTGGCGACGGACCTCGTCATGGTGAACTGCGGTCAAGTGGCGTGGACGACATCTGAGCTGGTATCGCTTTCTTCTAATTACCACACCAACGGGAGTACATCGTCCTCCTCTACACGGAGGGGGGGGGGGTCTTCGGTAGCACTGGGACCCGCACCCAAGACACTCCGGCCACGACACTCAGAGTTCGTGAGTGAATATTTACGTCTCACTGTTCGGCTACACGAGAGCTTTTGTCGACGGGCCACTTAATTTTGAGCCATGGTCAAGTGACGTGGACGACATCTGAACTGGCACCCCCCCCTCTCCTAACTACCACACCAACGGGAAGACGTTTCAGCTCTCGACAGATTTAACGTGCTTCGCTGCCCTACATGGCGGGTCTTCAGTGGTACTGAGCTCGAACTCATGACATGTGCCTGCCATGATCCAATACCTTGACCACTGGGCTACCGCAGCCCTCCACGAGCTCGTTACCATAATCGTTAGGTTACACTGTACAACATCATTGTATAGTCTACATCACAGTATTGCATGACGAGGATACTTAGAAAGAGAATTTAGTTTCAATGTAGAGCGAGGGAAAAATTTATTTACAATTTCTCATGTTTTTCTTTGCAAAGCTATTCTTTTCTAATTAATTTCGTAAAATAAAAGATTGAACAAAATAATTAAGTTTCTCGCGCGCATGAGTAAGATTAATTGACTAAATTTGTGTTCGTGTCGTTTTTTGGGTAGTCTCTCTTTTCTCCTGAAAATAAAACTCAAATTATCTGGTTGTTAACACTTCCATGCTTAAAATACTTACATTTTAAGAAATTCGAGAAACACGAATAACCTTCATTACTCGTAACTCGCTTTCTTCTTACGAGAATATTTTCATTGAAATTCAACGCCATCATCTGTTTCGAGGCTATGAATAAAACAAGGACTGTTCTATCTGAGAAAATATTCATTCCGATCGAGTTGATAAAATATGGGCTTCACGAAACTTTGCCTGCTTCCTTGGGAACAATGTCATGAGCATAAAAAAAGAACAAAAAAATGGTCCTCAACCTTTGTTTCGGATCATTTTTGTTAGGTGTGGCCATCATCATTTTGGCTGAAATCCAGGGCGTTAGATCACATTACCCAAAGGAGAACAGAAATGAAATTTATAAAAAAAAAAAAAAAAATGCGCGTAATATGGTTTATGGAATAAAAATAGTACTTTTTACAAAGCAGAGGCATATCGAACCCCTTTTGTGCAGAAAGGTGTAATTATTTATTTCGAAATGGCTAAAAATATTTGTTAATTTATGATACATAAATTTGATTCAGTCGTATATTTTTGCGTTATGTTCTATTTTAGAAAATATTTCGTCTGCTGTTTCTTTTTAGAATGCAGCTATTGCTCTTTTTAAACCAATTTATGAAAATATATTATAATATAAATAACTATATAGTTGCATAGAAATGTGTATTTATAGGATGAGCAGTTTGCTTACCTGCCATCTTTTTTTCGAGGTATAAATTTGTTTAACTTCGTGTAGAAGGAAACCAAATAGTTATCTGTACTTTATGGTTTTTATCTCTTTTGAGTGTGAGATATGACTAATATCTATAAGGGTTGCCCAAATGAAAAGTGAACTTCAAGAATAAGAATGATTTTATTGGAAAACAAAAGAAATCTCTCTGAAGGTGGGAGGGGGTTATAACTCCGTTCCCCTCCCTTCCGTACCCCGGGGGGGCGCCTATTGTACTAAATACGCTACTTACAAATAACTCTACCACTCTCTAATAACAAATAACTTTATTTACAACTTCTACTCACACCTTATTCATTACTAACTGTATATCTCACACCTTATACACTACTTAATTCTCACAACTCATAACACTTCAGAAAATTCTACTCAAACTCTCTCTCTCTAACGCTCCTCTCTCTTTCTCGTCTTACTCATCACTCCCCTTCTTTCCGGGGTTACATTTACACAACGCTGCTATTGAAACAGCGCCATCTATAACCTTAACATCTATATCTTCTCTCTAGAATGAACGTGGTTTATTCTTGAGGAAGTCCTGCCTAACTTCCTTCCCACCATCGTCCAAATACAAATATAATACTGTCTTAAGTAGTCTAAAGGCCTAGAAGTCACAGGGAGACAAATACGGACTGTACGCGCGGTGGGTGTTATAAAATTTCCAAGCAGATTTTTTTAAAAGTTGCCTTGGTTTCAAGGGAGTTGTGTAGGTGGACATTGTCATGGAGATCCGACATCGTTTGCTGCCCGTCTCGAAAACTTTTACGCCAATTATTCCAAGACGTTCGATCTTAACAGTGCTCGCCATAGACTGGCACTATCTGTCGATAGATATCCGAATCGAACTCCCCTCCTGCAATCAGAAACCGTACTACCGCACGTTGTTCCGATATGAACGCATCCTTATATGGCACGACTTTACTTTCGATTAATTTCATCTACCACTAACAGGTTTCACTGTTAAACATTTCATGCGGTGTACACTTCCTGCTATCATTCATGTCGCTGTGCTCTCGTGACTTTTCTATAGCTGCAGTCATTCTGACGCAATCCCATGTGTCCCTTTTCATTTGGGCAACCCTTATATATAAAAAAATTGGTTATAGTTTACTTCTGAATGAGTGATTGCGTAGTTTGAGTGCAAGAGCCAATTTTGGCTAAACTACTTTACTTTCGAAATTACCATACAGTTTCATTTGAGGCAGTGGATTATTATGTAATTTATTATGCAGTGGATCCCTGGACAGAGTTAATGAGTTAGCGGACCACCTAGCAAAGAAGGGAGCTTCCATTCAACAGACAAAAAAGAAAGCTCTCCCTTTTACCAGTGCCAAGTGTACTATTAAGAAAAATATGAATGATCTCACTTCAGTTCAATACACAGAGAGAAATTCCAATAAGATCTGGGGGAATAATCTTAAAGATCTTCCCATGTGGCTAATACGTAAAGCAGTTGTCTAGTTTCATCTGGCTACTGGACACGACTGTCTCCTCAAACATCTTCATCAAATTCATGTTGCGAAGGCCCCTTTCTACACGCTCTGGGATATTTGGGGGAACATGGATGCTGACCACACTCGTCACTGGCCAGCACTAAAGGGCTCCTCTCTGTGCGATCTGTATTGGCAAGCTAGGGACTTATCAGGTTCATAGACTTTTTCTCACCAAGTTGTTATTTCCTACTTTGTTTTGTCTCTTTTTGTTTTTGTTCCTACCCCCTTTTGGTATAGGGGTCTTTTGTAACCCTGGCCATTGGAAATAAAAAAAAATACCAAGAAAAAATCATTGAAATTAACTTTTAATAACTATAATTTCAGTTGCTTGAATTCATTTTAATTTACTTCGCACTTTGAACCTACACGAGTGCTACTGGTGATGATACTCGTAGTTTTGAACTATAATCAAATGTCGAGGATGATTCCCTGAGCTGGCATCTCTTCTCCAAACTTCCACGCCACGTTTTGGCCGTGGTAGTCTAGTGGTCAAGGTATCGGATCGTGGCTGGCATGCCACGAGTTCAAGCCCTGTACCCCTAAAGACCCGCCGTGTAGGAGTGCGATGTACTTTAAATCTGTCGAGAGTTTAAACGTCCTCCCGTTGGTGTGGCGAGGTAATTAGGAGAGGGGTGCCAGCTCAGGTGTCGTCCTCGTCACTTGACCATGGTTCAAAAGGACGAGGTCCCTCGCCAAAAGACCTAGTGTAGCTGAACCGCGTGACGTTAATATTCACTCACTCACTCCACACCGCGTTAATGGAAAGACTTAAAGCCTTGACAGATTTATCGTGCATCAGTCTTTCTATACTGCGAGTCTTTAGTAGCATTGGGGCTCAAGCCTGCTACTCGACAACACCGACCACGAAACCATTACCACTCAGTTACCGCGCTCACGTACTGTTTTAAGTTGCATTATAGTCTTTCAAGCATAAAAGTTTGTTACTGATTGATTTTTATTAATATCTCACTACGAAGAAACATTAGCGCTATTGAAAATGAATCTTATAATTCTGAGCCATGAACAAGTGATGAGAACGTCTGACATCTGAGATGACATCCTACTCTCCAAACATGGAATACCACGCAATCATCAGGACTTCGATCATCGGTAAATTTAACGTAAACCAGCATTTCGACCCACGATCCTTAGTGGAACACGAATTCGAATCCATGAATCGATAGAATGAGTGAGTGTGAGTGAATATTAACGTCACCCCATTCAACTACATGAGGGCTTTTGGTGACGGACCAAGGAATTTTGGACCATGGTCAAGTGACGAGGGCGACACCTAAGCTGGAACCACCCTCTCCTAACTACCATACCACACCAACGGGAGGATGTTTAAGCTCTCGACAGATTTAACATGCATCGCTCCTTTACACGACGGATCTTCAGTGGTACTGAGCTCGAACTCATGACACTCCAGCCATGATCCACTTGACTACTTGACCACTTGGCTACCTTGGCCACCACGTGATCCTACACTCCCCTCTCTGAAATTATCCCGAATACAGTACCGAATCAAGGAAAAAATTACTTTCCCTTTCATATATGACGTATGTGTTATTTCTCAATTTGTTGCGAAACCCTTACAGGGGGCCCTAATATTCTCCATAACGCCACTGAGTTAGTGTAACCATCACTACAACCACTCCCATACGCCTCGGCATAGAATCAAAGAGGCTTTGGATGCATACTTGGGGTACAGCAGTCTCCATTCGGCTTCCATAAATTACGAAATTTGATCTGGTGTAGCAGCGGATGTGTGTGTGGTGTATTCCGGGCCAGCCGTTGTGCAAGCATGGACCACACGTTTTTGAATGGCGGTAGATCGGGAGAACAAGCAAGCCAATGAAGCAATTTAATCTGATGGGTAAAGAACTCTTGAACATTGTGTGTCACGTGTGGTCGCAGGGTGAGTGAGTGAATATTAACGTCGCACCATTCAGCTACACGAGGGCTTTTGGTGCCGGACCAAGGAATTTTGAGCCATGGTCAAGTGAAATGATCGACAACCCCCTCTCCTAACTACTACACCAACGGGAGGACGTTTGATCTATCGACAGATTTGACGTGCATCGCTCCCCTACACGGTAGGTCTTTAGTGGTACTGAGCTCGAACCCGTGACAAGGCCAGTCACGATCCGATACCTTGACCACTCGGCTACCGTGGCCATATGAATCGACAGAAACAAAACCAATTAGGATCACTCGGTTATTGGTGCCTGTGTAGTCGGATGAAGAAATTAGTACATTGAGCGAAAGAAACACACATTTCACTTCTGCTTAGACTTTAAATTTAACAGAGCATCATGTGTGGATATCTTTGAATCTATTAATGTGGATATCTTTGAATTTAGAGTTAGGAAGATATTTTAATGTTGCAATTTTTTTTTTATTGTAACTTGTATTCAAATTTCATTTCTGTTACCTCGTTAATTTATCACCCTCAAATCGGATTTTACTTTTGTTCAACCTCTAAAGCTTAGTTTTTCTAATTTAATTATTTAAACAAGATGAATCATTATAGTTCTTCCTTTGTCTTATTTTTAGTGCCTTGTAATGGGTCTATCCACGAGCTTTTGCTAATCCTCTTAGAGAAACCTATTCCTTTTAAATTTTGTTCTATTTAAAATTTTCTCCCGAAAAAGAAGACACGGTTTATGTAAATGAAGGGTGTTATTTAAGCATTAACTTTTAGGTACACGAAGTCAGTGGTTAGTGGAAAGTAGTTGAGAGCTAGTCAAGAGTGGCTCGAGGATTAATTGCTAAATAATTAAAGATGGCTACTTGACGATTTAGTCAATAAGTTCTAATAGATTAATAACGACTGGAGGTCGAATATCTAAGGACGGAATTACGGTTCTGTAGACAGTAGATAACCAAAACGTTCTAAGAGTAAGTTAATTGAATTATTATCAATTATATTAAGTATCCTTTCTACCGTGTAATTTCTCCTATACTTAACAGAAGTGTGCCTTTCCTACCCTGGGTTGTTAAAATTAAGAGAAAGAATAATAAATTAGAATTGTTCTGATTATGGCTGATCTCTTTCTTCTAACCCCCAAACACCACCAATAAACGTGAAGGTGCGTTTAGTACAACCTGATTTCTGAAATTTTGGATTATGATATTCAATTAGATCTCAAAATAAGGATGGATTTCATATCGCTTTCCCCTTCAATACTTGTGTTTTAGTTAATATATTATTATAATTGAATAATAAAGAATATGTAAATAGAATAACAAATAAATAAACAGAGTTGTACTTGTGAAAAAAAATAATACATCTTCCGAAAGTGAGCTATAATGCAAAAATTAGTGTAAAAATCGATTATGTTTTGAAGAAAACAAGCAATTATGTTTCTGCTTCAGTTCACATTCCCAGAATACTTCTAAAAATAAATCGAATAGAGTTTTCCCGTTTTAGAATTGCAGGTGGCTTTTTGTTCGATAAATGAAGTACATCAGTAAAGGGTAATGCCATAAATAAACCTTATCGGGAAAAAAGAGCTATGATACCTAAATAGCAATCTGCTGTCACAGTTATTGTAATGATGGGAATCGGAAATTTTCTGAAAAAAAGGTTTGTGAGAAGAGCAAATGAAAAAAAAAGGCACTGACATAGAAAATAATCGATTATTACTGATCTGAAGACAGCTAGATTAAGGCATACTTACAAATTAAGAAAAACGAAAATTATAATGAATTATATCGAATGAAAGGTTTTTCTTTTGAAAATGTTTCATTTATTTATTTATTGAGACGGATTTAAAGCAACATAGGCTATTAAGCCCTACAAGATCAAGAATTTACACAAGTTAACTGATATCAAAATATTTCCTTTTCTGAACAAAAATTCTAAATGTTGATCGGCTTGACACATCTTTCTCGAATAAATCTTTGAAAATGATGTGGCAAAGTGGATCAGTTTTGAGAAAATATTTAAAATGATTTTGAGGCTGTGTATATATCTTCTGCAGCTTTACAAGATATATGATATTTACAAGATATGTATATGTCACTTAAACAGTTACAAATACTACTGATTGCATTATCTAATAATTTGAATTTTTGTAGAGTGAGTGAATATTATCGTCGCACTGTTCAGCTACTCGAAGGCTTTTGGTGACGCACCCCGTAATTTTAAACTATGGTCAAGTGATGAGGACGACACCTGAGCTGGCACCCCCACTCCTAACTGCCACACCACACCAATTTGAGCTCTCGAAAGATTTATCGTGCATCGCTCCCCTACACGGCGTGTCTTTAGTGGTACTAGGTTCAAACTCATGACACGCCAGCCACGAGACCTATACCTTGACCACTAGGCTTCCGCGGCCACTGAATTTTTACAGAAGTCCTAGAGTAATGATCATTTTACTGAAGAGATTCGAGTACATAGAATTTCTCCCCTTCTATTATCTATATACTTAGAAATATGGTGCCAATCTTACCCCAAATTTCAAAATATTTGATTGAATAGAGGTTATTTGTTTTTTAATTCTCTTTTGATATTTTTTTTATTATTGACGTCTTCTGAGGCAATCAGGTCGATGTAAGCTTTAAACTCTGATACATATCTTGCGTGATAGTCCACCTGTTCATTCCACAATACATTTGAGTGTCTCGGAGTCCAAAGTAGAATCAACTGATTGTTATAATGTGACTGAATGTAAATTCTACTAGCTAATCTGTGACTTGATCGAGTAATTTTGAAGAGCAGAGAGTATAAAGAAAATGTTTCATCATTATTTTTTTTTTACCAATGGGTTGAATATTAGCAACTAAGCCTTTGCAGACACGTCAAGTCCCCAAATGTGAAAGCTATTTCAGCGATGGCACCATCTAGTGGCGGCTCTCGCTAACAAATTTGGGCTCTTCAATTTCTTTAATTCAAGCTCTCGTCGGATGCCCAATATTGCCGTGATTTAATTTTGTCAAGAGTACCAGAGCCAAACTTATACTCAAGGGATCTTTTACATGCCACATAATTATATAGCATGCATGCCTACGATTTTTGCATCCAGAAAATCTATCGAATCCAGCCAGGATCAAACAAGCAACCTTGTTATTATTAGAATCTAAATGATGCCACAAGCTTGAAAAATATCTGAATAATTTTTCTATTATATTTTCTTTGAAGGAATATTTTTCTCACCTTTTAAATGTAATTTATGAAAAAAATGTCCTATGTTTGAATAAATAATCAAGTATATTGCTTCAGTATCATTTAACAATGTTTCAAAAACTTATTTTGTATGAAAATTTTAATAAGTTAATATAAATTGGGACCTTTTTAACTAAAAAAAACTCATGAAAAAGCGTAACTTGTTACTATTTTTTTTTTCATCTGCAATTTTTTCCTGGAAAACAGATTTTCCCCTTTGCATGAAATTTGAGAGTTTTGCACAAAAACTGTTTAACTAAAATAACTGATTTACTAACTTGATCGTGGATAAAAATATAAATGATATAAATAATCAACGGAAGTGAACTTATTACAATAACATGACTTTTCAAAATTATCACCTTAAGAATCATTCTAAGTTGCTTATAAATTTTTTGAGTAGTTTCAATAGTAGAGATTTTCTTAGTTGTTTATATATATATAATTTGTTAAAATCTAGCAATATATGTTATCCGGGGTAGCCTAGTGGTTATGGTCATGAACTCGTGGCCGGAGTGTCATGAGTTCGAGTCCTTGTGCCGCTGATGACACGCTGTGTAGAGGGGCAGATGCACGTTAAGTCTGTCATCGAGTTGGCTTGGTGTGAAAATTTGGAAGGGGTTTGACAGCTTAGGTGTCATTCTAGTAACTTCACCGTGGTTCAAAATTATGACGTCCATTGTTAATAACCTTCGAGCTGCTTTATAGTGCGGTGTTAATGTAACACTCTCAAGTGTTACATTTTTAGTCCCAGGATTTCAGGATTATGTTATCCGAATATACCAGGATCGGTATCGGGATTAGAATTGGAATATTTATGAAGAATACTTACTCATTATAGCATAGTTGAAATTATATAATATGCTATGCTGTTTGAATTAATTGAGACAAATAGTAAAAAACGATTTTTCCTAAGACCCTAGGTTTTAATCTTTACTTACCTTAAGTAGACAAAAAAAATCTCCATATTAGTACAAAGTATGTCCTTCTATAACAGAAATAACCTCTTCAACTCATCTTGATATTGACTCCAGTAGTGCAGATCACATGTTCTTAACTTCATCATCAAGGAACCACACTTGTGTAACACTTTTTATCACATTTGTTTTGCTGTCGCACAACTCACCTTAGCTAAACAATTCTTGAGAATATGTGATAAATTCTCAACAGGATTTAGGTCTGGAGGATTACCTGGCCAATCAAGATCTTTTATTTTATTTTTCCTCATAAAAGTCTGAACCAGTTTCGAATTGTGTCAAGAAGCCAAATCATGTCAAAATGTTCCGTCAAATGTTTCCATGGATGGAACAATCTACTGAGTAATATTTTTATATATTTCACATAATTCACACATCATGCCTTTAAAAGGAACTAAGCTTCCAGTGCCCCACACATTTTCTGTGAAAACCGACCAAAACATCTGTTTAGAAGGGTGTTTTACACTCTGTTGGATATGATCTCTCTGGCAGGAGAGTTTCAACTTCATTTCGTCTAACTACACTTGATTTGTATCCCTGTCGAAAATCATCTTCTAGTAGTTAGTAGTCTAGGATCACTATTTTTGGTCTAATCTAAAAGTTTTTTTAATCATTATCTGAGTTAGAAATTGCTTTTTACTCAGTCTTGATGCCTTTCAGATAACTTCCAAAACCCTTTTCTATATAGTTGAGGTACTAACTTTTTTCAGCACCATAATTCCATAAATCTCTTCGAAGGTCTGTGTTTGTCTTATTTTGATTTATTTTGCTATTTCTTATTAGAATTTTATCAGTTCTTGGAGTAATTTTCCGTCTGAACCAAATCAGGAATCTTGAAATCTTCTTAAAATTATTGAAACATTTGATTGGCCCACACCAACTACCACCGTAGCTATATCTCTCCCAGTCATAGAAGTGTGTTCATTAAGAACGATTATTTTAGAACGCTTCCCCCCTCTCTCAGAGTAATATTCATCTCTGAACAAGTAAAAGCAATAAGTTGTGACGGGCTCACGCGTCTTTTCATTAGCATGTCCTTTGGGGCCAGAATTAATGGCAACTCCTTTCCAACCAAACTCAAGAAGTGAAGCGTGAAGGAAAGATGCAAATTAGGAAGCTTTTAAATATCAGAAGTTAGAGTAAGCGGTGTGGCAATTTGAGGAATGTTATGGTAATCAATGATTCAAGCGTGAAGAGGTTTTAGAAAGATTAAGGGTCTGCTAATAGAAGTTATTCCTGACATAGAGCTATTAGGTCAAGGTGCACACCATTGTACTCCAGTAAATAAGCAACTTCCAATAGGATTGGATCGGCCGATCGAAATTAAAGTAGGAGTGACTATTTAATATTAGGATCTGTGATAGTATTGGAATTGAGTTTAGGCGAGTTAGTTATTGATAGTGGTCTGGGTTACGTTATTTCGGTAATATATATATATATATGTGTGTTTAACCATCGCGTAGATTCTCTCATATATTATTATCTCTCTCATCTAATCTGTTAGACGTTTAAGTTTTAAGATTTTAATAAAGTCAAATTAAGATCATGGCAGCTTTTAGTTCTTCCGTTATTCCTGCACCTCTAGCTCACGCTGATAATCAAGGAGAAGGGCACCCGAGAGGGGCGCCCTTACAAAGTGTTACGGGGAACGAAAAATTATAACCACCAGCTACCCCACACTGAAGGGCTCACAACTGAACTACTAAGGTACTATAGCCAAACAAACGAATAAATTATCGTCAAGGTCAATCCGTCACATTACTTCTGTGCAGATATAACTGGTTTTAGGTGACTCGGGACATAACTGGTAATCGCATACCAACTCAGACAAGAAAAAAATGTTTGTCCCAATTACAGTATAGTAACAGAAAAAAATAATTAAAAAATGGTTTCATATTATTTTTTATTGTTTAACAAATCAAAACAAAACTTAATTCATCATAAAAAAATGAAAAAAAAAATAGTACATAATAAAATTAATAAAACATTTCTTCATTTCTTGTGTTTCTGTAAATAAGCTTTAAAACAAACACAGGACATAAATCACAAAATAACTATATAGTCTTAACACAGTTTAAAAAGAGTATTTTATATTAGAACAAAAAATAATTTATAATTCATCTCTCTCAGAAATTGTTAAATAATGTACTAATAACTATTCTAAAGTATACTTAATAAGAGTAAGTATACAATGCTTTTGAAGAAAATTGCTGAAATAAATAAATTTCTCTAATTTATAACCAAACAATGTTCCTTAATTTTTGGAGCATCTGCTTTTTATCTTAGTCCTTTGTTTCATATTACATGAATTTATGTAACACAATATTTTTTAAGAAAGTAATAACTGAGCTATCCAGAGATTACCTGTACATTTATTGATTACTTACTATAAAAATAAATGATTCCAATAAAACTGCTGAGATCAAAATGTGAGATATAGATATTTTTTTTATTACAATCCTTTCTTTCGTGATTCGTAATAAATAAACATTTCCGTTTCTGTGAAATATTTTTTTTATATTGCTTCAAAAATTTTCAATCAATTAGAAAATATGATTCTTTTTCTGTATTTATTATGTAACGATATACATATATATTTTCTTATCATTTTGTAATATTTCTATGGTAATCTGTTTATTTTATAAGGTTATGCGGGGCTTCTGCAAATGGACTGTCCCAATTTAAGGTATCCGACTACGTTCGGAACCGTGATTTTGCAAAAGCGTGAAAATGGATAATATTTATGATATTTAGTGTCACTTAGATTAGAAAATGTATATAAAATTGTTTTAAGAATAGTATTGTAATAAAAAATTATTTACGTTCAATATTTTGACAAAAAATAAACATAGAATGACCCATTTTCAAAATATTCTCCTTTTGTGAAAAATGCTTCTATTACAATAATATTTTGTCTGTACATAGCTCAGACCTGTGTACAGAGGCTCAACAAGAAGATTTGAAATATATCACTTAGAAATGAGTTTATCCATGTTTTACGACAACAGAGGGGAGAAATTTTACAATAAAACCCGCCGATAATTATTTCAATGGGTTGTAACTCTGAAAATAATGTGAACTTTTCAAAAATCATAGTTGAGCCTCTGTACAGAGGTCTGAGCTATATACAGGCAAAATATTATTATAATAGAAGCTTTTTTCACAATGGGAGAACATTTGGAAAAAAGGTTATTCTTTAATTTTTTTGCCGAAATATTGTATTTAAATAAATTTTTTTTCTCAAAATGTCCTTAATACAATTTTATACTTGTATTGTAATCTAAGTGGCCCTAAATGTGAAAATTATTCATTTATGCGTTTTTTTAAAATCGCGGTTCCGAACGTAGTCGGATACCTTAACTTGAGAACCAAGATAGCTTTCATCTTCAATATGATGTCTATGTTTAATCAAATGTTTATGCTCAATAAGGCGAGATCAGTTAGAGCGCCATCTGATGACACATAGTGGAGTTAGAGTTCACGAAAATGATGAAGAGTGAGTTGAGTGAATATTAACGACGCCTCGCACTGTTCAGCTACACGAGGGCTTTACGAAAATGATGATAGATACCGAAAAAAAGTTGATTACAATGTTGTAGAGTCCTCTATTTCGTGTGAAAATACATCTTGAAATTATAACACTGAGAATAGAATGTTTAAAATGCACGTTTGTTAGACATAATTTCTAAGTTTGTTAGAATATCCCGAGACATAAAAAAAAAGCAGAGGAAAAAAGATAATATTTTCAATAAAAACTAACCAGAGTTATTTTTTAATAAAACGGAGCATGATTCTTGTTCAAAAGGGCCATTGTATAAATCTCACGATAGCATGATTTTTTGGTTGTGTTGAAGAGCCGATTTGTATACTGCATGTATACAAATCGGTACATTTTTTCAATGCATAACACTATTTTAAAAAACAATTCAAATGTCCTCAGATATATTAATATTCCAAATTACATTTTCAACAGTTCCAGGAATCTTAACGTACAATTTATTGTGAATTTATTCTTTTTCCCGGATTAGCACAAATAAATATTTTTAAATAAAAAAGCTCCCACTAAATGCTTTGGTCTACCTAAAATGTTAGGAAGTATCAAATATGTAGAAACATTTTAAAACCCTAGAGCTTTACGTTAGAATATTACAGCTTCATTTAATAGAAAAACATATTAATGTTTTTAATGTCAATCATTTTGTAGTAAAACTGGTCGCATTTGTTACAATTAGGGCACCTTTTTTTAAATTTAAAAAATTTGTTCATCTTTTAATGTGTACAATGACTAAGCCGTCAACCAATAAATTTGGGCGAAGATTTTCAAGATTTTGCTCTTAAGTTTATGTCCACAGAATAAACTCTCGAAAGAAATTTGGATTCCTTTTCAAGGCATACTGAATCTGCTGAAACAAAACAACCGTGTGAAAGTAATAATTGCAGTACTTTAAAATGGCGCTCTTATTTCTCTTTGTATAGAGTTTGTTGATGGAATTACAAGAGTGATACGATTTGTATAGTAAAGAAGAAGATGTGTGTGTGTGTGTGCGTTCTTCGTTATCCCAAAATGCTTGTGAGATAAAATAAAGGATGTATGAAAGAAGCCATGAAAAAACAATCCTATAAGTTCTTATATATTGGTATTTACAGTTACGTGTATTTAATGTGTTTAAACATTTATTAATATTAAATTCATAAGTGTTTCAGTTGATTTCTGACGTAAAATTAAGAAAACTGATATACATCCTGAAGAAAAGATAAGAATCTAAGTTAAATATAGTTAGAAATATTAATTCATTGTTCTCCGCTACTTATTGATTATAAAAATCGAAGAATCGTTGTTCTGGCTAGAAAGATATTGTTATGTAGATCGGGTTCGAAGGTTTTATGCAAATCAGTCACAAAGAGCAAGCGATGGAAATTTATTATCGAGAAACACTCCTTGAAATACAGGATGCAGTACTCAAATTCGCTGAATAAATATCAGAAGGCCTTTACATCTTTTACAGTACTCAGACACAACTATCAGTGTCTAAAATACAAGTATTTTTAAAGATTATCGGCAAGCATTGCTCGTTCTACTCAACAGCCGAAGTAATAACTAATCACTGGTCGACTCTTCACGGTCAAATCAATACCAACTAATAGCTTATCAAAACAATATAAACTCATTTCGGCGCGGGGCTCCCAATGTATAGTCTACAAGGATTTTTCTAGGTAAATCCGCTTACGTCATAGATCATGATATTAGCAGATTTCTCCGCTAATTTCCAGAAAAATCTATAGGGTAGTGAACTCGCCAAAAATGATGCCGACTTGGCTCTATCACTAAGATTTCGCCAAGTTTCCATTGAATCGCCTTTTAAATATAAGGAACGGCGTTGCTTGCAAACATTACACTTTTAGCAAAAAATAAATATATCAAAGAGTAATATTAACATAGTAAACATCCAGATATAAATCATTTATACTATTTTAAGTATTTTTTACACAAAATTTGTAACGATATATTTATTCTCTACACTTGAATTCAATAAAGACTTTCGTTCGGTAATGATGAAGGAAGAAGGAATTGCTTTCCAAAATTTTGTACGGTGTTGATTTTTTTTATCCCAGAATATGTTATTTATTTATTGTTCTTTTAGATTTGAAACTTATTTATATAATTATTGACATGCAGCTAAGCAGTTCTCATTGAGATATTAAGGTATGTTCTATATTTAAGAATTTTTGCTTCATTCTTTCATGGAATAATATATAATCCTAATCGTATTATAGAAAATTAGTCATTTGAGGGAAAAAAAAAACGGCTGAAAATTCTTGAACCATGTTATTTAAAAACTATGCAAAAACCGGGTAAAAAGCCGTACAAAAGCCATGTAAAATACTTCCTAAAAACCGTGGGGGAAAAAAAAACGCCCCGTAAAAAAAAAATTTGAATGTAACGATTTTTTTTTTTTTTTGCTTTTGACTATTTCAGATTGTGCTATTGAGAAAAAACAAATATAATTTTTTAAATTTAATTGGGAATAAATTCTGCATTAAAGCTGCATTCTCATAAATTAGGATATGAGCGGTTTGTAGGCGTTTATCGTATAATTATTTTAAAATTAAAAATACTATACGCTCGGGATCGGAATAACTACACAAATTGCTAAGCTCTTAAATTATGAAGAGTTCCTATTTTTCGAAAGAACACTTAAAAAACCAAAATATCTTCCACTTAATGCTTATCTAAAGAACCGGAATTAATTTGAAGAGAGCGCTTGAATTAAAAGATTGGAAAGGAATGAAGTTTAGATTTCATTTTTGGCAACTGACATTTAACTTAGTTACTTGAAACTGGAGAAACGTTTTCTTAAATAAAGTTCTCTTCTAAAGTAAACAGTTCTCTTAAATTCGGACTCGTAAAGGGGAGATGAAATTTATAAGAGATAATATTTACTATGGAGAGTTGATTACGCGTCACAAAGTGGCGTAATAATAATTAAGTTAAGCTAACTTACTCTCAGATGCGATATTTAAAAATGAAAAAAAAAAAATTATTTGTTCGATTTAAAGTTGCTACACGAAGGTTATTAGTTGCGAATCTACACTGCTGTTTGTAAAAAAATTCAACACCATGAAGGAATCATCAGAATTAAATGAACTTTGCAGCAAATATCAATTACAGGATGTTAAGTAAAATAGTAAAGTATCAGAGCCGACGCGCATGCGTGGCAGGCGCAAGCCCTCTGAACTGATGCTGAAAGCATATAAATAGAGGGATGTAGCGGGACGTTGAAAATAGTTAATGATTATTTGTTAGTGGCGAACGTTTAGTGAGACCTAAGTATGCCTCCACGACGAAATAAGGAGAAATTCCAACAACTTACGGAGTTTGAACGGGGGAGGATTATCGACCTTCGAGAAGGAGGATTTTCCTATCACGTAATAGGAACTCGTGTGCAGCGGAACAGTTCCACAGTGATGCGAGTTTGGAAGCAGCGAACAGACGAGCACCGAGCAACTCGAAAAACTGGCAGTGGATGACGGAAGGTGACGTAAGAGCGTGACGATCGACACCTGCTCCGCATGGCGGTGAATGACCGTACAGCTTCATCCAGGCAGTTGGCCGCACGTTGGTCTACTGCTACAGGTGTACTAATGTCGGCTTCTTCAAGTCGTCGATGACTGCTGCACGTGGATTGCGTGCAACTGTGCCTTTATACAGGATCCCCCTCACGGCGAAGCATCGACGGCTGCGACTGCAATGGGTTCATGAGCACAGAGCTTGGCAAGCTGATTGGCACCAAGTTGTCTTTTTAGATGATTCACGCTTCAATTTGTGGGACCATAATGGCCGCATTCATGTTAGACGCTATGCCGGTGAACGCTGCCTTCCAGAGTGCATTATCGAACGACATACTGGCCTAACACCTAGAGTTATGTTTTAGGGTGCGATTTCGTATCATGGACGTTCTAATTTGCAACGAATTGAGAGTAATCTCAGTAGCAATAGGTACGTCCGTGAAGTGCTACAGCTCGAAGTCGATCCTTTCCTTCAAGACATCCCTAGAGCTATCTTTCAGCAGATAATGCACGCCCACATGTTGCAAAGACTCTTCGAGACTTCTGTTCAGCCCAACACATGGAACTTTTTCCTTGGCCTGCTTATTCACCGGATATGTAGCCTATTGAGCACGTGTGGGGTTTGGTTGGTCGGCGTCTCGCTCGTGATCCGCGTCCTGCAGCATTTAATTTCTCATTGTATACATGGAGGTTTTCAAAATGCACATACATAATTCACTGCTACTCATCATAATCCAAAGCTCTCATCTTCCTCTGATGAATAAGTTCAAATTCACATTCGTCATTTGAAGACACAATTTAAATTGATGTAATTTTTGCACCATAAAGTAAGAGATAAGTTTTTGCTACGAAGGTCGGTGGGTCAGTTGCTCGTAAGTATCACGATAACCAAATATGCGTGATCGAAGCTCTCTTTTGAAATTTCATACATCTTTCGGGATTGGTATCTATTTTAAGGAAATGTTTTCCCCATTTGTTGGAAAGCTGTATCTCTGCATGTATTTTATCCGCTCTTAAACAATCCGGTTCTTCTTGTCTGTCTACATAATCCATCAAATTATTGATAATGCCACTGTCATTGAAAGTTTCGTCTTCAATCAAGCGCGGGCTGCCAGTACGTTGAGAGAAAGAAACTGAACGTGCACTGTCGGGAGAATGTTAAAAACAAATGAACAGAGCGTCTTGAAGTGTATGTACATTGCAGTGGGGTCGCGTTGAGCGCTCTTTTGCTTGGTTGGAAAAGTGTAGGCGTTTGTGGCAACCGCAACCCCCGCCTCACGGGAGAGGGGAAGGTGAGGGACTCTAAAGGGCTAAAGGCCAGACTAACGCCAGGTATGTAGTTATCTAATTTTTAAAATACTAAAGGCAAAACCTGACTTTTTGCAGGGGGGCCCTAACATTCTCTGTAACGCTACTGGTACATTGATAGAAAACATTACATTAACGTCAAAGCCGTTGCAATTCATGCACCGCATAAAAAGAATCGCACAAAACAAATGACACAAAAATAAAATCGCATAAAAAAGGACCGCTCAAAAACAGGTTCTACTGTGCTGGCGCTATTTGATTAGCTAATCGAGATAGATGCAATCATTCCGGTATTGGCGTGCTGTGTGAATTCAGTTCTTAATCTTTGCACATGTGTTCCTACTATATATATTTTTTGAAAATATTTCGTTTTATTGATAGCTATGCAGCTACAAACAACACAAAAACTGAATCATTATTCGTGATAGAAATACATATTTTAGTAAGTATTTTTACTCGGGACAATTAGTGATCTAGTCTAGGATGACACATCTCAATTTTTCTACGAGGTCTTTCAGAGTCTGTAAAAGGAGGGGAAATCTTAATATTAGAGGAGAGACTTTTGCAAACCCCCTAGAAAAGTTCTGCGGACCCCAGGGGTCTATGGACTACAGTTTAAGGTGTCCGACTACGTTCGGAACCGTGATTTTAAAAAAGTGCAAAAATGGAAAATTTTCATGATATTTAGTGTCAATTAAGATAGAATACATGTATAAAATTGCTTTAAGGACATTTTGAAGAAAAAAATTATTTAAATACAATATTTTGGCAAAAAAATAACTTAGAATGATCTTTTTTCAAAATGTTCTCTTTTTGTGAGAAATGCTTCTATTATAACATTTTGCCTGTATATAGCTCAGACCGCTGTACAGAGGCTCAACTATGATTTTTGAAACATTAACATTATTTCAGAGTTACAACCAATTTAAATAATTATCGGCGTTTTTTTCTTAAAATTTCTCCCCTCTAATGTCGTAAAATATGGATAAATCCACTTCTAAGTTATATATTTCAAAAATTCTAGTTCAGCCTCTGTACAAAGGTATGAGCTATATACAGGTAAAGTATTATTGTAATATAGAAGCATTTTTCACAAAAGGAGAATATTTTGAAAATGGGTCATTCTATGTTCATTTTTGGTCAAAATATTGTACTTAAATAATTTTTTATTGTAATACTATTCTTAAAACAATTTTGTATACATTTTCTAATCTAAGTGACACTAAATATCATAAATAATATCCATTTATACGCTTTTGCAAAATCACGGTTCCAAATGTAGTCGGATACCTTAAGAACAGCTGTTCTAGTGGAATGATACAAAATACTGTTTTCTTATTTAAAATGTCAAAATACTTTTATTCTGCTTCAAATTGTCACTGTTCATGATACCCGCAATGCGAAACAATACCATACGAATAAAATAATTATTCAGATTCCAAACACTTCCATTATTTTGTAGGCAGCAATACTTTTGGTTTCGAACTTGTGGCTGGAATTGTCGAATCGTGGTTTCGAGTCCTGATGTTATGTTCTTCGTTTAGAGCAGGGGTACTCAACCTTTTTTTCTGCTGGGCCGCATATATATGTCAGCCATTTCACGCGAGGTGAATACGTATGTTAGTTATTTTACGCTGGCCGCAACATGAGGATACATGGAGCAAGGGGGGAGGGGAGAAATGCTTTAATATCAAGATAACATTGGAAATTCAAAATGTGGAAAATTGATCATAATATTTTAATTCCTGTTTTGCTTTTTTTAATTATTATTTTTTATAATTTTTATTTTTGTTACTAACACTAAATTAGAAGCATTTAAGAAAAACTCCTTCACAATTTATGCATTAGTAAACGGTTTTACATGATTACTATAGTAATATAACATACTTCATGGGATGTGTTGGTTACCACTGTGATATGAGACCACTGACAAAACACTTTGTTGCTGTTGCAAAGATTATTAAAAAAAGCCTATTTATCACCTCTTGAAAGAGATCTTCGAGGAAAAGTGTCATTAAATGATTCCTGTTTATTGGTACTTTTTAAATACAGCACTTTTGTGACAAATGAAACAATTATTTATCCATGTTTGTTTTTTCTACAAAACAGTCAACTTCCCAATAGTCTTGAAATGATATATTTTCATCGAATACTTTTCGCTTGCAAGATATGAAAGATAGTTAAGAATTAATTCCGCCTACTGTTCATTACACTGTTGTCTGTTATCACTAACCGTAACCGTTCCAAATAGAAAAAGAATATCAATTCGTATCCGTACGACACCGACAACAAAAAGCAAAATGGATATATTTGATTTCTTTACGAAGAATTTTCCACCAAATTTTTTATACAGTGTTCTTAAATAAATGAATTTCTCAGAGCAATGAGCCATGACCGGACCACTTAAAAAGGCTTGGTGGGCCGCAGGTTGAGTATCGCTGGTTTAGAGGGGCTGATGCACATTCAATCAGTCGTGATTCGGATTTCTCCCATTGGCGTGATTAAAAGAGAGGCGTTCCAGCTTAGGTGTCATCCTCGTCACTTAACCGATGCTCAAAATTATGAGGTTCGTTGCCAACAGCTCTAATGTTGCTTTATAGTACGATGCTGGTAAACCCTCACTCAAGTATTATTTTGTTGCTTATATGTATATTTAATGTGTTATTCCATTTAACCCTACTCTTTTATTACAGAACCCTTCTATTACATATAAAACATGTCATATTTCTCATAATTCTTAATTCGTTAATTTTTCTTGTCCTTTTTTGTGTTATGTTACAGACGTATAGTACATTTATTGGACGATTTTGACCAACAATTGACTGATGTAAAGACCCTTTGCATAGAGCATTCTTCATATTTTAAAAGTAAAACAAAGAGATGTTTTAAGCATTTTCAAAATATTTCCAAGAAGAATAATGGGTAATTGAACTATCATTCAAGCGCTTCTCTCTCTCTTTTTCTTACTGTACAATCATACAAAGTATGAATCATTTTATTGACCTTTAAAATTTTCATCGGCTTCTGCACCTCATCGATTTTAATAAACTATCTTGAGCAAAACAATACGTCACTGTAGTAAATTATTGCTTTTTATTGGCATCTTTATACTAGTCATGATAATAAATAACCAATAGAACCTACATGGAAACTTTAAAAGAGCTTCTGCGTTGTCTCGTCAATTGATTGGCTTTCTATAAAATGTTCCTCAAACATCGATAAACTATCGATACAGCAGTCCCTCTAACAATTGATCTTAAAAATAGGTAAAATTGAGTGATTACATATTATAAATGTAGGATATTCCATTTGTAAGAAGTTAGATCATATCCTTTACCGAGGTCGGCAATTCTAATCAAAACAGTATTCCACATCAACGCCATCTAGCGTCCTTTTTAAAAACGCCGACCGACATGAACCTTTTTCGTCAGAGGCCCACTAACATTCGTCGAGAGAAGTCGTGTTTCGCGCGTCAGCGCACTTTCGTCCGCGCCAGGCGGTAAATCTTAATAGTACCATAACGAGTTCTATCATTCGTCCGCGCCAGGCGGTAAGTCTTAATAGCACCATAATGAATTCTATTTAATCTCAATTGCCTCCCTTAAAGTAATGTGATCTAACTTTCCTATTCTTCCGAAATATGCTTATCTAACTTTCCTATTCTTTTGAAATATTCCCCATGTAAATACTCCCCTATAATTCTTAATAAATTATTTAGTTTTCAACTAGTTTCTTTCTTGAACTATGTTGTCTATTTTATTTCGAAATTAACTAACACACCCTAAAAACCCCTAGACACCACGCCATAAAAACCCCGCCATCTGAAGAATCCAATCTTTTTGGAAGATTTCGGTTGGATTCCCACATAAATATATAATTCCTTTTGATACATAACGGGAGAATATTGATATTAACCAATAATAACCAATGTTATTCATAAAATCAATTCTATTAAAAGTTTCGATAAGCGTAATTCCCTTAAAAATCAAATTGCTTCATATCATAGATGTAGAATTGTTGTTGTGCGTTGCATCCTGGGATACATGAGAAAGACGAGAAATACATGAACAGAAACATACAATAAAATCACAGAAGAATATAGACTTCATTACAAACGATACGCCACCCATCCGGTATAGTGGTTAATGACACTGACTGCGGTGCCGTAGGGACTGGGTTCGAATCCCGGAGAAGGTATTGATGTTTGAAAATGTGTAGTGCCTTTGCGGCAGGGGGTACCCTAAATAGCCGTCGATTTGCAAGTCCTGTCGTGAGGTTAATGGAATGGGGAAGAGAGGTGGGAGGCCCCTGAGCATCCTCAGGGTGTTCTCCCTCAAAATTTGGGTGGAATCGAGCAAAATCGTACTGTTACCTGCATGGTGCTTAAAGCTAAGGCTAACGACAGGCGTAAAATCTAGCCTCTAGCCGCGACGAATTTTGTGGATCTTGATCTGATGTTACTGTCGTTTGGGTGGCATAAGTAACAACAACACAAACTATGATCCCAGCATAGAACAGAAAGGGTGCGCTGCTTTCAGTTCGAGATGGGAATCCTTTGCAGGCGTTAGTGTGACTTCTTTCCCGAGGATACATCCATGCCTTATTTGGACTCGAGCCCACTCGATTACAAACCGAGTGTCATATCCACCATACTGGCTGGGCGGCAGATATAGAAATCAGTTTATGGATTGAATTAACTTCAATATTACTGCAATATGTGTTAAAAACATTTTCAAGACTTTATTTAACTAAAAGATCTCTTTATATTTTATTAGATTTGGTTATTTATTTTATTTGATTAAAATAAAGATAAAATACGTTTTTTAGCACACAAACCCTTTTTCGGTTTTATCGATAAGACATCAATATCGACATTTATAGCGGCCGCGGTAATCGAGTGGTATAGGTATCGGATCGTGGTTTACTTTGTCACGAGTTCGAGCCCAGAACCACTAAAGACTCGCCGTGCAGGGCAGCGATGCATGCTAAATCTGTCGAGAGCTGAAACGTCCTCCCGTTGGTGTGGTGTGGTAGTTAGGAGAGGGGGTGCCAGCTCAAGTGTCATCCACGTCACTTGACCATGGTTCAAAATTATGTGGTCCGTCACCAAAAGCCCTCGTGTAGCTGAACAGGGCGACGTTAATATTCACTCACTCACTCACTCGACATTTATCATTGTTATTATTATTTGGATTAAAATTCGCCTCGACAGCAGCTGACAAAAATACTATCTGAATAAACTCCATACGGTTCAGGTTGTCAAGCTATTCAATTGCATATACTTCATTTTATAAGTATTTATTGCCCGAATTAACAAAATGGTATTACTGGTAATCGAAAATAAGTATGCCAGTAGTATTAACGAAAGTGCTACTGGATGGTTGGGGTATTAATAATCGCTAATATTATGGTGGAAAGAAAAGTTATCTATAATATTGCAAGACATAAAAAGACTATCAAGAGAGTATAATGCAATCAATGTACTAAGCGAAAATCTTTAGACCATTGATTATCGAAGCTATTTATGATAACAATGTACATTTTAGATGTTAAGGATAATATAATGTTTATATATAATAGGACTGCATATTTTTTCAGGATCTCATCAAAAACTAATACAAGAATAATACCAATTTGACGAAACCAATCGATTTCGTACACGGTTTCTTTTTATTTCAGCATTATGTAGTTTTGTAAGTCTGATATAGTCTCTGAGATTTAGGACTCGCGTAGTTTTTTTGTGGTATATGAGACAGCGCTCCCTTCCAAAAAAAAAAAAGTTTACAATCTGTCTACTAATCTCATACATTTTTATGATGCAGTGAAAATCGCTTAAGGTATCCGACTACGTTCGGAACCATGATTTTAAAAGAAGCGCATAAATGTATAATTTTCATGATATTTAGTGTCACTTATATTAGAATACAAGTATAAAATTGTTTTAAGGACATTATGACAAAAAAAGTATTTAAATACAATATTTTGGCAAAAAATTAACTTAGAATAACCTTTTTTCCAAATGTTCTCCTTTTGTAAAAAATGCTTCCATTGTATTAATATTTTGCCTGTATATAGATCAGACCTCTGTACAGAGGCTCAATTACGATTTTTGAAACTTTCAAATTATTTTCAGAGTTACAACCATTTGAAATATTTATCGGCGTATTTTCTTAAAATTTCTCCCTTCTGTTTTCGTAAAACATGGATAAACCGACTTCCAAGTTATGAATTTCAAAAATTCTAGTTGAGCCTCTGTACAGAGGTCTGAGCTGAATACAGGCAAAATATTAATACAATAGAAGCATTTTTACAAAGGGAGAACATTTGGAAAAAGGTTATTCTAAGTTAATTTTTTGCCAAAATATTGTATTTAAATAATTTTTCTTGTCATAATGTCCTTAAAACAATTTTATGCATGTATTTTAATCTAAGTGACATTAAATATCATAAATATTACCCATTTACACGCTTTTGGAAAATCACGGTTCCGAACGTAGTCGAATACCTTAACACGAATCTGAAGAGAGGGAAATATTTTTTTGAGTTATAGAGGAATTTCGTATTAAGATTAGAGTGCAAAAACATATATTCAGCAAAATAAAGTTTATTAGAGTAGATTTTATTTATATAGATGTGTATATAGATGCATGTATTTAATAAAAAATTATGAAACAAAAGTATTCACAAGAGCTTAATGAAATTTAATACAAAATATTCAAGTTTTTTGAAAAACAAAATATTTATTGAGTTTTTGGAAAATCTGATGTTTTTCTTTGACTTGTCTTTTTTAGCATCAAATTGTCAACAGATTATTCGATATCTTCCATTTTGTTATTCATTTCACCAATGGAATGTGCGGCTAAATAACTGCCCATACTTTTTATGATGTTCCTCATTTCGGATGACGTGGGAGTAGGAGCTGCATTTTTCCTTTTGTTTTTGTCCTCAGAATCTGCATCACTGATATATTTTGATCTTTGAGCTAATCCAAAATCTCTTTGTCTGCCATAATTGGGGTACACACATTATCATCATCGAATGCAACGAATTCTTCCGATAATTCAGTAGCATAGTTCAATAATGCAAAAACTTTTTCAAACACTTCATTAAGTGTTTGAGAAAAACTCGCTTGCGAGGCTGGGGTTTTCCGTATTTTGTTCAATCCCAGAAGGGAAATCTTTTCGTGTTAAGTGATTTTGGTTTCGTGTTAAGGGAAAGAAATGCATGAAAATATATAGTAATTTGTTGGGACCGTTGAATTATTTCGTGTTAACCGATATTTCGTCTTAAGCGTTTTCGTGTTAAACATATTTCACTGTATATTTATAAAAATCTAAATACGTATAATGAAAGTTATTGTAACTGTAATTTAAATCATGACGTATGTTGATTATATGACATTATTTTGAAACAGAAGCCAAGCATGGCATTGGATAAATGAATACATAATAATGTTGATAATATTCTGCTGCTTTTTTAAAGCAACCAAGCAATGAAAAATTATTATTAGTTATCAATTCTGTTTGCTGAAGTTGTCGTAAAGTTAATTTAAAGATATAGAATATATATATATATATATATATATATATATATATATATATTGTTTATATATATTTTTATTTAAATTATTTGTTGATACAACCCTCTTAGTCTTTTATACATCGGCTGTGTGGCGCGGTTGGTTTGTCGCTGGCCTACTGCACCCAAGTTTGCGGGTTCGACCCTGGTCCAAGTCGGTGGTTTTTCATAATGCAGAAAATTGACAGTGGCCATGTTGTATGATTATGTGACCTATAAAAAATCCAATGAGTGTCCGTTGGGCTTGGGTGCTCTCGGGAAAATTAAATTCCTAAGTACAACTTCGCATCGTCAGAGTTCAGGTGCCTCCCTCTGGGAAGGAAACTGGGCGTCAAAATTACTTGCGGCAATTGGTATCGCCTATATTGTGCCGCGCTCAAAAGTGATACCAACTCCTAGGGAATGTATCAGGTCTGCAAAGGTAAAAAAATATACGAATACGCAGCCATATTGGTAAAAAAGTCTTTTATAAGTTTCCTTTCATAGACAGCAAAATTACATTTTTTTTCTTAAAATTTTAGTTTAGAGACTCCCTTTTTCAAGGCTGTTTTCGCCAAATGTACGAACACAGAGCAGACAGAAAACTTACCTCATTTCTTATGAAAATTTGAAATACTGTAATTCATACATTTGTTTATAAAAATAACGTTTTTAAATGTCAAAAGATTTCATAAATATTTAATTTTTCCTTTATCACATTTCAGTATAGGAGGAAAAAAAATGCGAAACACATTTTATAACAAAAAAAATGTCTCAACTAGGCTAAAAGTGAGTAGCATGATAAAATAAGGTAATTACTATAGGATAGCGATATAATATTAATGTTGAAGTACTCTTATATTTGAAAAAAGATTCAAAATTTAGGTCCTATTTTTTAAAATTAAGCGAAGACAATCTTAAATTTATTAAGGCTTTATGATTCTGTATTAATTGGAAAGCATTTTTTTCTAATTTCGTATGAACATTCCACGCAAAGTAAGCCTAATTTGAACAGAGTTTGAAATACTAACAAAAAGACTGCTTTTATTTTATTCCATAATAAAAATTTAAACAATTGAGAAACAATTTAGAAAGACAGGAAGAACATTTAACACATTATGTTCATAAAATACTTCGCTCCATGGGAATACAACAAAGAAAATTAATTGTGCTAGACTGAAAAGTATTAAAAAGGACATTGTAATTAAGTTAACTTGAGGTGTTGTACATTGAATCAAAGTTTGCTTAAGCGCAACGGGGAGTTCTTAGACTGTTTCAAATTCAATATTTATATTGAACTTTACTGCTTAATCGATCAATAAATAAAGGGTTTTAATTCTTAGTTGTCGACAGTTACTCATTAATCTAACTCATGGATAATGTATGATCATCATATAAAACTGTATCAGAAGAGTAACAGGAAAAAGAAAACTCTTCTTTTAACAAACTGTATGATTATGTTCCATAATTATTTAGAAATATTTTACGTTTTATTGGTTGTTCACAGTAATAGAAAATTTCTATTGGATATTAAACGTTGTGAAGTAATAGTGTTTTGTTTTAGTATTTTTCATTTAAATGAATAAACAAATTTAAATGCAGTAGAACCTGTTTCTGTGCGGTTCTTTTTTATGCGGTTTTATTTTTTTGGGATTTTTTCGGTGTAATCTTTTTATGTTGTATGTGAATTTCAACGGTTTTGAAGCCACTGTAAGGCTTTTTTTATCAATGTACCAGTGGCGTAACAGAGAATGTTAGGTCCCTTCTGCAAAGTCAGGTTTTGCCTTTAATATTTTAGAGATTAGGTAAATACGTACTTGGTGTCAGTCATGCCTTCAGCCCCCTAGAATCCCGGGGTTGCGGAGGTGTACGTTACGCCACTGCAATGTACATATATATGTTAATGTGGTTGTCCAAAATTGGAGAATGCCGACTTTCACAGGTGAATGTCGACACACACCAAATACGTCGGTGAAAGTCCGAATGTTCCAGATTGTAATACAATATTCGATCTTTCACCGACGTAAGACGACATTTACAGATATGCTCTGGCGGAGGTTGAAAAGAGAGGAGACTACAAAGAGGCGACTGGCTGTTTCTCGCCACATCCCTTGTTCTTCTGGGAGTCAATCAGCTTTGTCAGTCTTATGCAAGGTTTGATGGTGCGAATAATGTTTTCTTAATTTTTTCCACCATACCCTAATTTATACTGAATGGATACAGCAATGAATCGTGATCTTTTTCTTGAAAAGTTAAATGCATTGATTGTGGGTAAACGAGAAGACAATTGTTTTTATTTTTCAAAGAAAAATACTCTAAAATACTCTTTGAAGTGGTTTCTGCTACCTTTGGAGTACAGACGATTAAAACGTTTTGA
>BMAV01002579.1:0-10204 GCA_019973955.1 Trichonephila inaurata madagascariensis | reverse complement strand
TTAATCAAATTTTTTATTGTCTATTAACGGTTTTCATAAAGTAATCTTCATTAATTAGACAAGCCCTTATCTCTCTATGATTACGAAAGAAAAATGCAGAATACTAAGGATAATTAACTAATTATAAGCAAATTAAATAAATGTAAAAAAAATCGGGTTATCATTCATTATAAGTGTGTTTTTTTTTAAATTTTATTTTAGTTCTTCTGCATACCTCATTCCCAAAAATAAGTGTTTTCCTGATTTTTTTCCGTTTGTAATTTTTAAACGTTAAGGCGACATGATACCCAAAAATCATCCAACTATCTATACTTTTATTAGCTTATATGATACCTCGAATCCGTGTAAACATGCCTGCAAAATTTCAAAGCTTTATCTACATTTTTTATTAAGTTATCGAACAGTTTTTGATGCTGCACAACAAACTAAACAAAACTGCAACGACCACTTTTTAGATCATCTGCTATAAAAGTGCTCGATAAAAAATGAATTGTTTTTCTACTGCGCGCAAATGAGACTAATGTATGTGGAATTACATATACTACAGCAACGATTCATTTTAAGAAATAATTGTGAAATTCGGGCAAAAATTCTAGTTTGTATACTGTTTGTTGAAAAGCAAATGGATTTGGTAAACATTTAAAAGTTGTGCGTGCTTTTTATAACATTATTTTGAATGAAATTCAAACTCTTTGAAACGGATTCCCCCCAAAGCACAAATACTAAATCTCTCTCATTTTGACAACTCTGATAATTAAAAATCTATGAGGAATAGCAAAACTCCCATTTTCTTATATTTGTTTTCGGTGGTATATATCACATGTATGTAAAATTTAACACAACTTTTATTAAAATATTTTGACATTTATTTAAACAAATGCACAAATGCAATTATTCTATATTTATACACTCTATAACAAAAAAAAAAGCGACGCACCAAGAACGATTGGTCTTATAGATACAAAAATTGGTGGGTAGAAAAATTATGTACAGAATAGAAAATGATTAAAATTTCAGAAAAATTGAATGATTTATTTTAGAGTTAAATAGTTACAAAATAACGAGCTCAATAAGGTGTTAACCCACTTTTAGCCTGGATGCAAGCTACCACAAGACAGAGCATAGAATGATAAAGCACCCTGATGGTCTGCTGCGGTATTTCTTGCCAAATGTTTTCCAATTGTCGGGCCAGGTCATCAACATTCGCTGGTAGATGTAGTCGCCTTCCCATCATATCCCAGACATGTTCGATTGAAGAGTGATCTGGCGATCTGCGCTGTAGCTCCCGCTATTCATTCATTGGACACCAAATTTTAATCATTTGCATGTTATGTACAAATGTCTTTGCAACGAAACTTTATTCCAATTGGGCAACTCCTTCTTGGTGCGTCGAAGTTTTTTTTTTTTAGAGTGTATATTTTACCTATAAATTGTTATTTGATTTTGCTTTCATTCGTGTATAATATTTAATATGCTGAAGGCTTTTTAAATCACGGAAATAATAAAAAAAGGCATACACATATTTTACACATGTTGTGCATTATTTAAATTTTAAAACTAAGCATGGGATTAGATCTGAGGTGTATGTATTTTTTTTTTTGTAATTATTAAGGTAAAGTTTTATGAAATATTGGTCGTTTATTCGTTTTCTTCTACATATTCACTATGCCAGTATACTGTTTAATTGTTCTAAATTTTTTCAATTTCTTATGGTAAGCAGTTTTAACACTAGATTGCCCGAGGAAGTCATTTTGACTGCTTTTTATAATTTCAATTAGAAAAGCAATTACATATATAATGCACAATTTCTTAGAATTTTTTAGAATATATTTTTTCAAGTAAAGTAATTTTTTATTGTTAATATTTACTAATAACTTGTTATATGATTGTAAATAATATAACAAAATATTAAAATTTAATTTAAAACACAATTTCTTTACACAATAATTATTCTTTCACAATGCAGTCATTTTGAATGCTTTTGGGCGATATAGATATATACTAAGTTTCAGTCTTTCTAGTGTTAAATATAAACAAATTAAGATTTCATAAATGTTTCAGAATATTTCTTGAATATGATATCATGCTACTCATGGAATGAAAACTTAAAGTTGATATTTTTTTGATCATATACTATCATTCAAAATCCTAAGGTTTTTTTTTTATTATTGTTATAAGGATGTGAAATTTTTTTATAAATGTTCTAAAATGTGTGTTTTGTTAAGCTGTGTATGGAATTAGAACTACGATACCGTAGTAATATTTTTTAAGAAAATTCAAAATCAAAGTTATTGCTTTTTTGAGAATTTGCATATGCTTCACAATGAAAAATTAAAAATCATAAGACTAATGAGCAGCAGCATAAAAAAACTCATATATAGTTTTATGTAATATATAATAAGGTACTTTGAAAAAAGATTGAAAGAAAATACATATTTAAAAAACCTTAGAAATTTTAAAAAATGTTAAAAAGACTTAAAAAAAATTAACTTTACAAACAGTTTGCAAAAGATTAGAAATTGTTTATATGGAATTATCACTTAATAATGACCTTTATTAAAAAAAGGAAACCAAATTTCGAAAATTAAAAATAAAAATAAAATATTTAAAGATTGTACCCAGTCCTCTTAAAATGTGGATAAAAATCATGTTTTTAGTTCTACTATCATTCTCTATGAGCAATTTTTGATAGAAAATAATACTTGTTTATCAAAAGATAGGGATTAAAAAAAGATAGTTAAATGCAAATATATAAGAACAACAATTTAACCTTTAAAAAAATTCTTTAATGAAACTTTCACCCATATAAAACTAGTTGGTAAATTTTAATTCTTTGAATTTAATTTCTATAGCACAGGCACAATTAATTCTAAAATAACTTTAAATTCTATTACATAAAACTGAAATGTAGAATGTAATTTACGATCTCTGGGAGAAAACGGTGAAGAATTTATTTTGAAAATGCGTGTTCTGATATAAAGTAAGAATGTCAAGCCTTAATTTGTTTAGTACTTCAGTGCATCAAAATAGCTGCGAATTTTACACCAAGTACTATTCATTTCACTCTAATTGCCTTTCCGCTAGACAGACGGCTCTTGAAAACGACTCTTGAATCCTTCTACAAGACATTTTACAGAAGTAATTTCATAGCTTACAGTTAAGCAGGGAAATCTTATTTTTGTGAATCGACCTAAATGGTTAGTAACGAATTCCAGCGGGATGTTTGCAGGAAACTAATAACAGGCAGAATGGAATAAAATTAAATATTTGTGATTGTTAAGATCCTAATCAAAGCAGTACTTCATCCAAAATAAGAACTGATCTTACAATATGTTTTGATGCCTAATACATTGATGATTATTTTCAAAAAAATGAACTTGCTATTTTTTTACAAAATAATTTATATTTATTCAAATACAACCATGTGGTATCTTTCTGACGTATCGTCAAAAAGATTACTACTGCCCCATTACAAAAAGTAAATGGTATCTATGTAGTATTAAGATACTTCGCATTTTTTTCTGGCCGTTTATTTAACTGTAATGCCAATTAAATGTGAATGTTTGTATGTTAATTCTATGAATTACCAGTTAAGATGTTGGAGTTATTGGATTTAGAAAGGTTGGAAGGGACTCGTAGTTTCTATAGCAGACTATTTTTACAATTTTTGCCTGGGACTCTCCAAGTTCGGTGAAGAGCGGCTTAATCCAGTCGAACCCAGTCGATTGACGATCGACCGATGGATTTCAGACACATTTAAGTACACCACTCTTCATAAGACCTAAAACACGTGTACTAAAAAACATGCCTATAGAACACCGACGCCAACTAGAATAGAGAATCTGTTTTTCACAATCGATGTGACAGTGCTTACTTAAGCAAATGAGCCCATAAATATGTAGAAGACCCATATATCTTCATTGTAAGTGAACGATGTCACTCATGACATTCACTGCCTCTACAGGGGAAAAAATCGATAACTGCGATGCCAGCCGTGTAATGAATATTTCTCCACAGACCGATTGAAGTGGAGAATAAATGTTGAGGATCAACTCTTCCCGTGACAGCGTGGAATTGGCTATTGAAACATCACCCCACGCCCCCACTTCAACTGGATTGGGTTCTCATGTTGATTTCATGCCCGCCTCACAACAGCACGAGATTCAGAAGCAAACAAATTTAGTACATATGTCGGTTTCAGATTCATTGGTGCACATAAGTTCGCTGCTAGCTACATTGAATATGTCCACGTTCTATGCAATCATTGATAGCTGTTCAAGAATTCAACTCAATAATTTTGTGTTACTTGTGTTTTTGTAGTAAAAAAATAAGTTACATTTTAAAAGAAGAGTACAATGTTGGAAGAGTACAATGTTAAGAAAAGAAAACTTACAATTTTAAAACATCGTAACCCCACTTACGTCACCGGTTGGACCGCAAAACCTTAAAAACATTCGAAATAGCCCTACCCTAGAAAAATCCGTCCACCGCTGTCCTAGGAACTCACACACATGTGTATTTAACACTATCCTCCATACTTTAATTTTTTTTAATTCTTCACGGTAGGAAACCATTCTGCAGTTTTTAATGTAATGAATACATTTTGTTGGTGTAGTCGTAACAAGAAAAATTACAATGTAGGAATAAAAGTATATTTCCACATATTTTTTGAAATGGTAGAAAGTAATTATGTTTCCGTTCACACCGAGCACAGATAGAAAAAGGGCCGGAAGAATCCCCACATACTCTCAGATAGGTAAACACAAAAGGACAAATACTGGGTATACCAAAAATGACCTGATTTAGTGAATAAAACAGCGAATTTCGAGGGTGGTTTTAGGGAAAACTGGGTGCCATCAATCGTTGGAGATATTTTTTAAGATTTTGAAATAAAAAAATAAAAAAATAAAAATTGACCCCAAACCCGGAAAAAATTAAAAATTAAACGGGAAGTTTTAAAAAAATTTAAGATATACATACCAATATGCAAGTTTTAAAATTTTAAAATTTAAAGAAAGGCTAAGGACATATAAAACAATCAGCATGAATATTCCAAAACAAAAGGAAAATTGGGGCTAAAAAGAAAAGTTTAATATCATAAAATGCAATACTATTTAATATTACTCGAAACCATCTTTTCAAAAAAAATCGAGCAAAATTTCCTTCCTTATAGTAATTAAAATACTTGCAATATTGTTACTTAAATCGGGTTTAAAAGGATTTTCTGTTCAGTCTCAGAGAGTAAGAAAAATTTTTTCCCCTCAAAAGGGGGAAGGAAAATGATAAAGTAAGAAAAAATTCCCGCAGAATAAATCTCTGAATCCCTTTTCAAAATTTTTTTGGGTTTTTTCCAATTTGAAATTTTAAAAACCCCCAAATTTCGTATGTTATAGATTTTTCCCAAAAACCCCTCGCTCGTCCTCCCTAACACCCAAGAATCAAATCGTTGTTTTTGACTTTTCAACAGTTGGGTACAACCCCGGGGATTGTTTGGCAAACAACTCCTTTTTTTTATGGGCCCAGGGAACCGCTCGAGTAAAGATCCCCCACCCCCGCGGATGATATTACGAATGTCCCCCGGAAATCTTCCAGAAGCATGCATATGGCTGCCAACTCGCCAAAAATCGTCTTTTCCCCCCCTTACTTGATTTTTTATAAATGAGCTTTTCCCCCAAATTTTTCATTCAATCGCCAATAAAAAATACATGGCGTTGCTTTCGATCAAAAAAAACTCTAGTAAAATTTAAAATTTAAAGGAAAAAGTTATTAACGCCAAATCGTGATAAAATTTTACACTTTTAAAAGGTTTTTTTCCCAAAAAATGCGTAAAAAATATCAATTTTTTTTACATAGTCATATGTAGGTAAAAGTGAACGGTATGTGCAGGTAAAAGTAGGTATATATATCTACCAAATAAAACACAAATACCTACATATATCTGTAAACATTTTACTAAATATTGCTTAAATCAGAAATACCCAATTTTTACTAATAGTTATTTGAATAAAGAAATTCTATATAGTAAGGATTATATAAAATTCATTAGAATAATAATAGTTTGATACTGTAAATTTACCATTTTTTCGAGTTATAGTTACCTCCATATTCTAATATTAGAAAAAAATTACATATTATTTAATTCATATATAACTCTAGTGTCACTAAAGTTATGGTAGTTTGTTAACTCTCTTCTTAATTATTATTTCTATTCTTTTCAATTTTTAAGGGGCCCCAACCCATTCACATGCTTTGAATTTGCATTTGGTTCAGAATCTGGCAATAACTTACTTATTGTACCAGATTTAGCGGGGCTTCCCGATTTTTTAATGAAATTTTTTGATAAATTACCTCTATCTTTTAATGGGTTTGGGTATTAAAACCCTTTTATTTTTTTTTCAGTAGGTTTTTTCTCAGTAATTTTTAACATAAAGGGGGGTTGTATAAAACCAAAAAACATATTCCCAAACCCCCCTTATATAAAATTTTTTTTTGCGTCCCCTATAAAGCAATGTTTCTAATACGGGAAAATCCTTTTTTAAAAATTTTAATTTCCATATATCCTTTAATGCAAAAGGGTTTTTTTTATTATCTCCCATTTTCTTTTTTTATTGATAAAAGTGCATCTCTCATTTGAAGAGAATCAGACTATATATATATGTAAGCTATGCTACTCATGCATATTATTTTTTGTTTAACTGAAACCTTAAATGTAGATACAACAGATTTAAAAATTTTAGTCTCGAGTTTAAAATAGTTTATATAAAAGTGGAGTTAATTTAAAATTCCGTCTGCCCATAGTTTATCTCTGGGTACAGCATACATCACTTACCCCTTGCAACAAACAGCACAAACAGATAAACAGTAGATGAAGACGATTGTGTTCTCGTTTGTTATATGATAAGACATAATTTGTCTTCTGGGCTAAGCCTAGCTATAACTTGATTTTTCACTTTTTACCTTGTTATAAGTTCAATTAATTTAAAAGAACGCTATTGCAATATCATCTAATGGTGCTTTGATGTTGTTATTTCTAATGCCATATATATAAAGTATAAGTTGGTTTTACATTTGGAATAATTTTGTTCGTTAAAAGGGGTTTGGAAATAAGAAAATATATATAAATATATTATATGTCTGGAGGTATTGTAAAAAAAGTTTAACAGCAATTTTAAAATTAAATTCAATAGGCAAAACTTTTTTGAAGAAAAAAAATGGATGAAATCAAATTGATTTTTTTAGGGAAAAAAAAATCTTTTGTCGAACCCAAATTTTAAAAAAGAACCGGTCTTAAGTAAATTCCTCGAAATAATCGAATAGGGTAACCTTAAAAAAAGCAGCAAATTCTTTTTGTTTTTAGAATATATTTTCCCCCTTTTCATTGCGAGAAGCAAACAAAATTTTTTAACAATTTTTTTTATTTAAAGTATTAAATTTCCCCCTTTTCCTTTTAACTTTCCATTATATTATAAAGACTAATATAAAGGGGTATGGGTTTTAAAAAGCGTATCAATGAAATTTTTATGCTTAGTGTCAAATTTAAATTTTGAATAAACATCTTTAAAAATTTTCTTTAAAAAAAATTTTTCTCAAGAAAAAAAAATTAAAAAGATTTTTTGGAAAATATGAAGGAAAAAAAAGACATACCTTTTAAAAAAAATCACCCTTTTGAAACCTTTCTTCTATAATCCTATTTGCTTCTATGTAGCTAAAAAAAGAACTATGATTTTTTAAAAAACCACACTAATTTTAGAGATACAATTTTGAAGTAATATAAACAGTATTTTTTGTAAAAAAAATTTCCCAAATTGTGTTTTCAAATAAGGGAAAAACCACTCAAGTTTTTTTTATATTTCAAACATACTAGTTCAGGCTCTGTACGAAGTTCTTAGCTGTATCTATTAGCAAAATATTGTTTTAGAAATTTTTTCGTACACAAGGAGTATTTTTTGAAAATACACTGGTGTAAGAAAGTAAAAGAATTTGCAGACTTGATCTATTATCTCTAGAACTACTGAACCGATTTTAATGAAATTTGATACGTACATTCATTTTGATGCAATACAAAACAAATAACCATTCAACACACTCATGATCGTGTGTAACACTTATTGGAGTTGGAAGGTATGAAACAGTGGTTGCATAGTAAAAAAAAAGAAATGGGTTATTAGAGGGTATGGCCCCGACTTACTACTATACAGGCCACGCAAAGTGATGTCATACTTGAAATAAGGCAGTTTATCAGATCTTGTGGCAATTAGTCCCACTCGTTCAGCAACACTGTTTTCCTTTCCTGGATGGTTCTCAAAAGGAAGATTGCGAGTTGTAAGTGCTCTTCCCAGAGCGTCCCAGACATGCTTTATAGGGTTGAGGTCTGGAGACCTGGCTGTCCAATCCATGCGACGAATATCCTCACTCCCTAGAAATTCGTCAACCAGAAGAGGCCTCGCGTTATTTTAGGTTAAAATGAATTTGGTGCCACATGCAACCCTGAAAAGGCGAACATTGGACTCCAAGACCTCAGTCCAGTCACAAAAAAATCTTTCAAAGATATGTAGAGTTGTACGGCCATCCAACCGGAAGCCTGCCTAGACCATTAAACCATTTCCTCCATAATTGTCGACTTCGCAACATTGGAATGTAGGTAGAGGGTCCCTGGTTCTCCCCATATGAACATACGGCGGGAATCAGTGTTTAGGCTGAAACGGGACTCATCGGTGAACAGAGCGATCACCCATTGATTCATACTCCAACCTCTATGCTGTCGGCACCATGCTAAACGAACTCTCCTGTTCGTACACGTGAGCGGGATGCAAACAACAGGTTTTTGGGCAAACAACCATCTCTCATAAAGTCTTTTTGAAACCATCCTTCTTAATACATGGGTTCCTATTGCTGCATACAAGTAACGACAGAGCTGAGAAGCTGTTGCCCCTGTGTAAAGCCTCGTTACAATCGACAAATGGCGATCTTTTCTGGCCATCGTGGCTCTTAGAGGACCCCCTTGGCCAGGCTTTCTCATGATGGATCCAGTATCCTGGGACTGTTTCCATAAGTTACACACGGCTCTGGGCATTCAATTGAACTCTCTACAAATTTGGACTTGGCATTGGCCTGCTTCTAGCCCTTCCCCACATTTTGCAACCTCATTTCATTACCTGAACGTTGGTTGTTACTCATTTTTACTGTTACAATTAGAATTGAACCGATTGCTTCAAAATAATACCATGACGTTCGCCGAGGTCGTGCTGGCGCACGCAATAAGTCTTAACGCGCATGCGCTTATTAAGCCTGTTTTTCTGCCTGCTCCACCTACGTGTACGCATACTAATTTGCCGTACAAGATTTGCATTCTTATTCAGAAACAGTGGTTTTTCATTCAGTTTAGTCCTTTCCATGCAATTTGATAAAGTATGCAAATTATCTTAATTTAGTTCATCAGTGTACGTCACCTCCCTCCACAGAAATGCCATTGAAATATTTTTTTTGGGGAGGGGGGGAATAATATTCTTAAAAAAAGAATATGTATATTCTGACCCAAGTGATCCATCCCTCTAAGAAAATAATCATTTATACGCTTTAGCAAAACCTGGTTCTGAATATATATTCAACAACTTTAAGAAATGTATTCCATAGTATAATAATCTTATCTCTTTGGATGCAGTAGTAATATGATATAATATTCGCGCATTCCTCTCTTCTGGAATTCAAACAATATGGGATTTGGTGTTCTTGTTTTGCAATGAATTTTTGTATGCTAAACTTCTCTGAATTTATTTTTGAAATCAAAAGAAAAATTTGTATAATATTGTATTTAAAATAAAATCGTAATTAGAACGCAAGGGGAAAGTCATTAATTAATATTTTAATTTCAGGCTTTTGAATCATACAACAATTTAAAAGATATTGACGAATGATGAACATGTAAACTACATATAAAATATATAAAAAATAGATTAACACATGAAAAATAAGTATATAATTCCCATTTGTACGTTAATATTAACGGTACGGTATTATGTTTTAAGAGAATCAAAAGGTTTACCAATGTCAGTATTTCAACGGTGGAAATTTACAATATACTTGAAAATAACCTGAAGCAACGATTTTTTTTGAAACGAATGCATCATTTATTTTTTGTAATTCATTTATTAACTTTTATTCTGATAATTTCCTTATAGCTTCATTTTCAAAGGAAAAAAAAGCA
>BMAV01002578.1:0-17756 GCA_019973955.1 Trichonephila inaurata madagascariensis | reverse complement strand
TCGGGGAAAAATTTTTTAAAAATTTTTCTTGCGGTATTATCCTTTTGAAACTTTTCCCCTTTTAAATGGGCTTAATTGCAAAGCATTTTCTTTCCCCTGCGTTTGGGTTTTTTTTTTTGACTTCCTCCATTTTATTACATTTAGTTTTCTTGCCCGATTTCCGGGGTCACGAAAATGTATGGGCTTGGGAAAAAATTTATAGTTCAAAAGTTTTGTTAACTGTTTTTTTTGTACCCTTCTTTCAATAGTTTGTTTCAGTGCATCCCCCACTATTTTTTTTTTATGTAACTTACCAAAGGGAAAATTTCACTGATGACCATGATTTAAATCTGGTCTCCGTTTCGAAAATTCCCAACTTTTTTTTAAAAAGAAACACATTTTTTAAAAAAACCCACACTGCGAAACCAACTTACCGCTGATTTTAAAAACCGGTGTCATTCGAAAGGGGAGCGCTCCCAAACTCGAAAAACTTAAAACATTACCCTCGATTAACAACTCGTGTTATTGCCTTTGGTAATGCATTTCTATGACAAGTATCGAAAACACCAAAAAAAATTAAAAATTTTACTTGCGGTATTATTCTTTTTTAAGCGTTCCTTTTCAAATGGGCTTAATTGCGACGCATTTCTTTTCCGGGGTTTGGGCATTTTTGTCTTCCTCCCAAATTTTTACCAAACTTAGTTTTTACACAGAATTCAACCAATCACGAAAATGTAGCGCTTGTCGAAATTAAAAAATTTTTTTCAAAAAATTTAACTGTTTCTTTGAAATTCGTCCCCCCTTTTAATAGTCAGTTTTAACCCCCACCCACAACTATTTTTTCCCCAGAAACTTATCAAAGTGACCCCTTTCACTCCCAAAAATTGGGCAGGGGGAAACTAAATTTGGTCTCCATTTCCCTACTTCCCGTAACTTGTTTTTAAAAAAGAAACACCTTGAAAAACGACCTATTTGGCGAAACCAACACCGACCGATTTTAAAACCCCGGCCAATTCTCACCCAAATTTTTGTTTTCTTCCACAAATTCAACGCTGATCCGAATATGTATGGCGCTTGTTGAAATTCCAACTAGTTCAAAAATTATGTCCCAAATTTTTTTTTTTTCCCCCCTTTTTAAAATCTGTTTTTAGTAACATCCCCCACATTTTTTTTTCCCTAGAACTTACCAAAGTGACCGATTTCTCTCGATGGACCAGAAATCTAAATCTGGTATCGTTTTTTCAAAATTTTGTAACTTTTTTTTTTAAAAAGAAACACCTTCTTTAAAAAAACCCACCAATTTGGCTTGAACTTACCACCGATTTTAAAAAACCGGGGGTCATTCGAACGGGGACCCTTCCCCCAAAGAAGACACTTAAAACATTACTGTGCGTTATTAGAACTCGAATTTTTCACTTTGGTGCATTTTTATGCAAGTAGCAGAAAAAAACCCCAAAAAGTAAAAAAATTTTAAATGTGGTATTATAATTTTTATGGGTTCCTCTTTCAAATGGGCTTTTGCCATTTCTTTTTTTTCCGTGCGTTTGAGTCATTTTTTTTCATCCTCCATTTCTTACAAAACTTAGTTTTTTTTGCACATAATTCAACCTGATCACGAATATTTGACGCTTGTCGAAATTCCAATTTGTTCAAAGGTTAGCCAACTGTTTTTTTGAAATTCGTCCCTCTTTCTTAGTTTTTTCAGGACATGCGCACCCCTATTTTTTTTCCATAAAAATTACCAAAATGAAAATTTCATCGTTTTACCATGATTCTAAAAGTGGCTCCGTTTCGGGAAAATTTCCCGTAACTTTTTTAAAAAAAGAAACCCCTTGAAAAATCACTCGGCGAAAAACACACCGACCGATTAAAAAACCGGCCAACCCCAATTTTAATTTTTTTTTCCACAGGCAACGCTGATCACGAATATGTATGGCGCTTGTTGAAATTCCAACTAGTTCAAAAATTATGTCCCAAATGTTTCTTTTAAATTGTCCCCCTTTCAAAGTCACAATGACATCCCCCCACTATTTTTTTTACCCTAGAAACTTATCAAAGTGACCCATTTCACTCAAAATTGGACAGGGAATCTAAATTTGGTCTCCATTTCACGTAATTCCTTTAACTTGTTTTTAAAAATGAAACACCTTGAAAAAACAGACCTATTTGGCTTGAAACCAACTTACCGACCGATTTTAAATACCTGGCCTATTCTCACTAAACTGAGTTTTCTTTCACAGAAGTCAACGCTGATCACAAATATGTATGGTGCTTGTCGAAATTCCATTTAGTTCAAAAGTTATGAACAACTGTTTCTTTGAAATTCGTCCCCCCCCCTTTCAATAGTCTGTTTCAGTGACATGCACACCACTATTTTTTTTTACCCTAGAAACTTACCAAAGTGACAAATTTCACTCGAAATTTGACCAAAAATCTAAATCTGGTCTCCGTTTCGCGAAATTCTTGAACTTTTTTTAAAAAATGAAACACCTTCTTGAAAAAACCGACCTATTTGGCTTGAAAGCCAACTTACCAACCGATTTTAAAAAACCGGGTGTCATTCGAACGGGGAGCCGTTCCCAAACCCCAAGACACTTAAACATTACTCTGCGATTATTAGAACTCGAGTTATTGCACTTTCGTTTTGCATTTCTATGACAAGTATCAGAAAAACACCGAAAAAAGTAAAAATATTTTAATTGTGGTATTTCCCTTTTTGAAGCGTTCCTCTTTCAAACGGGCGTAATTGCAACACATTTTTCTTTTCCTTACGTTCGGGTCATTTTTTTGTCGTCCTCCAATTCTTACCAAACTTAGTTTTTCTTCCACAGAATTCAACGCTGATCACGAATTATTGTATGGCGCTTGTTGAAATTCCAAATAGTTCAAAAGTTATGTCCATCTGTTTCTTTGAAATTCGTCCCCTCTTTCAATAGTCTGTTTCAGTGACATGCCCACCACTATTTTTTTACAATAGAAACTTACCAAAGTGACCCATTTCACTGGAAATTCGACCAAAAATCTAAATCTGGTCTCCGTTTCGCGAAATTCCTGTAACTTTTTTTAAAAATGAAACACCCTTTTTGAAAAACCGACCTATTTGGCTTGAAAGCCAACTTACCGACCGATTTTAAAAAACCGGATGTCATTCGAACGGGGAGCCGTTCCCACACCCGAAGACACTTAAAACATTACTCTGCGTTTATTAGAACTCGAGTTATTGCACTTTGGTAATGCATTTCTATGACAAGTAGCACAAAAACACCGAAAAAAAAATGTAAAACAATTTTAAATATTGTATTATAATTTTTTATGCGTTCCTCTTTCAAATGGACTTAATTGCAACACATTTCTCTTTACCGTGCGTTTGAGTCATTTTTTTGTCATCCTCCATTTCTTACCAAACTTAGTTTTTCTGGCACATAATTCAACGCTGATCACGAATATGTATGGCGCTTGTCGAAATTAAATTAGTTCGTTATGTCCAACTGTTTTTTTTTGAAATTCGCCCCCTCTTTCATTAGTCTTTTTCCCAGTAACATGCCCACCACAATTTTTGTATCCCCCAAAAACCCCAAAAGTGACCGATTTCTCTGGGAAATTCCAAATCTAAATCTGGACCCTTTTTTAAAAAATTTTAAATTTTTTTTAAAAATGAAACAACTTCTTAAAAAACCGACATATTTGGGAAAGCCAAACACCGAGATTAAAAAAAACCGGGCCAATTCTCACCAATTTTATTTTTTTCTTGCACAAATTAACCCTTTGATCACGAATATGTATGGCGCTTGTTGAGATTCCAAATAGTTAAAAAGAGTCCACCTTTCGAAATTTTCGTCCTTTTAAATAGTTGTTTCAGTTACATGCCCACCACTTTTTTTTTTAAATGAAACTTACCAAAGGACCCATTTCACTAAAATTTGCCCAAAAAATCTAAATCGGGTTCCGTTTGCTTCCCCTGAATTTTTTTTTGAAACACCTTTTTAAAACCCACCTTTTGGGCTTAAACCCTTTACCACCGTTTTTTTAAAAACCGGTGTCATTCAACGGGGACCCCCACACCCGAAGACACTTAAAACATTACTCTGCGATTAAGAACTGAGTTATTGCACCAATACGTCCCCGGAAAAAAAAAAAAATTTTAAAGGGGGTATTAAATTTTTATGTTTTCCTTTTTCAAATGGACTTAATTGTAAACATTTTTTTTTCCGTGGTTTGAGTTTTTTTTGTCATCCTCCATTTTTTCCCAAACTTTTTTTTCTTGCACATAATTCAACGCTGATCCGAATATGTATGGCGTGGTGAAATTCAATTAGTTAAAAAAGTTATGTCCAACTGTTTCTTTGAAATTCGTCCCCTTTCTTTAGTCTGTTTGTAACACCCCCCACCACAATTTTTTTGTATACCCTAGAAACTTACCAAAGTGACCCATTTCACTCGAAATTTGACCAGAGAGGTGATAACCTCTCACATATGGATCGCGTATAGATACAGTTCTTAGGCCATTTTTTTATATACTCCTAACGAAGAATATAAATGTGCAGAGTTTGAGTATTATTTTTGGGAACATTATATTTCTGTCGATGTTCATTCAATATAATCTATGGTTAGATTCTGCTTCAGTGCATTCCATTTGTTGAGTTTGACAGATTATTTCAAAGTAAAAACAAAACTGTTTTCTCAGTGAATACGAATACGTAAAAGAAATAAGAGTTTTATAAAACATTATAGATTATGTGGAATAACTTGCAGTAAAGATTGAGTTTAATTATGTACAATAAAATGCGTTTAACGTGAAAACGCCTAAGACGAAATATCGGTTAACACGAAATAATGCAAATGTTCCGACAAACTACTACGTATTTTCATGCATTTTTTCTCTTAACATAAAACAAAAATCGCGAAAAGATTTCCCTTCTGGGAATGAACAAAAAACAGAAAACACCAGCCGTATTGGACTGTCCTACTGTATCATTGGAAAAATTCATTGCAGAAGATGATAATGTGCATACAGTACCAATTACGGCAGACAAAGTTCAAAAAATATCATTGATACAGCTTGTTACGACTAAAATGAAATGAATAATGCAGCACCTGTTCCCACGTCATCCAACATAAGGAACAGCATGAAAAGTATACGCAGTTATTTAGACGCACATTCCAATGTTGAAATGAGTAACAAAATGGATGACATCAAACAATTTGATGTTAAAAAGACAATGTAAAGAAAAATATCAAATTATTTTCAAAAAACTCAATATTTAAAAAAAAAAAAACTTGAAAGTTTTGCATTACATATCATTAAGGTATGGTGAATGTTTTTGTTTTCATTGATTTTTATTAAATACATGCATATATACATATCTATCAGGGGCGTAACTACCTCCGTATCAGCCGTATCCATACGGGGCCCCAAAATGTGTAAGCAAAAAAAATCACAATAGATTCCCAAAAAAAGAGCCTTCAAGGAATTTTGTTACCGGATTCACTAAGTACTAACTACACCAGTGATATCTATGTGAATAAAATATTCTCTAATAAACTTAATTTTGTTTAAATTTGTGTTTTTTTTAAATATCGGTTAACACGAAAAAATATTTCAGTCCCCCTCAATTTCGTGTTGTACGATTTTCACTGTATTTTATCTTAATGAGCGCCATATTGCTCCCAGCCGAAAAATTCTACACAAACAGTTTATTTCTATGTAATAACTACTGTATCCAATGAAATATAGCCTATACAAAAAATGAAAGCCTTCTTCAAAAATGTTTCAATTACAATAATCCAAAAATACGGAGATTCATATAGTTTCTTTTACTTGTTTCAAGTAATTTTTGTTTATGGAATCATTTTCATGTAATCTATCAGATTCGTGTGTATTACGAAACATAACTCACGCAGTAAAAAATGTATAAAATGAAATTATTTAAAATTATAACATATTATTATTACATAATTGAAAATTATTTTATATTACTGTTACAACTATATTAAAACAATCAGCATTAAGTTTAACAATTAATTTTAATAAATATTGTCTTTTTCAATTCCTACTATTAGCTCACACTGTCTATATATTTATTTATTTATATATTTGTATATTTATTTATTTATCTTGGTGGAATTTTCAATCGTTACTAAAATACATTTTAAAGCGCTGAATTGAGCTGAAATTTTATATACAGGATCATTTTGGATGACAATACAATAATTTAATTATAATTAATAAAAATCAATTGATTAAAACTAATTATTTAAAGAATTACAAATACAGCCACGTTGGCGATTAAACGACCATTTTGGCGACTTGTGTCAAAACTTGAAAAGTTTTTTTTCTCACGTGTTAAAGCCTTCAGTTGGACTGAAATTAAAAGGACAACACGATACTTTAATGATAATTAAAAAAAAACTAATTACCACTTAATGTTATTATTCTGTCCTATGTATATACATATTTATATTAATTGTAACTATTTAATAAGAAGTAGCTAAAATAAAAATTTTCGTGTTGTTCATCTAAGTAGGAATTGACTTAAAAACTATTTTTTTTTATATTACTTGTTTTAAGTAAAATAATTTGAAAGAAAATTATGTATTTACAAAATACCGACGGAAATAACAATTGTAGACCGATACGTATTCTTCTGTACACATTGAACATTTAATTTAACTAAATTCAATTAAATTGTTAAATAAATATTTACATTAAATATTTATTGCATCAAAAATATGGATATTTGAAGGGAAAAAAAAAGAGAAAAAAAATGCATCCATCAAAAATATTTAAACTATAAACCTAATAAGTTTTAACAGATTTTATACGAATTTAAATTTTTGACTTGTTTCAATACTGGTTACCCAATCTGAACTCTTCAACTTAATTACGTTTATAAATTTTCTGAACATTGGAAAAAATATTGCATCTATTCTTTTCTTTTTAATGGGTCATTTTCAAACACACAAAAAAAAAAGAGAGAAAAATTACATCAAAGTAGAAGAGAAAAAAAATTCACAAATTGGAATTTTATATCCATCCAAAAGATTTTGTAAAAAAATGGCAGAAAAAAAACATCAAAAATGTTATCCGACGTCGTTTGGAACGTAGCTCCAAAAAAGAGTATAAATGATTGTTTTTATTTTTATTTTGTTGTTATTTAGTGTCAGTTGAATTATAATATACCGTGAAATTCGGCGTATAACGCACACTCTGAACACGAAAAATAAGATCGAAATTTACTGATGAGCGTTATACGCCGAGTATAAAAACGATAGCTTTATAAATAACAAAAGAGATCAGCATAAGAAAAATTACTGCTACATGTATCGAAACACTTTTAATTTAAAAGAAATTACTTGCCTTATGAACTAAAAGAGTTGCAGTTCTAGAAACATACTATTTTTTCAAAAGTCTGGGATAATACCTCGAATAAATGATTTTAAAACATAAAAGCATTGTACACGTACACTTCTTGTTTCTTCGTAAAAAAGGGGGTGCGAGTTATACGGCGAATATATCTAAATATTTAAAAAAATCAGCTTGAAAGTATAGGTGCGTGTTATACGCTGGATTTTATGGTACATATAAAACTGTTTTAAGAATATTATTACAAGAAAAAATTATTTAAATGAATTTTTTGGCAGAAAATGAAGAGAGAGGGACATATTTTCAAAACACTTTCCTTTTATGCTACTGTAATAATAATATTTTGCCTATATATTCCTAAGACTTCTCTACTAAACTATAAAATATCAACAAAAAAAAAATGATTCGGTTATACCAGTGATTCTCAACCTTTTTTCAATTCCTGCTATTAGCTCACACTCTGTGTATATATTTATAAATTTATTTATTTATTAATCTTGGTGGAATTTTCAATCGTTAATAAAGTACATTTTAAGGCGTTCAAATGAGCTGAAATTTTATATGCATGGTTATTTTGGATGACAATACCATAATTTAGTTATAATTAATAAAAATTAATTGAATAAAACTAGTTATTCAAATAATTACAAATACAGCCACGTTGGCATCATTTTTGGCGTCTTGTGTCAAAACGAAAAGGTTTTTTTCTCACATTTTAAAGCGCTCGTTTGAGCTACAATTTTTTTGTACACCATTTTTGGGGTAAAAATACGATAATTTAATTATAATTAATTAAAATTAATTGACTGAAACTAATTATTTAAGGAATTACAGATACAGCGACGTTGGTTTCATTTTTAGCGACTTGGGTCAAAACTTTATAAAAGATTTTTTTTCCCGCGTTTTAAAGCATTAAGTCGAACTGAAATTTTATACACACGATTGTTTTGGATGACAATACGATACTTTAATGATAATTATAGAAAATTAATTACCGCTTAATGTTGTGATTCTGTCCTATGTATATACATATTTATATTAATTGTAACTATTTAATAAAAAATAGCTAAAATAAAATTTTTCTTTGTTAAGGTATCCGACTACGTTCGGAACCGTGATTTTGCAAAAGCGCATTAATGGATAATTTTCATGAAATTTAGTGTCACTTAGATTAGATTACACGTATATAATTGTTTTATATAAGGACATTTTACCAAAAAAAATTATTTAAATACAATATTTTGGCAAAAATTTAACTTAAAATAATCTTTTTTCCAAATGTTCTCCTTTTGTGAAAAATGCTTCCATTATAATAATATTTTGCCTGTATATAACTCACACCTCTCAATAGAGGCTCAACTAGAATTTTTGAAATATATAAATTAGAAGTGGATTTATCCATATTTTACGACAACAAAGGGGAGCATTTTTAAGAAAAAAACGCCAATAATTATTTCAATGGGTGGTAACTCAGAAAATAATGAGAATTTTTCAAAAATTCTAGTTGAGCCTCTGTAGGGAGGTTTGAGCTATATACAGACAAAATATTATTATATAATGGATGAATTTTTCACAAAAGGAGAACATTTTGGAAAAAGATTATTCTAAGTTAATTGTTTTCCAAAATATTGTATTTAAATAACTTTTTTTTGTCAAAATGTCCTTAAAACAATTTTGCGCATGTATTCTGATCTAAGTGACACTAAATATCATGAAAATTATCCATTCATGCGCTTTTTTAAAATCACAGTTCCGAACGTAGTCGGATACCTTAATCTAAGTAGGAATTGACTTTAAAAAAAAAATTTTATATTACTTGTTCTTGTTGTGGTACACTTTTAAGAAATTCTAAATGTTGCTTCCCAATAACAATAAAATAAGCTTAAAATAGTTTTACTTATATCTGTAAGACATTATGTAAAACAGTTTTGGATAATAATTTTGAATGTAAAATAAAATAATATGTAAATCACAAAGATAACAAATTATGTATTGAGTATTTAATTACAAATTAATTATAAGAATACATTTAATGAGAAATTTGAGCTTGATAATTTTTGAAAATTCCCTTGAATTTGCTCGTAAAAATGATGCCACTCTCATTTTGTCATCTACGTTTAAAAGTCTCAATATTTTTTTTTTCATTTTTATATTTGTTAATGTTGAAAATCTGAATTCATGCAAATAAGATGTAAGAAATTGTAACAATATTTTAAAAGCTTTTTTGGCTATTATGAGATAATAGCCTCTAATTGTAATCCAAAATGAATTAATTGACTCTTTCGAATGTTATAAAATTAAATCTCGATTGTTACAAAGCGAAATTAGTTTTTCCTCTTCATTCGAAGTTAATCCATGTGCAGATGTATCCGTTTTCACAAGTGGATTACGAGCCCAATCAAATTTTTTTTTCTTTCCTTCCATTCATGGAAGGATAAGTCAAATATAATACGGATACTCTTAGTTTCTTTCTATAAAGCGGCTGAATGATCCAGTTCTGAATTTTATTTTTTTCACTGAGTATAATTAATAATATTAGGTGGCGCAGTGGTTGAGAATCACTGGTTTATTGGCATTTTCAAAATCATGGTTCCGAATTCAGTCAGATACTTTAAAGTAATTGTCATATTTTGATGACGATTTCTTTGTTGTATATTTTTTCAAGGATTAATTTTGAAAATGTATCTGCAAGATGTTAGTGAACCGTGCTTCCACACCACAAGCCCGTGGTTCAAACCCCAAGCTGGTCAAGGTTGACTCAGCCTTTCATCCCTCCAGGGGGTCGATAAAGGAGTACCAAGCTTACTTGGGAGCTTAACACTGGGGGTTTCGCATCAGATTGACCACCTGACCAGAACATCTGCTCACACACCTCAGGGTCCAAGGTCATGTATACTGAGTTGGGCACAGTAGACCTTGGCCCTCATGGGCTGTTGCGCCACTGAGTTAAGTTATGTGCAAGATAAACCTACAGGCAATAAATTCGCATTAGTTTGTCCTCTGCATTAAAAAGCCATGGAACACAAAATTATATAGTACACGTTAAAAAGAAATACTCTTCAATAAAATTTGTTTACTCTTTAATGGTTAAAGAACAAATATGTACATATTTTTAAAGAATTTTTTTTAACATTTGACGTTTATCAAACATGAAACATGTCCTTCACCTAGCTGATAGTTTAATGCTTAGAAGATAATAAAGTTAACTATTAAAAACTATTTTTGAAATAAATCGTTATTTCAAAAAAAAATTTTATTTATTTCTAAATAAATTACTCCGTTGCATTGTTAAACAATCTCTTTGAAAAACTGTGTTATAAATATTTTTAAAATAACTTCAATAAAATAACTAAATTGGATTATTTCAAAAATATATCTATTTATAACAAATATTCGTTATAATTTTGTTTTACATTATTCTTAAACTTTTGGCAACGGTCCAGATCAATTCGAAAGGAAACCTACGAGACCGTTGGAAATATTTCCTGGGGAACCTTTCACGGGAAATCGACTCACATTCGTATGATGGTTGGAATGCATTTGGGGTGGAAGGAAATAAATAATTGAAATGTATCGTTTGGCTCTATGCTCTCTCTAAAAGCCATTTAAACCCTTTATTTATATTTAGAATAATTTTCCTGAAACTATAAGAAGAAATTTTGATCCTTCCATGGTACTTTGGGATTCTTAAAATATTTCTTGAATAGAAAGAAAAATCATTTTTTTTTCAATTTTCTGTTCTATAAAAGCGTGAAAGAGCGATAAGTTATTATTATACTTAGGGAGCCATTGTTCGTCAATTAGAGTTTGAGATGGAGTTTCTTTCAGAGTTCTCCGGATTGCCCCATAATTTTGAACCACAGTTAAAGCAGTGGCGTCTTTTAGAATATTAGGCCATCTCTGCGAAGTCAAGTTTTGCTTTTAATATTTTATAAATTGGTTAAATACGTAATTGGCGTCAGTCAGGTTTGGGCCCTCCAAGAATCTTGCCCCTTCCCCCTGCTCCCTGTGATGCAGGTATGTACGTTACGCCACTGGATCAAAGGATGATGTCGACACCTCAGCTGACATCCCCCACTCTACGGCAGTGTTTCGCAAACTTTTGGAACATGTGTACCCCTTCTATAAGTTTCATATATAATGCTGAATACCCCTCATCAACAACAACAACAAGAAAAAAAAAGGGGATGTATTTTATCAACAATCAAAATATATTTCAAATATCTACCTGATCAAATCTGTTTTTGTTACATACACAAAATATTACGAAAAGATAAATAAAATTATTCATAAGAAAATATATAAATAAAGTTATATTATATAAATAACATTTATTTGGATTAATCAGAAGGATGAAATTGTTTGTGCTGAGATGATATTTCGTCATAATTTGGTTCCCTGGTTGTTAATTTTAATCTGAGATGCGGTTCCACGTCCAGCAGTCTGATCCTTTTTTCAATTCCTACTATTAGCTCACACTGTCTATATATTTATTTATTTATATATTTGTATATTTATTTATTTATCTTGTGGTGGAATTTTCAATCGTTAATAAAATACATTTTAAAGCGCTGAATTGAGCTGAAATTTTACATACTGGATCATTTTGGATGACAATACAATAATTTAATTATAATTAATAAAAATTAATTGATTAAAACTAATTATTTAAAGAATTACAAATACAGCCACGTTGGCGACTTAGCGATCCTTTTGCCGACTTGTGTCAAAACTTAAAAAGGTTTTTTTTTTCCCCACGGGTAAAACCCTCCAGTGGAACGGAAATAAAAAGAAAACACGATACTTTAATGATAATTAAAAAAACTAATTACCACTTAATGTTGTGATTCTGTCCTATGTATATACATATTTATATTAATTGTAATTATTTAATAAAAAGTATCTAAAATAAAATTTTTCGTTGTTGATCTAAGTAGGAATTGACTTAAGAACTATTTTTTTATATTATTTTCCAACTTAATGTCTACAAATGCCGAAAAAGCAACTTCAGGTAAATATGAAGATGAAAAAGGTCAGATGTATTTCAGAACTTTTTCTGTTAAAACCGGATACACAAGTTGCATTTGTAACCAGAATGATGTTAAGCTCCTTATATTTATTTTTCAAGAATCTGTCTGAAGCCAATTCCAACAATTGCTTTTCTTTCACATGCAACAAATCTTCTGGCATGGATGCTGTGTTAATGTTAAACGAATATCTTATCTATTCAATATTTTTAGAACGTAGAATCAGGCTCAGCTAAGCACGGCGCAGTGTATATCTCTACCAAACTCCGGTGCAACGCGTACCCCCACAAAACTCTTACTGTACCTCTGGGGTTACGCGTACCACACTTTAGGAAACACTGATCTTCGGAAAGAGATAAAGATGTCATCAAAGAATTAAACTGAGAATTCATATCAAGCCATGTTTGAGAAAGACTTTTAAGTTTGATATCCCAGTAGTCGGTCAAAAAGTGATATATATGAACTAGGATGAAACTCAAGGACAAACCTAATGTTGACCCAACATATTCCTAATAGAGTGCCAAATTGTCATAAATTTTATATTTTATAAAATGCTCTATTTCAAATAGATGAAGATTTTTTTTAAAAAATAATAATTGAGAAATAGGGTTTATTTTCAAATTCATGTCTATTAGATTTTAAAATTTTCTGATTTCATTTGCTTAGAGAAAAATTAAAAATAGGAGTATTACAATTAAAAGTAAATCCTTCCGTTAAAAATATACATTAATATTTACGTTTCTTCTAGGGTTGAAAATACTTTTAAGTATTTTTAAGAACAGTAAAATCTATTTTTGTGCTGTCCTTTTTTATGCGATTTTATTTTGAGGTGATCTTTTTTTTTATGTGGTGTATGAATTTCAACGGCTTTGGGTCCACTGTAATGTTTCCTATCAATGTACATGTATACACTTCAAAGCGCTATGCTTTTTTTTCATAATCAGTCAAAGCAGTGGCGTAATTTAGAATATTAGGGCCTCCCTGCAAAGTCAGGTTTTTCCTTTAGAATTTTATTCCTGTTCAACTGCTTTCTCTCAACGCACTAGCAGCACGAGCTTGATTGAAGACGAAAGAGTCACACAATGGCAGTGATATTATCAATAATTTGATACATTATGAAGTCGGACAATAAGAATCAGATTCTTAGAGAGCGGATAAAATATTTACAGGGATCAAGTTTTCCAACAATTCGGAAAAGCATTTTCTTAAAAGAGATACCAATTCTGAAAGGTGTTTGAAATTTCAAAAAGATTTTTTATCATGCAAATCTGGTTATGGTGACGTTTACAAGCAACTGACCAACCGATTGTAGTCGCAAAAACTTATCACTTACTTTATGGTGCCAAAAACTAAATCAATTGAAATTGTATCTTATTGTGACGAAAGCGATTTTGAGGTAATTCATTCCAAAAAGACGCGTTTTAGATTACGATGAGTAACAGTGAATTATGAATGCGCATTTTGTGTGAAAATTATCCATGTATACAAGGAGAAATTAAATGATTTTAAAATTTTCCATATGCCATTTAAATATTTATTTTCTTTGGAAGTACTTTCTCATGAATTTCGTAAATAATTGACGTATTTTCTAAGAACAATTTTTTTTTCATGCAGTCCCTCTCCGCTGCGTTAAAAAAAATTTATGTGGTTCATCAACAAAGTTGTGTGTTATATGTAAGTATTTATGAAATTTTCGAATATTTTTTTGTGTGATTTCTTTTTATGCGGTCTATCTACCTCATAAAAACATGTTTTATTGTAAATTTTTGTTACCTATGTAATTTTTATCTTTAAGTCCATTTTCTGAAACACTAAATGCTTAGATAAATTACAATTTTTAAAATGCAATATAACTTACAAACGATTTTTCTGAACTTACGCCAAATAAAATGATGTTGCCAATTCATAAGCTTGCTGTTAAAATATGCTCAAGAACAGTTTTCCACTATTGGCTGCATATCAAAACATTTGGCGGCGTCTTTTGATTTGAAGTAATTGGTCGACGATATTATACGTTAAGTACAAATTGTTCATATATTTTTCTAAAATTTTGTAGAAATGTTTTTCATACTATTCTTAAAGGTCTGAACCAGGATTTTTAAAATATATAAATTAGTAGTGGATGCATTCAAATGTTAATACATCAGAGTAGGGAAATTTTAAGAAAAGCTACTTCTTCGATTGACTTTAAAAAAAAATGTTAATTTCTCAAAACTCCTAGTTCAAGATTACCATAGTGATTTAATATTGTAATTGTAATAATGTATTGTATTGTACTGCATATCACATTGATTTATTATTATAAGGAAAAATTCGTTTTTTCCTCTCAAGGAATATTTAAGTACCCTACAGTGCAATAGATGAATCAAACAATCAAAATTTATTTCTTCTGATATAATTTCAGAAAAATTATTCTAAATATAAATAAAGGGTTTATACATAATACTTCTGGGAAGAACATAGAGCCAAACGATACATTTCAATTATTTATTTCGTTCCATCCTAAAGGCATTCTAAAAATGTGAGTCGATTACCCACGAAAAGTCCCCCAGGAAATCTTTCCCTTCACCCAACGGTCTTGAAGGCTTCCTTTCAAAGTGATCTGGACCGTTGCCAAAAGTTCGAGAGTAATGTAAAACAAAATCATAACTAATGTTTGTTGTAAATAGATACATTTTTTGAGATAATCCAATTTAGTAAATTTATGGAAGTTATTTTATAAATATTTATGACATAATATCAAAGAGAAGGTTCAACAGTACAAAAAAACGAGTTATTTATTTAGAAAATAATTCCTTTTGAAATAAATTGCATAATCAGTTTTGTTTTAAAGTTGATTTTATTGTTTTTTAAGTATTAATGATCAACTGGATGTTTAAAACGTTACATGTTTATAAATAACAATTGTTAAGAAATTTCTTTGAAAATTTGTACATATTTTTTCTTTAAACATTAACAAAAAAAAAATTTCTTTTTAAAAATTACTTATTTTGAGCTCCTACCAAAGGATTGTTAAACAGTTCTTTAATGCAGGGTAAACTGATGCCACAATTTCTTAACTGTAGTTTTCTCGTATCCCTACACATAGAAAATGAAGCTTCTGAAAAAATATCCAGCAAAGAAATCTGCACCGAGAAATTTTGACGATTACATGACGTTTTCTGAAGTTTAAGGCCATTTTTATTTACAAAGTATTATTAATGAATTTAAAATTTGCTTCTGTGTATTATAAGAAGCTTTTTTTCTTTATTATTATGCAATATTTCGCGTTTTTTATTCGAAAATAATCCATTAAGAGAATAAATGTGATGTATTTTCTAATGTACAAAAAATTCATAAATATCTATTAAGTTGTACATCGTTGGGTTTTAAAAATATGTATTCTTTATTTTGTTTTAAGACCCCATGTTCTTAATACAAGAAATACTGGCCACAATCCTTCGTTTTTCCTTAAGGTATCCGACTACGTTCGGAACCATGATTTTAGATAGCGCATAAATGGATAATTTTCATGATATTTAGTGTCTCTTAGATTAGAATACATGTATAAAATTGTTTTAAGGACATTATGACAAAAAAATTTATTTAAATACAATATTTTGGCAAAAAATTAACTTAGAATAACCTTTTTTCCAAATGTTCTCCTTTTGTAAAAAATGCTTCTACTGTATTAATATTTTGCCTGTATATAGCTCAGACCTCTGTACAGAGGCTCAACTATGATTTTTGAAAAACTCACATTATTTTCAGAGTTACAACCAACTGAAATAAATATTGACGTTTTCTTCTTAAAATTTCTCCCCTCTGTTGTCGTAAAACATGGATAAACCCACTTCTAAGTTATATATTTCAAAAATTCTAGTTGAGCCTCTATACAGAGGTCTGAGCTATATACAGGCGAAATATTATTATAATAGAAGCATTTTTCACAAAAGAAGAATATTTTGAAAATGGGTCATTCTATTGTGTGAATTCTGTGTGTGTTCATTTATTGTCAAAATATTTTGTACTTAAATATTTTTTATTATAATACTACTCTTAAAACAATTTTATATATATTTTCTAATCTAAGTGACACTAAATATCATAAATATTATCCATTTATAAGCCTTAGCAGAATCACGGTTCCGAACGTAGTCGGATACCTTAAATTAAATATTAATTTACTTTTTAGTTAAATTAAACCTTTAATGTGACACAGGAATGTGTATCGGCTAACGATCCTTATTTTCGGGTGTTTTTGTAAATGTACCATTTTTTTTTTTAAAAAAACTAACATTTTTTCTCAAAGTGATGAAAGCATAAGGGTTGCCCAAATAAAAAGTAGACAAGTTCAATAAAAAGAATATCTTTATTGGAAATCAAAATAAATTGCAATGGCCGTTGCGACACAGATCCCATTGTTTTGACAATAGGCTTATGTCATCGCTGTAGAAAAATAGAGGTTGCGTCTTTCTCCACTTCGTCCTAATTAAAACGTAATGCTCTCTTAAGTGGGAAAAAAATGTGGAAGGTTTCAGAGGGATAAATCTGGACTGTACGGTGGGTGTTCCAACACTTTTCAACGAATTTTTTTTAAGGTTGTCTGGGTTTCACGGGAGTTTGGGTTGGCGTTGTCCTGAGATCTGACATCATTTGCCGCCTTCACGAAAACTTTTATACCAATTGTTCGAACAAAACAGTGCTCGCCATAGAAGGTCTTCATTCGCTGATAGATGCCCCCATCCAGCCAACCTTTCACAATCGGAAACCATACTATCACGCATTGCTCATATTTGGGAGCACCCATAAATAGCACAACTTTGCTTTTGGTGTATTTCCTCAACCACGAACAGGTTTCATTACTGCACGTCGCATGCAATGTACACCTCCAATCTCCCCTTATATCCATGTTCAGTGGCGCTGCTATAGCTTCAATCATTCTGAAACAATTGCACGTGTCCACTTTTTATTTAGGCAACTCTAATATTTACTAAAACTAATTACCAAAATTTTACTTTGATTATATATACCAATATGACTTTAATTTCTATATCAATATGAAAAATTGCAATCTTACATATCCTTTAGTGTAACAGTTTTACTTTATAATTTAGATGAATCTACTACAAAATTCCACACAAAAGATTTCATGAACAAAAAATTACTTGCAAAGAATAAAAGGAAAATTGTGAGCTGCCCCTTCATTTTTGAATTATTGTAATTGAAATTTTTAGAAAAATTTTCATTTTTGTCTATGTTCTATTTTATTGAGGACAGTAGTTATCGTATGCATTTTTTAGAGTTTTTTATGGCTACTGCTGTGTAATATCCAGGTATGAAATTTATTATATAATACGCTAATCAAGAAATTAAACATTTGAATAAATAATGCATTAAAATACCCC
>BMAV01002577.1:1027341-1039245 GCA_019973955.1 Trichonephila inaurata madagascariensis | reverse complement strand
GTATCTAACTGTATTAAAATTTTTAATGAGAAGGATGGTGCTACATTACCTTTACAAGTACTCTTATATCAGGGGTAATATTTGAAATCTGCAGTCTCAATTCCAGTTCCACGTTTTCGAGATGGTTTCTATACTTATTTTTTTGATAAAGAAAAGCTGAAATTGTTCTTTCACGTAAATAAGTAGTTTGGAAAGGTTTTACATTTTAGTGGCTATATGTAGAACAATAAGAGACCTAAATTAATATTCTTCATATATGTTTTAGTAAAGTTTTTTTTCATTGGGGCAATTTAATGATCTTGTCTAAATTAGTACATCTATCAATTTTTCCACGAGACTATTCAGAGTCTGTAAAAGAGGGGAATCTTAACATTAAATGAGAGACTTTAGTGGATTCCCTAGAAAAACACTGGGAATCTCCCGGGGACCGCGGACAACAGTTAAAGAACCACTTATTTGAGAAACAGACATCTCATTTTGAGGCATCTCATTTTGGGGGAAATGTTTGAATTTTTAGCGTTGACTAAGGTGTACAAGAAAAAGGTTCTGGAAAATTTTAATAATCGTAAGACTTATGTAATGTATTTAACTCAAATTAATTCTGTGTGAGCCATTCGTACTAAAATTTGTTATGTTTTGTCTTTCATTATGTGAATTATTTGTGCAATATATGACTGTAACGTTAGGTACACATAAGTATGCTACTTTCGGTAATTACATTACTTACCTCAATTTCTCTAATAGAATATTCGCTGCTTTGCACATGGATTATAAAGTAATTTCTGTACATTTAAACAGGAATTCCATATTTCCTATAAGATACCTTTTTTACACATATATAATCACCAATTTATTATCTTAAGAATTTATTTTATTTTAACTAATTTATTTGTCTTTTATGAGTTGTCATTTAAAGCTAATTACTCCAATGAGCTGAATTCATGCGAACTCATAATCACATAACTGCAATCACTTGTTTTTAGCCAATTAGTTCCTTTATTCGTGTGACGTCATAGCCACATGGTAAATGTAACCATGTGTTTCCAACCAAGCAGTCCATATTCTACGCTGTTGCAAGTTTTTTCTTTGTAAGTTAAGTTGCGTAGAAATTTTCTTTTAAAAGGTATATATTTTCATTGACAATAAATGCATACTGGTAAACAAAATGCACTTGATCTGATAGTACACGAATAACATTAATTTTTTTAATTTTATTTTTGAAAAACCTTCTAAGGATTCTTAATATTTGAACATCTTTACCCAATTAACAAATTTGAAATTTTATCTAAATTTTACAAGTTGAACAACAAGTGCAAGTCTAATGTCAATTTTGAATGCAATGAGAGCTCGCAATTCAATTTATCATGTAACTGTTATGAATTCAGTCCATTGAAAAGCTATTGAGATTTTCCATTTGTGATGCATCCGTCTTTTACTCTTTAATTTTACTTCCAAGTTTGCCGTTTTCACTTTACGCCTTCAAAATATTTATCACGTAAGATAAAAATTAATAGAAAATAAAGCCATAAAAATATTTATTGCAAACCCCGTTATGTGTTATATTATATTAGGTTTTATTCCAGAATAAAACCGCAGTAGAATAGAATAAAATTGTTAAAAAAGGAGAGATAATGCTTGGAGAATACACTTATTTAGCTTTTGCTAAACAATATGTGCAATGTTTGCTATGTTCTTTTCGATTTTCTGGAAAACTTTCTGCTCTAAATTTCTAGGAAGTCGACTACTCTTTAAAGAAATGTTTATTTTATTTTAGTTTATTATTATTTTTTTTGGTCTAAGCAATCGAAGGCAAGAAGCTTAGATTTGTAATCTTATTCTGTTTTATTTCAACTGAAAAAAATATTGTTAGCCTTAAGAGATACTTTTGGAGATTCCCTTAGTCTATTTATGTCAAAAATTTAAGTTTGGATCCTTTTTACAGCATTATACTGATTAAAATATTTTTAATCGTTGCATCAGTTTGCATAAGGATTAAAATTGCAAATTATATGTTTAAAAATTTCTCATGATGTTGTTCAGGAAGTGGTAGTTTTAGCGAGATTATTTTATAGTAAAATAAATTTTAAGAAGTTATCAGGTAAGGAAAAAGATATGTCTGACAACTTTTAATAAAATTTAATCAATAGGCAAAATTTAATTCATATGATATCATAGTCACATGATAATAACAAACACGTGTTTCTAGCCAATGAGCTTAATTCATGTGATGTCATAGTCACATAATAAAAACTATCTAGTGTTTCCAGCTAATCAGTTCACGCGCTCCGATGTTGCCAAGTTTTGCTCTTTGAAAAGACTTTCTCTTAAAAAGTACATATGTATTCAAAATGCATTTTACTTAAAAGTATAAACATAAAATATGATTTTTTTTAATTTAAAAAATCTTTTTGAAGAAAGTTTTTTCCTAACATCTAAACATCTTTACCCAAATATAAAATTTAAAATTTTATCTAAGTTTTACAAATAGAACAACAAGTACAATTAGTTAAATGTTTGTTTTGAATTCAATGAAGAACACGTGTTTGTCTTTATCATGTGACATCATGAATTGAGCCCATTAGTTCATAAATTTATGTGACCTCACAATCATACGATAAATATAATCATGTATTTCCAGCTCATCAGTTCATGCGCTTTGTTTGTTGTTGCCAACTTTTGCTCGTTGTGTAAACTTTGTTTTAACAAGCACATATTTGTCAACAATATTAACGTACATAAGCAAGTACTTGAATACACAGATACGGATAATACACATATAATATAAGATTTTGTTAAAATTTCAAAATCTTTTTGATGAATTTTTTATTACATTTAAGCATTTTTACTCAATTATAAAATTTCAAATTTAGTCTAAATTTTACAACTAGAATAACAAGTTCAAGTTAGTTTAATGTCAGTTTTGAATTGAGTCGCAAACACGTGATTCCATTTATCACGTGACCGTCATGAATTGAGCCCATTAAAGAAGGTCCTCGCCTTAGAAATTAGTGGGAAAAAAATTACAGATTATTTTGACAGAAATAAAAATTAAAAAATAAACACATACACACGCACGCACGCTCAAATGATTATCGTAATAATGGTTGTTAATATTATTTTCAAAGAAATTAGTACTTTTTGAACAGTCTCAGCCTTAAAATTTGATAAGTTAAGACCGTTTAAAAAAGGGTTTGAAATTTTATTTCTAATTTAAAATTAATTTACATCAACAATGGAATTTCACGAAAAAATACTTATATGTGCGTATTTTGAGTGTAGCAGACGTAAATCGTGAAACATATAAATATATCTCTGAAATCAAAATACAAATATGAAATGTTTAATGATTATAAGACAATAAAAATGTGAATAACTCTTTTAAAAATAATTTTCTGTATTTAGTTCCTAATTTATGTACAATTTATCTAAGATATATCAAATTTAATCGAAGGAATATCTAGATATGTGTCTTTTTTGTAGAAAAACTTAAAAGGAAAAAAAATCGGGTAACTGTATTTACCATAAATAAAAATGTATTAAATACTTACTAGTTAAACAATTTGTGGAGTGATTTTAACGTCTCATTATTATACAGCAACACGAGGGCTATTGACGACGGACCTCGTAGTTTTTTGCTTCGGTCAAATGACGTGTGATGCCCCCTCACCCATCCCATCCACACAGGGGGTCTTTGGTGGTATTATGGCTCAAACTCATAACACGCCGTCCATGAGGTCGCTGCCATAACCACTAGACTACTGAGAAACCACAAATTATCTATAAAGAGTTCCGTATAACCTATGTCAAACTCCTTAATATATTGACTAATTCAAAAATATTGCTATATATCAGTATATATGCCTAAAAGAGACTAGCATTAATCTTATATAATGCGATTAAAAAGAAAAATGTCTTGAAAAATATCACTTTATTTTATTATAAGAAAGTAACAAATGTTATTTACTATGCAGTTCTTTTAAACCTGGAATGTATACCATTTCTAATACAATAAAGAACTGACAACTTCTAAAAGTTTTCGTAGTTTAAAATATTACAGAAAGTTAGATCCTTGGAAAAAATATAAAAAGTTTATAGCATTCGAAATGTATTATATTTTAAAATAGATTCTATTTCAAAAAGTAACTTTTTATCGTCTTCAATAGGTCGCTTGTATCAAAGTCTTTCTCAAAAATGCTTTCCATCAATCTCTGCTATCTAAGCGGTATAAAATTCCGACGTAAATTTTTTTAAAGAGAAAATCCGATTTTCTTAAAAGTTTGTGGTATGGATCAGTATTTTAGTTTTATATGCCAATTGTTAATAACAAAATTGAATCGTAGAAAGCTTTCAAAAATTAATATTAAAAAGTTACCTGAAGAAAAAGAGACTTTTAAGAGATCTTGATAAACACTTTATATGGGGGAATCAGAATTTTTCAAAACTATACGAAACTAAAAAAATGCATTATATTTTATTCTCATATTCAGACTCTTAAATTGAGTTTTTTTTTTGGCAACAAACCCCCCTATAAAAACAAAATAACAACGAGAATATTCGTAGCCAGTAATTTAAACCTTAAATAGTATTCTTTTCTTTATAAAATCCTTTCGAAAGATATCATTTTGGCTGAAATCGAAATTATAATAACCCTGTTAAGAATCGAATCGCGTAATATTCATTTTGCTTGTTTTGTTGCATATAAAATGGGCTTATAAATATTCTATTACATATAATTTTTTTTTGTTACGTTTTTTTGGAAACAACATGGAAGTGCACCTGCTCACTCACGAATTTAACGAAGTGATATTACAGTATCAGATGGAAAGTTCGATCGTTTTATCGTTTGGCGTGCAACTCAACTTATCTATTTTTTTTTATTCTGTTTTTTTAACTTAAAAAGAAAGGGGGGAAAATGTTCTTTTTATCGAACACTAGGAAGCAACTAAAAATGCAATTTGTAGTTCTAAATATTCATTGGATAGCTCAAAGTTTTGGAGTAGGTTAATATAGCTATTTAATGGTACTGAATTCATGAATATTGTTGCAATATTTTAAAATTTTCAGCATGTAAAATTTGAAAAAAAAAGTAAAGTCTGATTAAATTGAATTTCCCTGGAAAATTATTTTTCACATAAATTTTGATTTAGGAATATTTTTTATTCTTCAAATATTTATAAGCATTTATATTTTTTACTAAATTTTTGAGTAATTATACTAAAAAGAGTTCATGTTATACCTGAATATTCATATTATCTGCATTTTATATTTTAATTTTGTATCGGCCGAATTATGCATAATATAGAGTTACAATTCAATGTTTGCCAAAATAAAATATATTCATAAATACATTTTTTAAAATAATTATAATTAATTTAATATGCATTTTTAATATTTTTTTTTCTTTACGAAAAAAAGAAAAACACTTTTCACAGGTGCAGAAAATTCAATCACAACTTTTGAAGTTTTCGTAAAAAATTTGTAACTCATTAGATAATGAAAAACTTTCATTTAACTGCCTGTATTCTTTACATTCGTTGTGCTTCTTCTTCTAATGTAATCAAAGATGTACTTATCTAGTTAGTATTACGCAACTGTTTATTTTTATGTATACTGGATACCGGTATGAAGCCCAGTGGCTGAGTGATTAGTGCATCGCGCTTCCACACTACAGGTCCGAGGTTCAAACCCCGGGCTGGACAAGGTTGACTCAGCCTTTCATCCCTTCAATGGGTCGATAAATGAGTACCGAACTTGCTCGGGAACTTAACATTGGGGGTTTCATGTCAGACTGACCACCTGACCGGAACATCTGCTTGACCCTTTTGGGCTGTCGCGCCACTGAGTAAAGTAAAGTAGATAACGGTATTTCTTCTTAATATAACGAATATTTCAGCGATATTTAGCAAATAAAATTTTTCGAAAAAACCAACAAAGATTGATTTGCTTCGGAAATAAATTTGAATACCCAAATCTCTCTCTCTCTCTCTCTGGCATAAAATGCTATAACATAATTCAGCTTTATTACAATTTCAGCTTAAGTCTTTCTATAGATTCACTGCGAAAAACCGGTATTCTGAACTGAGTACAAAATACTCACTTTTAAATACGTCACATACTCAAAATAGCTCCGATGCAAACATACTCAAATTTGAGAATAGCCCATTCTTATCTTTGGCAACGACTACGTACTCAAAATTGTAAACATCACATACTCATTTTTGAACCTGTTACTGGATCAAATTTGAGAATATAACAGCAAAATGAGTGCGTAATGTACTCATGTATGAGTTTTTATGGGTCAAATATGAGTATGTATCGTTTTTATTTTATGGTTTGTGTATCCAATACGAATTTTTAACTTACAAATATATATCAAATCAAATTTAAAGGGATCTAAATATGTGATACTTAAGTTGTAAATTTCATTTTTTCCATCTTATATATTATTTAATCTACATTTTACGAAGCTTTTACCACTTTACTTCGAAGATCTAAATTCTTTTTGCATTTATTGTGTTACTTGCATATCATCGCAAAAGTGTCAAGATAATTCGCCATGTCTCTTACGCGCAGAATTAACAACCATGTACTTCGTTTTATATAATGTCGCCAATGTTTTTGAGGTGATACGCAAGTTCCAACAAAAATATAATTTTTGGTTTAAAAATGCAACTGCTATGTGTGATCATAAACTGTATTATTTTTGAACTTATACCTCAAATTTTAATCTTTGAAAATAACAAAAAAGATTCAATGCTATAGTTAAACAAATGAGTAAGCAATTTGGCTCATTAAAAGTTATATTTATATTTCTAGAAGCAATATATTGTCTTTAAAATCTAATACAAACAGAAAATTAACTTTTATTTAAAATCAGTCTTTCAATAAGTATCTTGGAAACATTATTCATTAAGAAGTGTCTTGGAAACATTATGATGAATAACAGGCTTTTCATATTAAAAATTTCTGAACATAAAAGTAAGAAAGGAATGGTTTCTTAACATATTATTATCATATTGTTATCAATTGTTATTATCATTTTTTTATCAATTGTTTTGTTTAAATCGATTCATACACAACTTCTGCTCTCAATACTTATCAACCGAGCTACTGGGACTCCCTTTTAATCCATCCAGATGGAATTAAAAATGTATTGTAACATATGTTACAAATCAAACTCACTTTTATATTATTAACTGATTTTATACTCATCACCAAAGAAAACAAATATTGTAGTTTTTAAGTTAATATTTTTTTTAAATCAAAATATTTAAAAAGTTTAGGCCTTAAAAGAATGTAAAAACAACTAAAACGGTAGAATTTTACATTTACAAATCATTGGAAATTCATAAATTTTTAACCAACTGGAAAGAGTTTTTAGAAACGTTTTCAGCACTCATTTAGAAGAAAAAATAACATCTATGGACCAGTCGAACCATAATTTAGCCATTTTACTAGTGTACAACATTTTTTTTAATGATTCACTGTAAACAAGAAAAATAAAACTAACCAAATCATATTTTTGAAATATTTATTCTGGAAATTGTACACATACCTATCAGACATTTAAAAAGACAAAAGAATACAAGTGTAATTTTTGAAACAACATGCCACTATAAGTTATTTTTTATTGAATTTTTTTGTAAACACTATCTAAAATGCATATTATCATCAACTCCATCTTTATTTGTACAGCATAGCTTATATTTTTAATTGATATACATCAAATCACTTTAAATGTGGGAAGTTCTAATGTGTAAAGGAACATGTAATTAAACAGATTTTTTTTATTTTTATGAAATCAATAGCATAAGTGAAAATGCCTTTCAAACAGTGTTTCAAATAAATTATTTGTTAGGATACATGAATCATCTAAATTATATACTGAAGAATTTATAGATAGCTGGTTCTGAGAGGAATCTTAATTACAATTTGCTGTCAGTGAAAAAAGAATTATTTCTGATAGATTTTCTATCGTGGACATGCAAATTTGCATTGTAAACATCTGCAATAAAACATACAGCCGTCAAATTATTTAACCTCTCTATAAACTATTTTCCTTTTGCTGCCATGCGTATCACATTTCATGATGGCCAAAATAAGCAAATTCTCAATCTAGAATAAGATTTAAAAAAAAATTATTAGAAAACAAAGACAGAAAGTGCGAATTTGGTAATCCCTTTAGTCCATAAAAATTTTAAGCGGAGTGGCAATATTCTTTTAATAAATGAGAAGATCTTAGTACTCACCAATAATATTTGAAATATCCATTTATGAATAAACAACAGAAGACTAAAACTTTCACTTTTACAATCTAGACAACGGAAAGCATGGAAATGTTTAAGTTTGTGAAAAAAATCTACTTAAAATTGTCTGAAATTAATAAGGATACTGCAGTAAATATAAATCAATAAAAATTCTTTTTAATATCCTAGAATAATAATATCAAACAATATACACAATAAATAAAATAAAATTACAAAAGAATAAAATTAAAAAATAATGGATGGCAACCACAGAACAAAATTTAAATGTATTGGTAACCGTATTGTAATGTTATTGCCCTACTTGACAATTGTCAACAACAACACTTGGTACATAGTATCCCAATATCAAATTAGAACATTAATTTCAATACTCAAAAACTAAAACAACAAGCTGTCTCCTTTCCCCTCCAACCTGAAATTTATAAAAAAAAGTTATTTAAGAATGGTTTCTGTACCTATCTTGTTTTTCTGCTTTTGTAATTCCATGGAAGAAAACTTGATAATAAAAGTCAACAAGTATAATTGAATATGAATAAGTATTATAATAATTTTCTGAGATACAAGTCTGTTTAACTTTTTCCGCACTGAAACAATTGAGGAACAGCTTTAGGAATTAGTTTTCAACGTCTCATTATCTAAAAATTAGAAACTTTCTTCATCTATGCTTTAATCTGTTAAAAAAATATTTATGTCAATAGATATATTTTTCCAGCTAATACAGTAGAAATAAAAAAACCAAAATCTTGATCTAAGTGAAAAAATGCAAAACCTATAATTGGAATAAGAATTGCTTGCTTTATTATTATGGTGCTTTCTGTATGTCAGACTGAACAGATTTCTTGCATGTTTCAGCTCATGTGCAACATACCTGCATACAGAAGTTTTTGTACCAAAGCTTTATTAATTTTTGTTACTTACATATTATCGAAACTGTTTTGGCGAAATTATATGAAATAAAGCACTTGGTTGTGTCAAAAAAAAAAAAAAAATTAGCACGTACAACATATGGAAAATCAGGGTTGCCAACTTCGCAAATTATTTTGAATGTTGGCATTGTTGCGATAATATGTAAGTACCTAAATTTTCTCTAACCCGTTCAGGACCAGTATATTTTCGCTGTTAAGCCTAACTCCATTTCAACTGCTGTAATAAAATACGCCATAATTTATAGTTTATAATCATTCCAAATCCAGATAACACCAGTATGATCACAGACTCAGAAAGAGGAAAATAAAATCTCGCAACATTCCCTGAAATGATCACATACATGTAATCATTGTGGGATTCCCCGAAATTACACACAGTGGTAGGCTTCCCAATATCCGAAGCAGTGTTATATGAATGTATTTTTATCGTTTCAAACATTTGTTAACGTTATTGTCAGTATAAATTTATATAATATAATGATTGCTATTGTGACAAATATGATTTTTAGTTTTTGTCATAGTGATAGTAAAAAACACGAAAATAAAGCAACAAGAAAAAAAAAGCAGGCGCAAATTCTGCCAGGAGTCCAAAGGAAAGACAAGGCGTTATGGATGCCTTATCCACTTACCAACAACTTCTTACAGAGCGCAAAAGGAAAACACAAATTACATTAGATGCCTTCTTGATAAAAAGGCAGAAAATTGGAAATACAGATACTGATACAGATCATACAGAAGAAACTGTATGATCTGAAATGTAAACATACGGACTTAGAATTTTATTTATTTTTATATGTACATTCATTTATTATGTTTCTATATTTGAAGGAAATACAATTTTGTTTCATTGTTATAAAACACATAATTAATAAATTTAATGGTAAAATACCTGCTAATTTTCTACCCATCTTCCCCTAATCCCATTATTTACATGATGAGGTAACCTTGTTTAACGCTGTTTCATATTATGCTCTACTTTGATGGAACGTATACCCCGCAGGGTCTTACTGTATCTCATTCATTTTCTTCCAAATAAACAAAACACTGGTTACATTAAATGTGTGTTGTAAACCAGAAAATCAATATGTTGTGAATTAAAACGTACTTTGACTGGTCTTGTGTCTTTATTATTATAAAAAAATATCAGATAATTAAGATTTTTTAGAAATATCACAATAGTTTTTAATCAAAACAAAGTATTGTAGCCTTTCTGCAGTGGCATAACGTACACCCCCATATTGCGGGGGGTGGGAGGCACAGGGTCCTTGGGAGCCCAAAGCCTGTCAGCCGCCAAGTACCTACCCTTTGTAGAATCCAACTTGGGGGCCCAAAAACTTACTTTTCAGGGGGCCTAAATGTTCTCTGTTGCGCCACTGCCTTTCTGTACTATATTATAAGATAAATCGGTACTTACATATTATGGCAGATTTCTTGCTTTTTTCTGCTCAAGTATAACATACCTGCACACAGAAAATTTTATACCAAAGCTGTGTTAATTTTTGGAACTTGCATATTATCGTAACAGTTTGGGCAAGATTATATGAAATGAAGCAAGTATTATGGTCATGAAAGTATTGCCTTTCTTCAGTGGCGTAACATACAGCCTCATATTGCAGTTGGAGGGCCCAAAAGCCTGACATTCGCCAAGTACCTACCCTTTGTAAAATCCAACATGGAGGCCCAAATGTTCCCCGTTATGCCACTGTCTTTCTGCACTATGGTTTAAGATAAATCTGTACTTACATATTATGGCAACAATGTTCAAGATAACTCGCCAAGTTGGCAGTACCAATTTTGCATGTGGATTATGGGCTGAATTGGCGGTCATGTGTTTCGTTTCATATAATGTTACCAAAAGGCTGTAATGATTTGTAAGTACTGTGATAAATCTAATTTAAACAATGCTGATCAATTATTAATAGGACAAATTATACGTTAAATATTAGTAGTTAAGTAGATTTAATTTTTATACTTAATGTCTAATACTGAAAAGTAAAAAACATTCTTGTGTGAAATATATTATGCTCAATTTTACTAACTAATTTTACTCATTCTATAATTTTTGTTCATTTAATTTTGATTCTTTCAATATTCGAAAATGAGAGTGAAAAGAATCATAAAATAAGAGTATTGAAATTGTTGAAACTCTTTAATAATTTCTTCATGGGAACTTTTAAGACATTTTCCATAACTTAATTAATAAGCTAAAAAAGTACTTTAAAATTTTCAAGAAATTAGTCTCCTAAAAAGATTAATAATTGTCAACAAAAACTTATATAGTAAAATTTAAATAAATCCTGAATCTTTTTGGTATTGATTGGTATAAAATGGGATGTCTAAAGTTGTATTTATTCCTACATTCAAGGCACCTTCTACTAACAGTGATAATTGATAAAAACTTAATATCATGTTCAATCAATTGGTAAAACCATATTGCATACTGAAACATGTTAATGCTACAATTCATACAAGAACATTTTACTGCAAAACAATAGTTTTATTTATGTAACATAATGGTTGACCACCTTTCAAAGCAGAACTTTAAATGGGGTTTTAGTAGTTGACTATGTGTAATGACATAGATAAAGCTTTTCACTTTTGGGTTAAAGTGTTGAATAGTTAGCCCTTTGGATTCGGCGACTGGAATCGATCGCCAAACAACTCTATAAAATGCATTACTGATAACTTTATCAATATATTTTTTTTATTTC
>BMAV01002577.1:1011072-1026415 GCA_019973955.1 Trichonephila inaurata madagascariensis | reverse complement strand
ATATATATATATATATATATGTATCCGAATGGGACAAAATTCATTAGATATGATGTATATTACAATACTGGCCAACGTAAATGCAACACCCTGAAGGAATCAAGCAAATAACATGAAATTTACAACATATATTAGCGAAGATGAGATATGCAAATGATTAGAATTTCAGCGTAGACACACATCATGCGCACCTGTGGCGCCACCTCAAAGCGCTATTTAAGGCTTGGAGATTTCGACGATTTCAAGTTCAGCAATTGTGTTTTTCTTGTGGTTTTTTCAAAAAACGATCAGTTATGTCTCGTAGAAAACAGTGATCAGCTTTTGATCAAGCATCCGAGTTTGACAGAGGAAGGATAGTGGCCTACCGAGATTGTGGATTATCTTTTAGGAAAATCGGTAGTCGTGTTGGACGAAACCAAACAGCTGTAATGCGGATATGTAACCGTTGGATGCAGGACGGTACGATGGACTGACGGGGTCGATCGCATCTACCTCAGTGCACCACTTCACGTGAGGACGGGCAAATTGTGCGCATGGTAGTGACGGATCGCTCAGTCACATCACGAACCATAGCACAGCACATTGAGTCTGTAACGAATCATTCAGTGACTGCGAGCACCATTCGAGGCCGTTTACAGCAGAGTGGTCTGTTCTCAAGATGTCTATTGCTTGGTCTACCCTTGACGCAGAAACAAAGACGTCTCCGCCGCCAATGGTACGATGAAAGTAGGATGTGGGTGGCAGAATGGAATGAATGGCGTATGCCCACTTTTGTCCCTGTAATCTGTTATGCAGCTGGACATTCATTCGAAGAATTAATAAAGTTTCTTTTGTGGGTTTATTTATAAAACATGTTTTAACAGATGTGTCAGAATGGTGCAATTAAAGACTAGTTGGAGACATTTACTCTTCAGAATCAAAATATGCCTTGAGGCACAAAGTTCTGGCGATCACACTGGCAAGAGAAAATGTTGAAGAAACTCAGATAAGTAGTAAAACAGCGTGTCATAAGAAACCGGGCATTTCACTTTTAAAGTATAACTCCTGAGATGTATGAAACAAGGGGCAACACTAAGGAGTGTAGAATTCCTTTGACGTAACACTGAGCTGTTCAGATATTTTGAATCGTAGCCAAAATTATCCGGACACAAAATCATCTACCACAAATTTTATCTAATACTAAGCTTCTCATTAAAATTTTATTAAGATTTAACTTAAATTGATTTTTTTGCTGCTTTATTAGTATTTTTACTATATGTTTTACTTTTATATAAATTTCATATTTTGCTTTGTTTTTTATTATTTTAAAAATAGATAGTTATTCTTTTGTCATATAAAGTTATTTTGTAAAAACGTTTCTCATATTTGAATCATAATCCTTTTTAATTATTTGTTTTGTCTTCCATAAAAAAAAGTTGCCCAAACATGCTTTAGAACAGTTAACAGACATAGTTTAGAACAAGAGTGTCAAACTAAAAGGCTGACTTGGGCCGAAAGAACAGGGTTTGACTTAAGATTGGCCACAATTAAAGTTAAAATTCATAGACACGTAGGTTTAATTTGAATAATACCTTGCAATAAACATATATAAAAGAACAAGATAAATTTAATATGTACCTCCTGACACTTGACATCTCTTCTCTGCTACTATATTTCCTATTTCGGGATAAATTTTGATGTTTAATTATTTATAATTATACGCAAAAAATATATAAATCGGGCCGTAATATGAGTATGACACCCCTGGTCTAGAACATCAGCTTAATAGGCATTTAAATATTTTCTCAGAACTTTTATGTGTTCCAATATTTTTTTTGGTTAAGAAATCAAGGAAGTAAAAGCTAACCATGACGGAGAAAAGCAAAATGAATAAAATGAACAATTTATTTCCATCTGTCGGTGTTTAAGCCACTTGGAAAGGAGCCAAGAAAAAAAAAGCAATGGCAACATGAAACATCCATTTTTAAACCACGATACGGGTAGAGAAAGCGATTAATGATAAAAGTGGAAAAAAACAACAACATGATAAATAATTATAGAATGTAAAAAAACAAAACATATTTTATAACTTCAAACTAAGGAAGTTACATCATCGAGCGAGCAACAGGTTGCACTTTCATAACACAAATGGAACAAAACGAAATCAAGCGTATGTTCCCTATAAACGGTCTATAGCCGCCCATGGATCCCACGCATGACGAAGACACTAGTCCTGCGCACCTATTTCTACCAAATAACAACACGCACTTCCATTGGCGACCACGTTGTCAGAACACGTCTGTCTGTTATGAGATGTACTAGTGCAATTCGAGCACCCCGGTCGGCTGCTGCTTTCTCTTCGATGTTGTGCACATGCGTCATTCCTCTTACGCTAAAGCTACTTTCGTCACTGAACCAGGAATGAATGTGGTTTATAAAGACTATAGTTTGTTCACACACACACATCTGGTGTATTACCTTCCCTTTAAAAAATATAGTGAAACTTATTTTCGGAACGTTCCCCGTATCATATCTTAAATAAACTCGTTTTTTTTAAAAGTAGACTGGTCTTAATTTAAAGAAAATGTACCTAACTCAGCAATATTGGTGAAAAATATTTCTGTTTACTTTAACAACCCAACAAGCACGAATAAAAATAATATATATAGCCGCATGATATGCTAATATCAAAAAGGAACTCCCTTTATTTGCACGCACACAAACCACTCTTCACTGATACGAAATTGTTTTATGGGTGGAACAAATTATATTTGCAATATTCTTCTGAATTTCTTTCGAGCAAGTTTTTGGCTAGAAGTTAATGTAGGTGGTCAATAAACACAGCACATAAGTTTATTCGTTTCCCCATTTATATATTGAAATCTCAAGCTCTAAATTTTCAAAAGTATCACTGTTAGTGTTGAAAAGTACGAAGCTATTTTATTATTAAAATTTTAAGCATCGAATATGCAAATAGGTAATATAAAATTTAAAAAAAATCTCTTTGAAATTTGCATGTTCCCAATTCCGTTTAACTTTCTTCGAGACGTGAATAACTTTTTTATGTATCAATGATCACAGCATGGTGACTAAAAAAACTGCTAGAGAAACATGACACTTCGAGAAAAATTTGAATAAATCCCATAATTTAACTTCTGCGTTTTATGTTGTGAAATTAGAAAAAAATCAACTTTAAAACGATTTAGATTTTTCAAAAATCTGAATAAATTTCAATAAGGAAAAAAAAATCTATAGATATGGGATGAAAATAAATTGTCAAGAATCGGTAGTTTTGGTTTTATCCTACATTAAAAGTGACAATGAATAGAAAAATTTTAATTTTCATTAATACTTTACTAAAAATAGGGGAGTAGAATTTCCCTCTTTAACTCTGTACTACAATTTTTGATGGAATGGAAATTTTCACCGGAGCTGAATGATATAAGAGCGCTTTTATTTTTTTCCAGCAAAAAAGCTTTAAAAATAACTAATTAATAAACTACCTTCAATTCTTTAATGTTTAGCTTTATTTAGTGATAATGAAAAGGTCCAAAATTCGGAAGTTATCCTAATAAAAACGATTTGAAAACAAACGTTAAATTTGGAACTCTAGTACTACTATTTCAAACCACTCACTACTGCATAAATCAGTTTCGAAGCTTAAATGGTGACGAAATTGTCGAACTAGTTGCTCTATGTTGTGAGCTAAATTCATGTTGGTCAAATGATAAATGCTATTCCTTGTTCTCTAATGACTTCAAAACTTTGATGAGATTTGTAATTTTTCTCATGTAAAATTTAGTTACTTCAAATTTGATAACTGGCTAAAAATGTTGAAGTATTAAGATTTTTCAGATCGTTTTCCGGAAAGTTAAATAAAATATTTTATAATAAGCACTTCTTTTTAAGTCATATACATTTTGTTTACCAATGTGCATTATTAATGTTGACTAATATGTACTTTTTTAAAAGAAAGTTTCTGAAAAAGCAAAAGCTGCAAACATCGAAGCAAGTAAACTGATTAACTGGAAACATATGAATGCCTTTATAACGGGACTATGATGTTACATAAATTTATGAACTGAATAGCTGGAAACATGTAATTTCATTTATTATCTGACTATGGTGTCACATAAACTTAGCCCATTACAAATTACAGCATCCAAAATAAAGTTCTCGTCATGTTTTTAAAAGCAAAGGCAATAGATATATTAAATCAATAACTCTGCTTAGATGAATCCTTTTTCAAAATAAATTTTACTCTCTATTTCAACTTCTATTGTGTGTCAGTAAATAGATTTTTAGCAACATATGGGAGGGTTGAGCGTATTTATACAAAATATGTGAAGGTTAAGAACTCAGCGTGAAAAATGCTTGTACACTGTTGTTTGTAAAAAATGCAACACCATGAAGGAATCATCAGAATTAAATAAACTTTGCAGCAAAGATCAATTATAGGATATTACGTAAAAAAGTAAAGTTTCAGAGCCACCCTCTGAGCTGATATTGAAAGCGTGTAAATAGAGGGCTATAGTGGAACGTTGAAAATAGTTAATGATTATTTGTTAGTGGCGAATGTTTAGTAAGACCTAAGTATGCCTCCACGACATAATAAGGAGAAATTCCAACAACTTAATGAGTTTGAATGGGGGAAAATTATCAGCCTTCGAGACAGAGGATTTTTCTATTGTGCAAAGGAGCTCGTGTGCAGCGGAACAGTTCCACAGTGATGCGAGTTTGGAAGAAGTTGACCAACGAGCACAGAACAACTCGAAAAACTGGCAATGGACGACGGTGGGTGACGTTAGAGCACGATGATCGACAGCTGCACCACATGGTGGTGAATGACCGCACAGCTTCCTCCAGGCAGTTGGCAGCCTGTTTGTCTATTGCTATAGGTGTACTAATGTCGGCCTCATCAATTCGTCGACGTCTGTAATGGGCTCATGAGCACAGAGCTTGGAAAGCTGATTGGCACCAAGTTGTCTTTTCAGATGAATCACGCTTCAATTTGAGGGAACCTGACGGCCGCATTCGTGTTAGACGTTATGCCGGTAAACGCTACCTTCCAGAGTGTGTTATCGAATGGCATAGTGGTCTAACACCTGGAGTTAGGGTTTAGGGTGCGATTTCATATCATTGGCGATCCAATTTGCAACGAATTGAGGGTAATTTCAATAGTTACAGGTACGTCCTTGAAGTTGAACAGCTCGAAGTCGTTCCCTTCCTTCAAGGCATCCCTGGTGCTATCTTTCAGCAGGATAATGCACGTCCACATGTTGCGATGTCTGTTCGAGACGTATTCAGCACAACACAGGCAACTTCTTCCTTGACCTGCTTATTCACCCCGATATGTCGCCTACTGAGCACGTGTGGTATTTGGTTGGTCGGCGTCTCGCTCGTGATCCGTGTCCTGCAGCTTCAAAAGACAAACTTTTGCTGCGCATACAAGCAACATGGAATTTTATTCCACAAGCAGACCTTCAAAATATGTTTGACTTCCTACCACGTCGTATAGCAGCACTTTTTTTTGGACACTTAATGTTGTATTTTTTGCCTTGAAAATTTCGTCATTTGTTTATACTAATACAAATCGTTTGTGCATTTAATTTCATTTAATTCTGATGATTCCTTAATAGTGTTGTATTTTTTACAAACATCAGTTTATATATTATCCATGCGAATTGTTAAGCATTTTTCGCAAGTGCATCACATTTAAACAAATTTACGTGTTTGAAATTGACTCTTTGGTATTAGAGTGAAAGCAGTTTTAAATATTTTAAACGTGTTCGGTACCTGTAAAATATTTCCAGTGAGAAGTGAAAAGTCTTCTAAAAAGCATCAAAATATGAATAACTTTCGAGAAAACATAAAATTCCCATAGATGTCAACTACACCTGACAATGATTCATTGTAAATCTACCGTACTTTTAGAATAAAAAATACGTAATAATTTTAAACAGGTTTTGAAATATTCGCTACAAGTGCATTGTGTCTTTGGATTTTAAAATTATTTCAAAATAATGAATGTGACTAGAAATTTCAAGAATATTATTGTGAAAATAAATATGATGCCGATGAACTATGAAAGGAAAAGTATTCAGGAGTTAAAAAAAGATAAATTAGAAGGAAAAGTTATATAAATACCTTTGAGTGCGCCTAATATATCACACACAAAATTAAAATGATTAATTAATATTTAAGAATAAAAAAAGAGAGAGAGAGTACCTTCGTAATTTTAACAAAAAAATTCTAACATATTTCTTGATATAATATTTCTTTTCGTCAGTCTAATTAAAATTTTGGGAGATGAATTGAACTTACTATACATTAAATTAATTTTTATAAAGTTATTTTCTGTTTTGTGTGGAACTTTAGAGAGTATTTCTTAAATACGTAAACATAAGACAAAATAAATGTCCTTTTTTAAAAATAAATTTGAATTGCAAATTATTCCTTTAAACACGCGCGAAACCCTTATATTTAATAAGTGATTTTTCTGAAAATTTTTTACGACGTTTGTGTGTGAAATATGTCTGACACCTTTAAGGATTGAGTTAATGATATGTTTACTATATTTAAAGTGAAAACTCTTTTTAAAAAAAATTCATTTACGAGGTAGAATTCAGAAGTTCCTGGACTGAGCCAAAAGCTTCAAAACTTTTTCTGTAGAGCGACTGTGATAACATTTATATGTTACTGCATTCACCCCCTTTACTGAAAGGGGTTTGTCCCAAATTACATCGTCGGTGGCTCGCCCTGACGTTATGTTTTGTAGACGAACGCATTTAATACCCGCGATTGAAATAAATGGTGTTGTTGAGCAGAGAACGTATATCAAATTTTGTGTTCGCCTGGGAAAGTGTGCTACGGAAATTTACCAAATGTTGAAGTATATGTACGAAAGCGATACATTATCACAAATGCAAGCTTTTGAGTGGCATTGACGAGAAGGCAGGAAACGTATCGAAGACGACGAATGCTCTGGGTGTCCAAAGACTTAAGGTATCCAACTAAGTTCGGAACCGTGATTTTGTAAAAGCGTATAAATGGATAATATTTATGATATTTAGTGTCACTTAGATTAGAAAAAATATATAAAATTGTTTTAAGAACAATATTACAATAAAAAATTATTTAAAAACAATATTTTGACAAAAAATGAACATAGAATGACCCATTTTCAAAATAGTCTCCTTTTGTGAAAAATGCATCTAGTATAATAATATTTTGCATGTATATAGCTCAGACCTCTGTACAGAGGCTCAACTATGAATTTTGAAATATATAACTTAGAAGTGGGTTTATCCATGTTTTACGACAACAGAGGGGAGAAATGTTATGAAAAAAAACGCCGATAATTATATTTCAAATGGTTGTAACTCGGAGAAAAAATGTGAATTTTTCAAAATTCATAGTTGAGCCTCTGTACAGAGGTCTGAGCTATATACATGCAAAATATTATTATATGAGAAGTATTTTTCACAAAAGGAGAACATTTTGAAAAAAGGTTATTCTAAGCTAATTTTTAGCCCGAAATATTGTATTTAAATAATTTTCTTTTGTCAAAATGTCCTTAAAACAATTTTATATATGTATTCTAATCTAAGTGACACTAGAAAATTATCCGTTTATGTGCCTTTTTAAAATCACGGTTCCGAACTTAGTCGGATATCTTAAGGAAAAGGTCATACTAGAAGTGTTTCTCTATATCTATGGAAGTGTGCATCTGGAATTTATCCCTGAAGGATGCAATGTGAACAAAGAACTCCATGTAGACATTCTGCGTCGTTGGAATGAGTCGATCAGAAAAAAAGAGATTAAAATTGTAGCTGAGGTGTCATGGGTGCTTTTGCATTTCAACGCTCCTAAACACCGATCCCTCTTTCACACTGACTTTGAATTTGGTTTTTGATTTTTGTCACATAAATTCAAGCCGTGCCTTTAGAAGTGTTTGCCTTTGTTCACATATAAAAGGGGAGAAAAGACATTGTTTATAGTATTGTAAAAAGATTCTGGAATATTGAAAAACTATTGCACAATTTCGTATGTTTTTTTTCTCTGATGTATGATAATTATTAAATTTTTAAAACTGTGACTAAAATTAAAATATCTTTTTTTTCCTAAAAATCTTTTGAAATAATATAGTTATTGCTTATCAATGTGTGAGGAGATAGAGAAAGAGAAAGTGTTTACCTGTAAATCAAATAAATTGTAATTTATACAAAAAGAAAAGAAAAAAAAAATCACGCACTCTCTTTCAACTTTTGACACAAATTTAAAAACTCCCTTAAAATAATAATTTTCTCTCTTAACTGTTGCTAAAAAATGCTGTAATTTTTATTTCGCAGGCTTTAAATAAGCGTAAAATATTGACACTAATGTATTACGTCAACCAATTTCGCAACATCGAAAGATATTGCTAAATGCCGTGATATGCGGCCAATGGTGAAAGTTTGTTCCTGTGCCTGTTAAAACAAAATATTCTTGTTTACGTTTGCTTCAAAATAATAACATTGTTTATCATTCTTCTCTTAAATTGTTGGTGAAATTATTAAATAATAGAGTGTATTATATTTTCTACAGAAGAGAAAGCAGTGGTGGAACACGTAACAACCCAAAAGACTATATACTTTAGCAAAACAAAAAACAACTTGAATCCGCCGGAAAGCATTTAGCATTCTGCATTGTTCTGATAGCATTTAGATCAGCGCTTCTCAAACTTTCAATATTTACTACCCAATATTCAATCATAATTTTCATCGTGTTCCCCTCATACAATAACAATGTATCGAATTCAATAATACTATAATTTAACCCTGAAGCTACTATACGACTTTAACCTCCTTAAGTGCCACCGGGCTATATAAGCGTCTCTATCAGCCAAAGTGTTAATTGTCCCGGGCGTACGTATACGTCTATCTGAAATACAAACTTTTATCTAAACTGCTGTCCACCAAATTATTCCGAAGGCTTTGGAATGCAATAAAATGATCTAGACAGGATTTGCGAAGAATTTACTTATTTCAGAGGATTTTCTTATTCTGAGGATTTCAGGGGAGGGGGGGGGCCGATACAAGAAATAAATTTCTTGTATCCACCCTTACTACCAATACATCATATACGAGCACCTACATGGAAAACGGTGGCATTGGGGAGTGAATCGAGTAACTTTTAATCGGTAGTTAAAAGAATAATTATGAATCGTGCAATTTATCAAAATAAGTGTTAATTCTTGTATATATCCCATGGGTTCACTGGTAATTATTAAACTTGTTCTAAACTCAGTATTGCTAAATTAATTATAAAATGCATTGTGCAGTACTGATACATTTATAGGTGTATTTATATCAGTGTAAATGTGTATTTTATTTTTTATTATGTCAGATTGTATTTTGTTTGTTTACTTTCAGTAATTTAATAATTTTTTCAAATAATCTTTTGTTTTCGACTTTTCAATATGCTTGAGCCCCCGTCGTAGAGTTATCACGCCCCACACCCTAGGGGACGCGCCCCACAGTTTGAGGAGAGCTGATTTAGAATGGTAGTTATGCGTACATAAATAATCTAGTTTCATGCATATTTTACATGAAGAAGATATAGTTGTTACGATTTTGACTGCAATTTCAGTGTTTTAATTGTCTAATGTCGATGTGAGATACATTTTGTTAACTTCAAATACGCGATTTTTTTTAATACGTTTATTTTAGTCTTCACCAAGTTATTTGTTGACGTGCTGAAACGAAAGGAGTATGCACGAGGATTTGTTTGGGCACATGTGCGGGTGCGATAACAGTATTTAGGAACATTTTTTTGGTTTGGCAAAATCAGTCGGAATAATACGTAAAAACCTAAATATTTAATAGTCCCTTTTAAAAACTCGAAAGAACAATAAAAGGATCCCGATATTATACTTTATTTACCAAAATTATAAGCTCATCATATTAAATTATAAATAATGTTCATAGAAATTTCCTTACGTGTGACTATTACTGTTAAAATGCTATATTAACGAGAAAATTACCTAGATACTTTATTTTTGAATGTATGCAAATTCATAACATATAAAAGTCGAGTAAAATAATAAAATAAATGTTGTCTAATTGATGAGAATATTCTCTTAATATACACACCTATACTCAGATTGGCTCGTTACTCTAATTGCATGAATTCTAATAAAAGTAATTTCAAAAAACACCTCTAGACAGAATGTGGAGCTCTAACATTTAAATCTAAAAATCGTAATTTATCAAATCATGTTTAAGCATTTTCAAGAACCCTCGAGTTTTGAAAGAGAAATTCAGAGATTTCAATCAGTCTAATTCTCATTATGGGGAAATTTATATGAATGTAACAACAACAACAAATACTTATTGCTAATTCCATTACCAAGTCTTTTCTACCTGAAATAATGCCTAATTCATCAACCACCGAAGCAGAAACGAACAATTAATTGTGCAATGATAAAAAATTACCTATCATACCAATGATGAACAAATTGTTATTAATCTACAAACGGAGATGATATAGATTCGACCATTTATTTTATTTTTATGAAACATATATTTGTGCATTTATAAATATGTAACTACACTATCAATATTAAATAAGTATGTGAATGAGTATCTAATGTTGAATACATAACCTTTATAGTTATAAATTTCTTTTGCAATAAGATACTTTGTTTGGTCATTCATAAGTTTTTTGATGTAAGAAACAACATTTACTAAATGATAAATTGCACTCAAACTCATTCTTTAGCATGCATATCGTAGCTAATATTTCATAAAGTGTTATTTTTTTTTTATTTCGCTGTTTTCATTCTGATGACACTAAATAATTTATTACTAAACTCTGGTTAGATATAATTACAATATGTTTTCCCATAGCTTAGTTTGTTTTCCATTAACGCAATTTTATATACCCATATTTTAATTTACATTGCATATCTAGGAACTAAGTATCAATACAAATCAGAGAATAATTATATTTTATGCAAAAATAATACTTGTATTAAAATAATTTGATAGTGAAATAGAATAGGTCGATTTCTCTGTTTGGTATATGATGACTATTCCAACGTTTCTCAACGTTTAATATAATTAATATGTGCATTCATTTATTTATAGAATTTACTGATATCAAATCATTTAGGCATAATCCGTTATTCTGTTTTTTTTTATCTGAATTAATTATCTCTACTCTTCCTAGTATAAGTAGCAATAAAAAAAAGCGTATGCTGCATAGTGAGTTTTAACTGAGCAAGAAAAGAAGAAGAAAAAAAAAAAAACTACCCAAAGTGGGCCGTTTTTAAACATCTGATTTATAATATTCAATCAATTTTTCATACTTTCAATGATTGTCTGTTGCAATGACATGTTATAAAGAACAAAGATTAATGTTGGTAGAGAGGTTGTTGATGAAGAGGTAGGCGGAAGTTGTAGCTTTTATTCGAGATAGAAGGGAAAGAGTTATGGAAAACGCATTCGCTGATTGTTTTAATACATTAAATCTAGTACTTATCTGTGTGAATTATGGTGATGTAATTTTTAAAATGATCTTGCGAAGAAAAGAGTAGTTTATATTCCTGTGCTATCTGATGAAAGGCGTTTTTCATTATTGTAAATTAAAGTTAATTAGAGAACCAAAAGGCAGTATTAATTATTCATTAATGAATAATTATGCAACAGCAAAAAGACCAAGAAAGAAAAATATTTTACCAATTTTTAAAAGTTAAAACAGACTTTAGTTTTCAAATTAAATACGCCAAACCAAATTGTTATAAATGAATTTTTGAAATATTTTAGTTTTATGAATTATTAAATAGTTATGTATATTATTTTAAGGGTAATAGTTTATGTTACCGAGAAAGAACGATAAAACATAATTTTGTGAAACTATTCTTAGTTTCTAACAATCTGGAAAGATATCTAATCACAGAATAAAAACTAGGATGCATAGTAGTTGACGTGAATTTTTTCTTAAAGTTCTTACTAATCAGCAGTTTCTCTATTACTAATAATCTATTGAAAGCGAATACAATTTTAACAAGAATTAGTATGATGTAACTAAATTTCTTAATAATTTATTTTAATCAAATCATGTTGTACTTAAGATATGGATGAAAAAGGTTCATTTATTAAAATAAAAATCTTTTGGTACTACTGCTTTTTTTTCCAAATTACATCATTTTATCTCATTGCGCTTAATGACTTAATCAATAAACCGCTCCATAAAACAACGATGTTAGAGTGCGCGTAAAAGGAAGCACCCCAAGTTTTTGTTTCATATGCTAATAAAGGTAACTGTACTGTCGGGCAAACAGTTGAAGAGGCTTAACCCCTTACCGGTTTTTCCCGATCTGCACTCGGGCAGGCAAAATGTACCATCCTGGCTCATCCCGAGTGTAGCTCGGGCACTGTGAAATTTTCCACTGTGCAATCAGTCTTTCCCCAATTATTTTACATGTGTTTTTTATGATTTCGAATGCTTTTGTTTACTTTTATGGCTACTAGATGGCAGCCCTATCCTGTGTTTTCAGTTGTAGATTTAAGATAAGATGCTATTACGTTTAAAAAGCTATGTATGTATGAAAATAAGCATAAGAAAAATTGACATTTTTTGACCCATAATCCTTAAATAAAATGAACCTGGAAGGAGTTAACTCTTAGTCAGCCGTTCATACAGGTAAACTCTCTCAGAGACAAAACTAAACGCAGCAGATCCTTCCGGCTTATGCTAAGTGGTCTTTTCTTCTTTTAAAATACTCTATTATTACTCGGAAGACATTTTTTGAAATACATTAGTTAATTTTTCTTTGTTATTTGTCTCTAATGAGGAGGGTTTCAAAGCAAATAACAAAATAAATGGCAAACAGTTACAAAGTCTATCCAGAATTAAAAGTTCTTTCGGTGAGTAAGAAAAATAGGTATTCGTGCGTGAATCTACTGCTATATTCAACACAAGCGTTGAGACTCATGCGGAACAGAATACACAATTTTTAAAGCATACATTAAATACAGTAGTGTTTCTATAATTGCACCGCCAGGAAAGTCATTTAAGAATTTAATGAAATTGATTATAAAAACGACCTACGATGAATAAAGGGAGAAATTAAACTTTAAACAACAACAAAACATTAATAATTAACAAATCAATAATTAGTAAAACTGCATTACATTGTAATGTTTTTCTGCATGATGTAGTATTGAATGGAATCAATTTTGAATCCTTGCTTAAAGAAATGAATTGCAAATCACTTCTATCTGAGCCCTAAATTTATATTAACGTGAGTGTGATGTCGATTAGTAAAATCCCAGCTTATTCAATAAGCTTTATATCATGTGAACTGAATGGTCAAGGAAGAGGTTTTGTGTATAGTACTTAAAATTTATTTTATTGTTACCAATTTCGTTTGTTGATATACATTGTTATGTCAACAACAGTGCGCAGTCTATCTCATTGAGCCCACACAAAGTAAAACTAACTAGAAAAATTTTAATTGGTCTTGGACAAAGTATGATCCCATGCCTGTGATTTATACGCATTTTTTTTTAAATTCACCTAAAGTTGCCAATGAAGGGGGAAAAAAACATGTCATTTGTTATTAAAAGCAAAATTTTATTATTTTGCTCTATAATTATAGAATAACCATTGTTTTTAATATTTAATAATATCTACTTGTGGGAATAAATTTTCAGAAAGATTTTTTTTTTTGGATGATTTTATCAAATATGTATAATTATTTTTCAGGGCTGAAGAAAGCACTTGAGATTAAAAGTGAGCTTAAGCATTCCAAAGTTATGAAACGGGCTCTTCTAGGAAAAGAATGTTTATCCTTCGAAAATTATAGAGAAACACACTCTAAAGAAGAATGAAATTTGAAAATAAGTACAAGTATATGAACAACAAAGGAACTGAAGAAAAAAAAAAAAAAATTAATCTTCAAAGACATTAAACCTCCTCATGAATTAATTTCTTTCAATTTATTCAATTACAATAAGCTGACATTTTCAGTACGTTTAATTGCATTGTAAATTATGATTACATAAAGTTTCAGAGTGAATTCAAAATGTTAACTTCTAAAATTTCTTGTTTGATTTATTTTTTAAGCAAAACAATAAATAAGTAAATAAATAAATAAAATACAGCTGGAATGAACAGGTAAGTATAACTAGAAAATAATTTTAACAGAAGCGGGGAAATAAATTATTTTATTCTTATTTTACTTCCATTAAAAATGAATTATGTGAATAGCTAAACTGTATCTTTAAAAAAAATATTCGAAACAAACGCCAAAACAGCAAACAATGGAAAGGCTCAGTAAAACAAAAAACAAACGTATCATTGATGAAAATTAGAAAGTTTAATACTCAGTACATTGCTTTATTTGTTAATGTCTAAATACTCTTGCACGGGCTTTGAAGAATGTCTTTAATTTTGTGATGTAGTGTAATAACATTAACGAGCTTGGTGTTACTAATAATTTAAAACATTGTGATCGAATATTTAGTTACTCTCGCGGCCGATCAAACTTTAGCAGAAGAAAGTGAACGACAGAGATATTAAAGAAATGAAACGAATTACACATAACCGATTAATTTAATATATTATTTTATTTTACTGTCATTGTGATTATTCCAACTGCTTTTCTGATGCAAATTTATGAATGCTCACTTTAAGTTCAATAAGACAATGTCTCAAGTTCGAGTTCCGTAAAGCATTTCCAATATGACTTATCCTTTTAGTTTAATTTGCTTGAGAACAGAAAAATCGCTTTCCAATACACATATACTGCCAAAAAGCGTCAACATTTTCAGAGAGAATTTCAGCAGTTTTGGAAAACGATAGAAACCAATTTCCAGAACTTTTCAGGAACAGCACACTTTTTAGTCTAGTAGAATGTGTCTGTCTAAAAAGATCACAAAATTTCTATTTGAAAGCTTCTATCTTCACTTCAATTTCCATTGGGTTACCGAATAGTTCAAGGTTTTGTTTTTTAGAATCAAAATCGTGGAAACTGTCTTGGAATTCTTTCTTGAGATCAATTTTTATTTCATGTAACATAATATATTTTTTCTTTTTCTTCTTCAACTGCTGACAAATTGGGAAGTGTGGTGAGTTATTTCAACAATCAACATTACAATCAATATTAAATTAATTTTTGTCGGAGCCTTCAGTATGTCCACAAAGCTGAGATATATTTTACATTAAGCCAAGTACTTTTAGATTTTATAAGCATTTAGAAGACTTGTTAAATATGTTAGGAAACAAAAAATATTTAAAACTTTGATTTCTTGAAGATTTTCTCGGTATTCATCACCAATATATTCACACACACACACACACACACACACACACACAC
>BMAV01002577.1:995670-1010807 GCA_019973955.1 Trichonephila inaurata madagascariensis | reverse complement strand
ACACACACACACACACACACACACACACACACATTTCTAAGAAAAGTAAGAATTTCTCTCTGCAACCCAAAACACAGTTGCGAGCTATTTTCAGCATTTACTCACAACATTTCACAGTATATTGGAATTTCTCTGTACTCAAATTTCAAATTGTCCAGACATGCAATGAATGTGTGTGTGTTTCTAAGTCTTCAATTTACTTACCTTTACTACAGAGTGTGTACTGTGGATAATGAAGTGGGGAAAGGAAACAGTACGTCACGCGCGTGCGTTTTTGTTACACAGACTTACTAACCCAGTTCTATGACTAACCATAGCTTCAGCTTCATCTCTTATACCGCCAGAGCACTTCCCGAATTCTTCATTTTTATAAATGACATTATCCAGTGCGTGTTTAAAATGTCAATATATTTTGTGCTGGTTTCTTATGATTTCCACTCCGAGAGTTCCTCATGAGCTTCAGAGTTTTCGTTTTTTGTTCTAACAAAGACAAGGAAGGAGTTGGTTGATGTTAGCTATATATATATATATATATATATATATATATATATATGTACATCTGTTTTCTCATCTAGAGCGATAGAGTAAAATCTGTCTTTTTTAAAAAGCCTTTGAAAATACCTGAAACTTCGTTACTCATATAATTAGTTATTCTACTTACTACCTGATTAGAAAATAACATTATTTCAAAATTTTAATTCATCTTACTATCTCCAAACGAGAATGATATTTTTACGGTACATTTAATGAACTCATAGATCCGTTGCGTATAGCTTTCTTGTTGTTTAATACTACAACGTTTATAGTCACTCACCAACACACTTAGTGAACTCGCACTTCTTAAGAGAGTTTTTAGTTTAACTTAGGCCTAAGAGAGCATGAATTGCATACAAATCAACAATGTTTGATGGTTACTGAAATATTTTCTTTTGTCTAACTTCAACTTCAAACCATTAAACGCACAGCTCCTGGTGCTTCATCTGTTCCTCTGTATTTTGGTCTTATTTTATATTATGCAAGAGGATACAGTATCTACTCACAATATACTCCATAAAAACATTTAAGACTTCAGGACAGATAACACAATGGTTTCTTATTATGTTTAACAAAAATGTAAATTTTCTGCCCTTTGACCTGAAATTGTCGTTTTTTTTCTTCAGCATACGGTTTCTTTAGTTATACTATTTAAGATAACATTGATTGAAATGAAAATTTTTTCATGTTTGCTTCAAATTTAAAAAAAAAAGACAGAGTGAAGCCTATTACTACTCAGATGGAAGTTAGAGGGGAAATGAAGGTTGTTAAGTGGTACTATCTGATGGGATGCGTCGCCAATGTGTGCGATTGTCAGTTAAATCGTTTTTTAACCCCCTTTTATAAAATTCACTTGTACATAACGAAATGTTTGAATTTAATTTTTACCCACTTTAAAAAGTCAGATTAATTAGAAATTTTGCTCACTTGTCCAGGACCGATGACAATACAATAATTTAGTATTTTTGTTCCATTGTTCTGATCACGATCAACAGGAATAACGTTTTCCCATTTCTTGATCCCATCCCGCATCTGGCGACTAATTTCAGATTCCATTCCCAGATTTGGCGACTAACTCTAGACTTGGCGACTAAAAGATTAAATTACAACTTAGTTCGATTAATTATAAAAGAGTGTTTATATATCAGTTTCTTTAGACTGTATTTTATTGTATGCCCTGTCGTGCAACGGTTGGTAATTAAAGTTAAGCTTTGTCCCTCTGTACTGTCATCTTTTACAGTATATTTTATACATCTCTGTTTAAAGAATTATAGCTTTAGAAAAATAAATTTAAATATCTAAGACTGGATTCAATCGTTGCTATGCCTTCTCTGTCTATTAAAAGAGGCGTAGTTACAAAGAGACAAAGTCACTTGGTTTGTAAGAAGTGTGGAGACGAAGCACTTGATATAATTCGACGCTTAACTTTTGATGCTGTAAATGTAAGTCTTTAATTTTATGTTTATTCCTTGTAAATGTTTGTCCCTAACAAGAGTATAGTTAGTATTTTTATCTGGCTTTGTGGACTCTCTACAAAAATAAATAGCAATTTCTGAAAGGCTTGAGTATTTTGTTGTATAAAAAATGGCAGTTAGTCAACGAACGTCAGGAAGTAGGGCATTTTTTGTAACAAGAAATGTAGGTAACAAGAACAAATATAATGATAGTCAAAATAAAATATTGCAAAAACTGCTACAGAAATATGTTGTAATATTATTGAAATACTTTATTACTTGAAATTTTTTTCAGTTTCATATTGTATTTTTAAGCATTCAGGATATTTTTTTCTTAGAGTCATTTTACCAAATTTATACTTAATGATGAATTGATATTTTATTGACATACGCCAAAAAGAAATTAAAATCAGTTTCACATTACAAACTGATAGAATTGTGAAAAAGTAGAGTAGCATTATAATAGAGTAGTCGTCATTTGTTACAAGGCTATTAAGTAAAAAAAAAAATAAGCTACTAGAACTATTTTCTTTGCCATTTTGAAACATTTTCTAGTGAAAACTTTTAATTTTGAAAATTTGTAACACCCTATAACAACAATAAAATAAACGATTAGAACTATTTGCTTTGCCACTATAAAACATTTTTATGAAATTTGTCTTTGTTTTATTTGTATCAAATCTGAGTTTTTCTTTAGTCTTTCTTTAGTTTTTTAAATTGTTAATATATTTTTCTTTTGCTTACGTTTTTTCAATTTTATTAGTTTTCATTTATAGAAAATCTTTAGCTTTAACTTTTTTATGTCCTATCACACAAAAATCTTTGGCTTTAATTTTTTATGCCCTGTCATACAAAAATCTTTAACTCTGCATTTGGCTTTATGTTAATGAATTGCACTCAATAACGTAAAAATAACCAATTGATATATATTATGCCCCTTTACTACCATCTGTGCACTAAGTTTCAAACTTAATAATTTAAATTAAAATATCATTTCATTTTTTTTAAAAATAAATATTTTCTACATAACATATCTATTGTGTATTGGATTATCATCAGAAAAAAATAATAACTCTCCAAATTTAGTCTTATTTGCATTCTTATTATGATTGTTTTGTAAATATTTATAGTAGATAAGAAAAACGTAGGCAATTCTAATTTAAAAAATATGTGTTCAAAATGATCACATATATATATTGGGTCGGTTTTTAAATTGATTTTTTCAAATTTTTCTCCTTAATAGATTAACATTTTGGGGGGATTCAAAATAGAAAACATTATTTTCGAAAAATCTGTTAAGAGTCAAAATCATTTAGCATGATATGAGATGGTCAATTAAAATACATGTGCAAATAAAATATAAGTTTAAGTTCTTTTGTGTGTTTGCTTTTTTATCCCATGAAGATAATATACATATTTTAGGCGTAATATTGAATGCCACGACAATTTATTTTTATTTATTATCGCATTTTTTTAAGCAAGAATTTAATTAGTATAATTTCCTTTCGAAATGCCCCAAATGGCTTTGAAATATTTTATTTTCTTAATTGTAATCTTTTAAATAATTCTTAACTTCGACATGTATCTTTTTTTTTATTCCCAATCATAAACTAATACATAGAGCATATTCCCTTGGAAAATATCACAGGGTGCTTAATTGATTTCGTATATAAACACAACAAAAATTTTTATATTTACACGTTTTACTCATCACACCATATATAAGTATATAATGTCATTCTAGAAAAATTTTAAAGCAAAGTTGGTTAGATATAATTTCAAGTTTTAAATTTGTATTGACGTACAATATTCCTTGATCTTTAATAACGGACACTGGGAAATAAAAACGTGTGCAAAAAAGAAATTTTTGAAATTTTATTCAAGAATAGAAAAAAGAATAAATTAACCCTTAAAAATGTAAAGTTAATCAATTGTATCTAATGATAAATTTAAAGAGAAAGAGAGAGTGCTTGAGTTTATGCATTTTTCAAATTAGCAAAATGGCTAATTTCCTTTGAAGTTTGTTTCTTTTAGAAAAAAAAAGTAGTTTAAAAAAAGGATAAGAAAAATATACATTTTTAAGAAGTTTTTTTGAAAATGATTAGAAACAAAAAAGTATTCTGCTTCGAAGGATAATTTATTTTACATCTAAGGGAAAAAATAATTTTTGCAATTAAGAATTTTTTATCTTTTTTACCTTCCATCTATTTATTCAAATTTAAGACATTTAGAATTTTAATTAAAAGCCATTTTCGCAATTTTTTGTGAATCATATTTTATTCTTTTTCAAATCTATAATTTAAATTAGAAAATTAAAAATGTTTCATCAAATGTTATGTTTTAAAGTACAATAATAGTACGATTGAAGATATTAAAAGTCTGCATAAATAAATAATACGTCTTTTCTTTAACGCATATTATTTTTTAATTTCAGAATATATAATCAAATAAGTTATGTATTTAATTCTAAATTTTATATAAAAAAATAGTTTTAACACACGAACAGTAATTTAATGGTCTTATAACAAACTTCTATTTTAAATTAAATAAGTATTCAAAAAGAATTTTTGAAATAAATGTTTATCATTCGTAACAAAGAGCATCGTTGCGAATTTGTAAAATTTTTATTTTTTAATACATACTATTCAAAGATTCATTTCATCAAAAAATTAAATTTAAAATCCATTTTTTAGATACTTTGAAGTGGGAGATGTACTTTTAAATCATTAAAAACAATTAAAAATGCTATAAAGAAAAGGTTCAAGGAAAGTTAAATTGCTATGTGTAAAAATGCATTAATGATAAATTGCGACAAACGTGTAAAAGCTATTTGAGGTTTTTAACGTTAACTTATTATCTTAAGAATTGGTAACACATTTGTGTAGAAAAATAATATTTCTGAAAGCAACCAAAAGCTATATACGTAGATGTGTGAAAAGTAATGTGATATACTCTTATTTCAGCTGTCTATCCAAAACTCTTTCAGTTTATTTTTATTGGTCAGTAACATTTCTGAAATAAATGAGAGTATTTTCTTAAAAATTGTTTTTAAATCAGTATTTTTAAATGACTCCTAAATTCATTAAGGACATTGCAAAAAAATATTTTAATCAATTTCCTTCCATCACGTAGAACAAGAAACCATTGAATTATGTAATTCATTGGGTTATTTTTTTTAGAAAACAAAATGACAGCTAAAGGAAAAAACAAATTAATTAGGTTTTAGTGAGAAATAGATATTTTAGATGCTGGCAAAGATAAAAATATCTCTTACAGTTATTTCTTCTCGTCATAACCGAAATATAGAAGTCAAAAATTTTTCAAAAATTATCAACATAAGGGAGCAAGCTCAAAGAATACAAAAAAATTAATTTTTAATGCATATTTATGTATGCATGTATATGTATATAGTACAGGGGATACAAAAACTTTTTTTTCAGGATTTTCAGACCAACGTATGCTGAAAAGATGTTGTTTGATACATAGATGAAATGAAAAATAGAATGAAAAATTTATTTTTATGTTTCGTACAGCCATACGGAGACCGCCTGAGCTTTCTTTTGGCTAAAAGTCAAAGTAGTTTCTATTTAAGTAAAACAGGCATTTTAATACCTTTTAAGATTTATTGCGATGAGAGGACACCTACTATAGAGCTGGTACATGTAACAGTTTCTTTAGTATTAAATTTTAAAGGAAACCTACTGTTTGAAATAAATGTGCACGAGGTAGAGAAAGACAGAAAAAAAAAATGCTTGGATAGGACGAATTAGAAAAGATGAAAAAAGAGATAACGAAATATAGCAATGAACACTCATTGCCATAAACATTTGTATATCATGAAAGATTTTCAGAATAAATCAAATTTTATGCACGTAAGTATAACCTTGATGTAAGTTAGTGATTACAAAAGAAAAGCAAAATTATCATTTATTGAAGAAAAAAATTACAAATGAATATATTTGTAATTTAGTACTCCAGAGTACTAAACTATGGAGGTTTTAGTACTCTGTTAGGACAACTATAACATGAATACATAAATGGATACGGTCGGACATTGAGACATACAACCTCAGAAAATAAATTTTGGTGAATAGTCCTGCAACAGTAACGTAGATGAAATATTAACGAAAGTTACCTTACTGTCCTTCAAAATAGTCACCCCCTACCCATAACTATACACCGCGGAGATCTACTATACATGTCCTGGAAACTTTGCAAGAAGTCTTCTTTTGGGATGGAATTCAAAAGTCACGTCACGTTAATTTGGATGTCAGAAATATCATCAAATCTCTCTTCTTTCAAAGCGAATTTGAGTCGTGGAAACCGGAAGAAGGTTGGAGTATTGAGATCTGGCGGGTATGGTGGATGTTCAGCTTGTAACACCCTATTTTTTTCTCAAGAAAAGTTTGAAGTTATTGGTTGTGTGAGGGTGAGAATTGTCGTGAACAAAAAACCATTAACCTTGTTGTGCGTACTGGGGCACGGGCTTCGCACGGATTCACGGTTAATCTGAAGTTCATCAGTTATCATGTGCAGAGTTAATGGACGATATTTCGTGATTAATTTCCCCACTTTCTCAATTTTTTCGTCACTGACGTAAAAATTGCCTGTCTCCTGCTTCGAAGTCTGTCAGAAACTCTTCTCGACCTTCTCGAAAACGGGGGAGCCTCTCGTACACACACTTCATGGACAGTGCTTGATCTTCATGAACACGGATCAGCATTGCATAAGTTACTTTCTGTGTCTTGCTAAGCTTAAAATAAAACTTCAAAGTGATATTTTGTTCCTTCATTTTCCTGTTCTCAGATAACAATCAACGCTCTGAAAAGCACTTTGTAAAACAAGTCTTACATGGAACACAAACTACGCTCTACTGAACAATGGTGAGGGCAGATGGGCAATACCGAACGCTACGCACGTGCATTGTTTTGTTTCGCCAGTGTTGCCAGATTGGCCGTTCTGACATCATTCACCGAGCTTTATTGTCAGCGGTTGTTTATGTTTCATATGAGATACCTCAACATCTCGTTCCACAGTTGCCATAAACGCACCGCAAATTCGACATATCGTAGGTTTCCCAACTTGCCATCCTAAATTATACCAGATATGCTCAATTGATTACAAATATAGGAATCAAGCAGACCCGGGAAGGGTGGAAATGGAGTAAAGGTGAAATCCTTACTGTACGTTGACGAGCACTGTCTTGTTGAAAAAGGGCTAACTAAGAGCCCGGCCATGAGTAGTTATGTGATAACTATACCATAACACCAGTTGTAGAACTGGTGTGTCGCTGTACAGTGGAGGCAGGATTGTGACGTTCACCCAGGAGACTCCACACAAGTACAAGATTGTCATCACTGCTCAAATTGAAACTGGCTTCTTTCCAGAAGACGACTTGTTTCCTACCTTCCTTTACCAATTCCTTCGTGCATGATACCAAACTAAATAAAGGCGACGGTGAATGGGTGTCAACGGCAGTATGTGTAATTGGCATCGAGATAGCAACTGTCTCAAAGCCAAGCGCCTTGCAATGGTACAACTTGACACAGAGGCCTATAGTGAAGGTGCTGACGGCGTATGGATGGCAGACAATGAAAATGTTGGCACTACGCGTGTGTGTCATATGATGAAATGGTATTGTCGAATATTAGTCTGTCGAGGGTGTCCAAAGCTTGGTTGCCATGAAAGAATCCTCCTTTCCCTTTCTTTTTTCTGTTTCTTGGCCTTAGGATCTTGCTATTCTTTTTCACAATTTTTAAAACAAAATTGATATTCTTCTGAATTTCACTGGTTACCGTCTATTGACCAGTGTCCATTTCCCTCCCTTTTTTCTTCTGCTATTTAGAAAGTCTAGCTTGCATTCCTTTTCCGCTGTTTTTTCCTTTGCCTTGAGGTGTAAAAATATTGGAGAAGGGAGGGGAGGGAATGGGGTGCCTCTTCCACTTTCGTCATCTTTTTTAGCCGCTAGCCACCCCCTGGTGACCTTTACTTCCCTTTGTGAGGGTTCCACCTTTGTTGCGTTTCGGGAACCGGCCATTATTGTGGTATTTCCAGAATATAATAGAAACAAATGTTTGGACCTTCTCTCTCTTTATCTAACATTCCTCCCCTTCCTAATTTCACCTGTCTTTTCAGGACAGGCTTCCCCACATCTCTTATTTCTTTTCAAGTTCTCTCTTGTATCATTAGTTAGACAGCGACAGCATCTGTGTATTCGTGGGTTTTTTTTTTTGCATTGCTATACAAAATTGTAAGGTACTCTTATACTGTATTCTTGCCTCTATTCTCAAGATTTTTGGGGAGAGTCCCTCATTTGGGACCATTTTGTATGTGTATTTGTTTAATACACAAATATGGTAACTTCTCGGAGGGTCGGTACGTAGCTCGAAACCCTTTTGGTGAGCTCGATTCTCCCGAATAAGTAAGTATTCTGTCTTGTGTACTGGTCCTAACTCACAGCAAAGTGAGAAACGGCCTAGGAGGCAAGCTACTCGCCAAGCTTACCGCCCGATTTTCATCATCCCTATTATTCGTCCCCTTTGAAATTTTACATTTGCTCTTATAGACTTCGATGGCTGCGTAATGGCATCTCTAGTTGAAAAGCGTCCGTCTGCAAAATTAAATACATGCAAACAAGCTTTTTATGCCTGTTTTATAATCCAAGGATTGCAAAATCATTGCTTTATGGAGGGAATGCTTCATCATGCTGCATTTCTAATCATTTACATATCTCCCTGACACGGACCACCATTCCAAGTTTCGTAACAATCCCAGGCTCATTTCGTGGTGCGCAAACTTTTATGGCAATGAGTGTACACTGCACTATTCACTACTTTGCACTTACATATCAAATTATCGATAAGTAGGGGAAAAATAATTTTATTTTGAGTCTAAAATCACTAAATCTTATACCATCTTTTCTTGAATTTAACTTCTTTGCGGCAGTGTTAAACGTTGAATTATTTGTTTTTTAACTACTTTTCTTCTAATTTCCTAACCACAGAACATCTAATTAAAAATAATATTTTCCCCCATATTCACCACCTTATATATATATATATATATATATATATATATTCTTTGGCATTGTATGTTATACAACTTTTTCACTTGGTACCTTATTTTACTTTGTTATATATGACATAATTTTAGAGTCAGAAACAGACTTAATTTTTAAAAATTAACTTTATTTGATCAAAGTTAGACATCATCTGACGCAAAAATGTAGAAAGAAAAAGAACGCCACCGAAAACTCTTAAGTGGGTTAAACACTTAAAACACCGATCGCGGCATTCATGAGTGCTCCCGAAAGTTAATGCTGACATATAGGGCTGTTAAATGTAACGATATGGTAGACATGTTTATTGGCTAGCCATATGTTCGGAAGAAATAAATGGTGATAGTTTGATACTTCAAGAGGTGAGGAAAAAATGAGTTAAGTGCTAGATAGAAATCGTTAAATTAAATAATGCAAAATTTTTATATATTATTATATAATGTTGAATTTGCTTTATGGAGATGTTGCAAATATAATTATAATTTGACATATCCCTGACAGGAATGTTTTGAATTTCTAAATATTCCGGATATGAGATGGAAATTGTATGGCAAACAACTGAATCAACATTAGCTTCAATCCCAATTCGATAGAAGGAAGAACGAATTTCTTGAGCTAAGATCCAGCAGTGCAGTCTTTTTGTTCACTCTTTGACCGGTTAAATCGCCCTTTTAGTTTTTAGCTCTTTTCTGCAACCTTACCCTACTTGATTCTAGAATGTTTAGCCCCTCTCACATAGTGAATCCTGCTCTTTGCATTGAGTTATCTTTTTATTTATCTTCTTTTAAATAATTTAAAGCTGTAAATAGTCTGTTCTATCTTAATAAATTAATTATTCTTTAAACTTACTATATCTTTTTCGTCAAAATTTCATCATTACCCATAAACTACTCATTATATATATATATATATATATATATATATATATATATAAAACAGATAGTTATAAATCTTATTATAAACAGTCAAGAGCCACAGTAGTACAGTAGCAAACTGTTGATTTTCGGAACCAACATTACATGTTTAAACAAAGTTTTGCGACTAGTCAACCTTCACCTGTAATTTGCCTATACACACTAGGCCATAAGCAAATATATATATTATATATATATTTAAGACCCACCCGAAAATAATTCCTTTTAGCGATATGGTATATTAATTAATACATAAAGATAACTTTTTGTCTTCTTATAAAAACTTTAAACCCTTCAAGATTATGTTAGTTTAAGTTAAAAAAATTCAATCTCTCTCATCCAAGAAAAACTTAATTAAACGAAATGTGGACGTCAGACTTGATTTCTTTGTTAACTCCCTAAGAAGAAAAAAAGAAATTGGTGTCGCAAATTTAGTTTCGTTGATATTAAAAACTTTTTTTCTTCCTTTTCACAAAGGTTATTAACGTGGTAATTCTAGGTAAGTTAGAGGGGGGGCTGGGTGTTTTATTAACTCGATGAAAAATAGTATTATTTTTACGGATAATTCACAATGTAGTAACTGTATCTATATTTCTATAAATAATATGACTTATGTTTTAAAAAAAGAAGTCGATAAATGTACAAATGAAGTATATGTACATAGTTTTAGGATTTTCTTTTAATATCCTGCGTTAAATAATGAAATTGTTAAATAAATTAAAAAATTAACTTCATTTTTTTCAAAATCAGTAATACATTTTCTAAATGATATAGAGTATTTTTTCCCCAGTGTATTGAAGAAAGTATTGATTTTTTTTATACGTAGAGTTTTAGGTGATTTCATTATTAAAAAGGATCTAATTTCTTTCATATAATTTTTTTCCTTATAGAGATTCTGCGTTTTCATGTTCTACAGGTAAAAAATATGTAACGGTTTCTCTTCGGGTTATTTTACAAATCCGTAGGAGGAAACACTTTCAATGTATTGTTTGATTTAAAATCTTCCTATAAAGGAGCCATGACTAATGTAAATAAAAGTTGCTAGCTTAAGACATATATGTAAATTGTATTTCGAATTGGCAACGTATCATTGGATTCAGAGCCTTGTTGTGTCCAGAATGGATAAACAATACAACTGCATTTTTTATCTATGCTTAGTAAATAAATTTAAGAATTATTATTACTAATTAAGACTAATTCGCTCTCATTAGCTATTTATAATCCTATTATATTTAAAATTAACTTGAACAAAATTTGTTGTGGGTATTAGAGATGTCCCTTCTTTCGGTCACCCTTCACAATAAGCCCTTCAAGTCTAATTTTATTTTGGATTATGGATAGTAAAATGTGAATTTTTTATATTCAATTTCAACCATACATATCTTTTTGAACATAATAGCACCATTCCAATCAAAATTTCCAAAAAAATTGATGCAAAAAATCTATTTAAATAATAGAGACATTTATCTGTAAAGATGACTTTTTGTATGGCAGAAATCATTCAACTTTGGAGTCAATTCACACAAACTATAAATGTAAATTTTAGAATACCTAGCTTTTATCTTGAATAACAAATTTTACTTACATCTTTTGCACTTACATAAATGATTATGAAATTATTGACTAAAATTTGATCGTGTATAATAAATTTTAAAACACGGTAATGCACATAACTCGATATCGCAATCTGGCTAAAAGAATCATGTTTCATTTCTTACCTGCTTGCCTTAATCGACTCATTTGAGTAGCAAATAATACTCTGTAGTGTTGGATCTATTCTGCCGCACCTAATCAATAAGAGTGAATTTTAATTTTCATATACTATTGTTTCAAAACTTTCAAGATATCAAAGAAATGTGTTTTCTAACACGAAACAAATATTTTAAACTGCATGATGTGTATTGAAAAGAACTTCATTCAGCACCCAATTCTGCTAACTTCTACACCATGATAATGTAAGGAGTTTTTGGCCTCAACAGATTTATCTTGTCTTTAGTAACATCAGGTCACGAATTCAAGACTTGACAAACAGTGCCAATTATGATTTTTTGAGCATGACCACTCATCTACTTCAGAAATGGATTATTCCAAAGGCTTATGTTACAGTAAAATTTATTTTTATTTGTGAAATCTACAGATTTCAATGCATATTTCTACACTTTTATTTCTTAAAGCTAAAGTATATAAAAAAAATGTACCCTTTTGACTAAAATAAAACTCATGTTTAAGGTATCCGACTACGTTCGGAACCGTGATATTAAAAAAGCGAATAAATGCTTAATTTTCATGATATTTAGTGTCACTTAGATTAAAATACATTTATAAAATTGCCTTAAGGACACATTTTGACAAAAAAAATATTTAAATGGAATATTTCGGCAAAAAATTAACTTTTAATAACCTTTTTTCAAAATAACCTCTTTTTGAGAAAAATGCTTCTATTATAATAGTATTTTGCCTGTATATAGCTCAGGACCTCTGTACAGAGGCCCAACTATGATTTTTGAAAAATTCACATTATTTTCAGAGTTACAACCAATTCAAATAATTATCGTGTGTTTTTTTCTTAAAATGTCTCCCCTCTGTTGTCGTAAAACATGGATAAACCCACTTGTAATTTATATAATTCAAAAATTTTAGTTGAGCCTCTGTAGAGAGGTCGGAGCTATATACAGGCAGAATATTATTATAAAAGAAGCATTTTTCACAAAAGGAGAATATTTTGAAAATGGGTCATTCTATGTTCATTTTTTGTGAACATATTGTATATATAATTTTCTATATAAATATTGTAAATATAAATATTGTGTATATAATTTTTTATTGTAGTACTATTCTTAAAACAATTTTATATACATTTTCTAATCCAAGTGACACTAAATATCATAAATATTATCCATTTATACGATTTTGCAAAATTCACGGTTCCGAACGTAGTCGGATACCTTAAGTAGTTTTATTTGGGAAAGTGGTGTCCTGGTTAGATGTCGTCCTTATGACTTGACTAAGGTTCACAGCTACGAAATCCATCCTCAATAATTCTCCTTAACTTCAAAGTTTGACTTTACTAAGTAATCAATCACTTTGAAAAATTGCATTCAAAAACTAAGCATTTGTGTTTTTCAAAAATATAATTATACTTACAAAACCGATTTTTAACTGTGGACTAAAAAGCAATCAATGCACGAAAATCGTACACGTATCCATATAGTCTTTATCATGATTAAAAAAGAGCTCTGTTCTGAATTATTAAAAGCATAATTAGAGGTGTCATTATAATGCATAGAAATATATGAAACATTTTATAGATGAAACATAATATAGAGATATCAGTTGACTTATAGACATTTTGATAGCGTTGAATGAAAGCCTAGGTGGTGAGAACTATTAACACTTCATTTCAAATTCAATCGAAATCCGAAATGTTAGGATTATGCATAAATATTCTACTTTATTCTGACTTTCTGGAGATTTTAGCGTCTGTCTTTTGAGTTTCGTTGAAAGCTCTAAAGCTCAAGTCTTTTTTCTTCTTTTAATCAGTTTTTCAGTTTTTTTAAAGTTATTAATTATTATTTATATGCCTATATTTTGCACTTTTGTAACACTCGTACTAACTGGTAATAATCATTTAGCTTCAGTTTAAAATTTGGTTTCATTTAGTTATTTTTTGACACACAGTGCTTGTATTAGCAAATTGTATGGAGTTTGTAGGTGAAACGCTACTATTTAGTTATATTATTTTATAAAAGTGGCGATCATTGATCTCGTACTCTGTAGCTATTTGAATAAAGCCCTGATTTCTCTATTGTTAAGAAAAACTACTTTCTATTTCCAACCAAATTCGGCCATTTAGCTTTCTTGTGAGTTAGCAATTCATTCCCTTATGTACTTGATAAAATCATGAGAATTTTAAGTTTAAATATTTTTTTTAAATGTTACATCTTTATAAATAATATTAAATATTGTGCAAAAGAATATTCCCATTTTTTTTAACAGAAAGGTTTCTTTGAAAATTTGAGATTTGACCTAGATGTTTTGGAATAATTTAAGGTATGATCTTTTAGAACTTTTTCTTATTCAAAATTCCTCAAACAGCTCCTTTTTTTCATTTTACAATTAAACAAATTATGGTTTACTTTCCCTGAAGTACTATAACCATGATTTTTAATTTTTGAAGATTTAAATGGTTTTCCTCGGAAAGTGACTTTACATAGCATCCCACCCCCCAAAACATTTTTTTTTCAGTTTAACAATATTTTTATTTTAAAATATGTTTTTCAATGAAACTTTAAGGAAAGCGAGTAATAGAAACAATGCTTTTATCACCAAATAAAATAGAAAAATAACATATGAAGACATAAGCGATTCTGTGTAGCATTTTTCATAATGATCAAACGATCATTTGCATGTCAAAAAATGTCCATGCAAAAAAATTCAACTACCAGAAATATATAAACTGAAGCATATTAATAATTTCTGATCCCAGAATTTTTTCATAATTTATTTCAATGAGAACCTCTCTACAGAAAAAGTTACAGATTTCTATTTTAGAGGCAGGGTAGTTGAAAAAAGAGGGGAGAAATGATTATGAAATTCGTAAAAGAAAACTTTATATTACTTCATAGTTATAGTGAAATAAATTTTTGTGCCAAAAGAATACATAAAATATTCTGTAGCTGTGTTTTTTTCCCTACACTAAATGCAAATAATAGTGAAGGCACGATCGTATTCATAAATGACAAAGGAGTTCTATTTGAAAATAATTGGTTAGTAAACGAAAGATTCTAGAGTAAAAAAGCTGATGAAATGCGTGGAGTGCATATCTATATTAAGTGAGATCTTGTTATGGAGTGTTTGCAATCTTTTATATTATATTAAAAAGAAAGGCCTGAATAGTTGAAAGAAGCATATTTTGTTAAAAAGACAAATTTGATCCTACTTAATTTGAAAAAAAAAACGATGTATGCTTTTTTTTCTTACGGTGTTTTTAATAACTATGCTAGATATAATTTAATAACTTTAACTTCGGCATAGTGACTCCTAAATATCGGAAGAAAAAAAATATGTAAGCAATGTCATCTTTTTAAAGATTGCAAGTAAAACATTTTATTTATAATACGTAAAAAAAGTTTTTAGTCTCTCACTATCTTTGTTTTTACGTATTAAAGTTAAAAAAAA
>BMAV01002577.1:945037-995413 GCA_019973955.1 Trichonephila inaurata madagascariensis | reverse complement strand
TATATATATATATATATATATATATATATATATATATATAAATCGTGGAATTTTGAATAAAAACATAAAAATCTGATAGTAAAAGAAGAAAACAAAGTCAAAGCATGCATCTTTACCCTTTTTTTTTATTAAAAAAAACGTTTTTTTCATTAATTGTATTAAGGTTTTTTCGACATCTGAGTACTTGCGACTAATAATTCTTTAGTTTCTTTTTTTCAAGAACTTACTTTTTAGTTTAAAACCATTATTTCTTTTGATGTTACTTTCAAAGTATTATTCCTATTTTATCTCTTTGTTCTTTTATTTATGTTTTTAGATGTTTTTTTATGATACTTAATTTTTCTTACTGTTATTTAATGTTTCAGAAACGTTTTCTTGCTTTCAGTGATTTTCTAATCAATTTATTTTTTTTTTTCTTATTGTAAACTCATTTGACATTTTATTTTAAGGTAAATTTTACTACACAGTAGTTGAACTAATCGTTATTTAGCCACATGATTTATAAAAACTTAACTACTAAAACTTTCGATATTTTAGTTTGCTTAGCTGTATGTACAAATATTTTGTTATACTTTGTAAAATAATGAAGTACAAATACTAGAACAATATTTGCACACATTTACTAGGTAGGATAATACAATAATATTTTCTTTTATTTTCATCTTTTTTATTCAATTAGATAATATTAAAAATGTGAAATTAACTTTAATCGTTTTAAAGTTTTCTTTGCTGGACTGATATTAATTTTTATATTTGAAATTTGTTTATGAACATTTAATAAGTTTAAGGAAACTAAATATAATCAGAAAATTGTCTTTTTTTTCAAATTTAAAAAGGATATTTGGTATTCGAGAAGATTTAGGAAATGCCATTTCTCATCGTAAGTAAAATTCATGCTTTTAGAAGAATGGGATTTTTTTGCCTCAAATACATATTGGCGCCCTCATAAACAGTATGGCAGCTCGTCATGAAGCTTATATAACGGTGCACGATGGTCACATCTCAAATTAGACAGACTTTTAACAAGTTAAATGATTTATCTCTGATTCATGATTTCACACTGTTTGATATAACCTGTATCTTAATTCAAAATTAAAATATCTTCTACATGGTTACGTTGCTATATTATTTCTGATACTGTAATACGTCTCTGTGCAAAATTTCTTGTCAACATAGCCAATATTTCATTAGTTTTCCTAGATTTTGTGATTGTGATCTTAATTTTGGACATAAGTATAGTCAAGGTGCCTCTCCGAGAGAGGCGCACCTCTGTACCCTCATTTAAAATCACACAGATTCAAATCGTAACATAATAAAAAGTGTTCAGCTTCTCTGATGCTGGAAGGGGGTACCAGGTCTCTGGTTCTATTCATGTTCAAAGATGTAAATAATCAAAGTTAGTGCCTCAGGGTGGAATCTTGGCACATCGATGAAATGAACGCAGATCCGTTGTTCTCGTTTCTAAGTATGATGTTGTCTGCACAATATTAGGAGGTCGAGGGAATATGATACAGTCGACACAGTTTTTCACTTGGTGTAAGACCCTGCCTTATTAAACATTTGGTAAACAGTATATCTCAAAACTGAGATACCAGCGGCAGAAGAGAAGTCACTTTCGAGTTGAGTAGCTATTATCTCCTCATTGGTTTTTGCAGTTAAAACCAATTAGTAGTTATCCTGGCTTATGGTGAATCTAAGACATCCTGTAACTGTATTTCTGGATATTGTTTTGACCTCTCAAAACTCATTCTAAAATCTTAAAGCTTGTGTTTGATGCATACTAAACCATCTCTTTACCTTTGCTTGGAAATAACTGTTTCCCATCTACTCTCTTTATCATCCAAACATTATCATTGTGCCATTGTTCTAAAAAAAAAATTGTAAGTCTCCAGAAATACGAGCAAAACTGTAATTACATATGATAAAATTTAAAGTATCTGTCTTGTTAGTTTTCTTAGTCTGCATAAAATAAAAGAAATATATTGAATTAAAATAAATAATTAAAAATACATTTTTATTCGTTTTGGTTCTGAATTTTAATTTATAAAGCTTCAGTTGTTTTTAAAGAATACTCAAAAAAGGTTTTCTTTCTCCAGTTTTTGCACATCAGTGAATATTTTATTTAGTTATACATGTTTTCTCTCTCTCGTTACATTTTATTATATATATCTACTAGTTGGTATAACCGTTCTTTGCACCGATGAATTTAAGAAACTGAACAATACAAATTGAAGGATAAAGTTTTTAATGAGTTAATTTGACGTGAATTGTAAATTAAACAAACAAACAAAAAAGCTTTTTGCATGTTTCAGCTGAACAAAAAAATCATATTTGTTATTTAAGTTTATAGGTCTAATAGCAGATAAAAATAATTTTTTTTATTTATATCGCCCCCGTAACTCCCTTGTGGGTCGATTATTGAAAACACCTTCCTAAGCTGATTTCTGATCGGCAGAAATAACACAAAAACAACACAAAGTAACACTAAGTTACAATTTGTGTGTAATGAATGCTTAAAATAGTGTAAATAATTTCTATATGGATCAGTAATACGTTAATATTTCTTTTTGTTGTATTTATTTTATGTTGAAATTGTAATATACCCAAGCAACGCCGTTCCTTACATTATAACGGCGATTCAATAGAAACAAAGCAAAATGTTGGCGATTAGCATCATTTTGGCTACTTGATAATTGATTGAACGGTGCAGAAGTTGATATGCTGTTGCGCCACCTGAAGGGGAGCTGCAACAAAAAGAATAGTCTCCACAAAGAAAAAAAAATAGATACCCAAGCTAATTTTTATAGTGATCGGTCTAAAGAAGTTGGAGTAAAGCGATTTCATATATACTAACATCCAATTATGTATGTATAGTTTAGTCGTAAATGAAGCATTTTATTAAAAATGTAATGAACCATTACATTGATTATGTATAGATACGAGTATTGGGCTGTATTTCGGTTACTCGGGTAAAATACAACACACACAAAAATTTATCTTAGATTTTTACTTTATTTACAGCTTTTTTTAATAACTTGAATAAGCAATCATGTACATACACACACATACACATCCATAAACACATAAACACATTTGTGCATATAAATGTGTTTCTCAGAAAGTATTTGAGGGAAGTTATTCTATTCTAAAACTAAGATCTACAGAAATACATAGAATATTCTCGGTGTGACTTCCCTTGAAAGCCAACTCTATGTTTATGAGTTTAAGGAGACCCTGAACAAACTGAAGAACTTTCTTTGAAAGAAAATTATTCTCAAGTATTTTATTTCCGTTTTCTATTCATGTCATGTAGTCTTAGTGTATTCAAGTCTACTTTCAAGATTCTAAAGAACTAGTGACAGACTATGGCGATGAATTATTTTAAATGGCCTTTTTCCCAAATTCAAGAAATAACACAAAATTCTTCTTCGTGTATATTAGTCAGTGTGTTAAAAGTCTGTGTATTTCAAATACAAAACTGAAGAATTATTTGTACTGTAAATTGTCTGAAATAAAATATGTTAATACTATATAATTATTATTCATGAAAAAAATCACTCATTTACGGCACAAATTAAGTACAAACTTTTTAATGGTCTTCAATTTGAAAATTAATCATTACTCCCCGCTTTGTGATTATGGATAGGTAAAGTATTGATTTATCCATGCCATAAATATTTCAGTATTTTCTGGCTTAAGGATGGGAAGACTGCAGTGAGAAGTTCAGATGTACATTCTAGCTGTATACGAGCAATGCAATGACGTTTTAAAATACTAAAATAAATTTATGAGCAGTATCGTATGAAATAAAATTTACTAACTAGCTGCGAGCATTTAAACTTCACAAAAAGCAAATTGTAACATAATTCTATTTTCCATTGCCATTTTGGTAATCTTGGTATTTTTTATAAAAGTATAGACTAAGGTTCTAAGAGATTTAAAAGTATATACATTACAATTAATATATTTTTTATGTTATTTGTATAATATTAGGGACTTTAATTTTAGGTTTTTTTTTCACATTATCGATTTTTGGGCATATGCAAAAATTCTGATTTTACATTGTTAAAATTATTCAAAAATTTATTTCCAAATTATGGAAGGAAGCCTTTAAAAATAGAAATTCCTTCAGTCAAAATATTTAAATTTGTCTGATGGTTAAATACAAAAGCATCGCAGTTGGTGAAATTCCAGATCAATTTCTTCAGTACGGGTTGAAATAATGGAACTACAACACATTAAATAGAAAAGAAAGTCTTCTCTTCATATGAGCATAGAAATTAGGAAAAGAAGGCGTCAGCTTAGACATCTTTCAAAATAGCTTTTTTGACATGAAATGGATGTTTGGAAATAGAGATGTCAGTGTAAGTAATGTCCGAGATTAAAATTTACGAAGTCAGGCAGCAATTGCACTCGAGTTGCTTCAGATTGCGAGGTTAATAAAAAGAATCATTTCAAAATATATATCATATGCAGCACTTTAGAATTTTTATTCAGACCAAATCAATTCATTGTGTGGGATATGTATTATTTGAATACCTTTATATTACAAGATTATTCATGCCTTACACCAGCGATTCTTAAACTGTAATCGGCGGAACCCTGGAGGTTACCAGCACCTTTCCATGGGGTCCACGGTGTCTCTCATGTAACGTTAAGATTTCCCACTTTCACATACTTTGAAAGGCCTCTTGGAAAAATTCAATGATGTGCAATACTAGACTGGATCACTAAATGTCTTCAATGAAAAAAAAACTAGTAGAACATGTATTTTGATCAAGAATATAATGTTGGGGAGGATTGTTCAAAATCTTGTGAGTCTGCAATGTTACGCTGATACATAAAGGGGCTCCGCAGCGAACGAAAGTTTAAGAACCACTGCCTTACTTTATTGATGAGAATAAATGATATGATACGGATTATTTTTATCGAAAGAAAAGAATTCATATTTATTATTTTATTTAAACCATCCATTATTAATTTAATTTATTAATCATTGGATTATTATTTCATCTTAACTATTAATTGATTATTTATTATTTTATTTTCACTGCAGTTATATTTATTATGGTTTTACTTAATTTGAATTTGTTTTTATCTTATTTAAGTTATTAGATTTTCTTATTTTTTTCAGATTATCAATTATTGAAATGCATAAGGTTTTAAGATTAGTTTTCTTATATCAATATCGATATTATTCTTCTCAATTTTATATGTATTTTTCAATAACTATTTTATAATTTATTTCTAAATAAGTCTAACATTCTCTTTGGAGATGTTTGAATTATTTTTTAAGATAATTAATGTATAAAAATTATACATGTATTATACTGTGGATTACACATTACTATCTACTCTTTGTAACTGGTGATAAAATTATCTCTTTTTTGAGCCGAAATGTTTTAGATTTAATTTTTGAAAAAGTTTCATTGCTATTCATAAACGTAACAATAACAATCATAAAAGCAAATATAGTGCTTGAAATATTATTTTTTTTTCTTGATTTAATTGATCAAATATTTCTTAGAGATGCGTTTTACTCATATTTAGTAAAAAAAAGGAACACAAAGATGAAAATTATTGAAAGAATTAATAAATTTATGAGATTTAAATAAGAAAAAGAAGTGCTTTTGGGGTAAAAAAAATTTGGCTCGAGAATTCTTTCATTCTATATCAAAAAGCTTTGCTGTAATTTAAAATAAACCTTACTCCTTAATTAAGAAGAACGCGGAAATTAGATTCCGTAAATAAATTTGTTTTGCTAAAAAGAAATTTAAACCTGTTTTAGTAAATGTTTTATCACTTGATATCCCGTAAGTGCTTTTGCTTAATCTTCTTCGCTATGCTGTAAATATGATAATTTTATGGAAATGGGTTTAATTTTTTGTCTGCTTTTGAAATATATTGGAAAAAGGTCCGTTTCGTTGCCACTAACATCTACTCTAGTTTTGAATTCAGAATTTTCTGCAGAATAATAAATAAGGAGGTGGTTTTAAGTAAGAACAATATCATTTACTGACTAAAAAATGTTATCGACTCAATTGAAATAGAAGAAGGTTTTAAAGAGCATTAATATTTTATTTCCAGTTTATAATAAGTTTCGTACCTTTTTTTTTTTTCAGCGAACTTGGAAAACCCAAGAATTTTGTTGTTCTGAGATGTTTAGTTTCACTGCACATAATGTGGTAATAAAATATTGAAGAAAACCATCTAAGGAACGAAATGAAAATTAAAAACGAATGAAATAGTACAAAGAAAGAGAGATTAAGAGTACAAATACGCGCTTGTAGTTATTCAAACAAACTCTTAAATGTAAATTTAATATTGCCATATATATATATATGGTCAATTTAGTTATTTAGTTATTATCCTAAAAGGGAAATAGTTAATCTTTTCATTGCGATGTGTAGTATTTATAATGTGATTTTTTTATGTATTTAAGTAAATGCTCCATCACATTTTTCCTCGGATTTGTGGTTGAAAAAAGTGTATGTATGAATTCAAAATATACATGGAGAAAGACGCAAAATTTGAATATTAAACATTCAGTGTGAGTTCCAGCTGGAAAGGGATTAAGGGAAATTAATTTAGGTTCACATTAAACAGCACTCACGTTGATTCCAAGCAAAATTTTTGATTAATTGATTTTCCAATTACTTTCAAATTTCCAGAGAGATGACATTTCAATTTCAAGATTTGAAAGGAGACGAAAGCACACATTAAGATTGACAGTACGTAAGATTTTCTTTACAACTTAATTAAGGTATTCGAGTACGTTCGGAACCGTGATTTTGCAAAAGCGTGTAAATGGATAATATTTATGATATTTAGTATCACTTAGATTAGAAAATGTATATAAAATTGTTTTAAGAATAGTATTACAATAAAAAATTATTTAAGAACAATATTTTGACAAAAAATGAACATAGAATGACCCATTTTCAAAATATTCTCCTTTTGTAAAAAATGCTTCTATTATATTAATATTTTGCCTGTATTCAGTTCAGAGGCTCAATTAGAATTTTTGAAATGCATAACTCGGAAGTCGGTTTATCCATGTTTTACGACAACAGAGGGGAGAAATTTTAAGAAAATACGCCGATAATTATTTCAAATGGTTGTAACTCTGAAAATAATGTGAATTTTTCAAAAGTCATAGTTGAACCTCTGTACAGAGGTCTGAGCTATATACAGGCAAAATATTAATACAATAGAACCATGTTTTACAAAAGGAGAACATTTGGAAAAAAGGTTATTTTAAGTTAATTTTTTGCCAAAATATTGTATTTAACTAATTTTTTTTTGTCATAATGTCCTTAAAACAATTTTATACATGCATTCTGATCTAAGTGACACTAAATATTATGAAAATTATACATTTATGCGGTTTTTTTTAAATCATGGTTCCGAACGAAGTCGGATACCTTAATAATTAAATGTTTCACAAATGAGTTTCATAAAAGCGCTGTACTTAAAAAGGTGCGTTAAGAAATAAGAATACTTCATCAAGCATAATAAATTTATACTGTTAAAGTTGTCTCTAGTTATATAAAATTAAAACCTACGATTATTTGCCTCGAAAAGATTCATTTCCATGCAATAAAATGTTTTACATTGAACAAAATTTAATGTTTTGTTATTGAAGAGTTTAGTGCAAGAAGTTAATTGCATTTTAACTAGTTTTTGTAATACATACACACATACATTGTAAATATTAGTATTATTTTAATCAAACAATTTACAAAAAGCTGATTATATAAATTTTTTATTAAAGATTTCTTGAGGAATGCTATTCAATTATAGACATTCTTGCCACGTTTTAATAAAACTCTTTTGAGATCTACCTTCATTAGTGAGGGCTATAACATGGTAATTAAAATTTTAAGTATTCCATGTTGTCTTTTATCTGTGGAATTGCTATTAAATTATGTAACTTCGAGAAGAATATCGAAAGAGGAAAAAAGTTTTAAAACTACATACATAAGAAAATTTCGTGGTTATATGTTTTCATAAATCCACTCACTAATAGACTTTTCTTATTCTAAAATGACGCATATTCAGAGGTTCCAATGCTACGTATATTCCGAACTTCAGATTTCATATACATTTGAAATTTCAAAAAATGTCTTTATTTAGTGATTAAGAATATCTTAAAATCCAGCATATAACGCGCACTTTTGACACAAAAAGTAAGATCGAAATTTACGGGTATGCGTTATACACCGGACATAAAAATAACTTAAAAATAAAAAGAAAGAGGAAAAAACTATATTTTAATATATCGAAATACTGTTTACTTTAAAGAAATGATGTACCTTATGAACTTCAAGAGTTGTAATTCTAAAAGCATACTATTTTTTTTTCGAATACCAATTATAATATCTCGAATAAAGTACTTCAAAACATAAGAGAGCTGTAAACGTATATTTCAGGTTTCATCGTAAACAAAGAGGATACGCATTATACGGCGAATATACCTAAAAATTAAAAAATTGAGGCTTGAATGTAAAGGTACACGTTATACGGCGGAATTTATGGTATTCAGAAACTTGAAATTTTAAGTTCGTACTTCATGTTGGTTTATGTAATGAATATAATTTCGCAAGATTATTTGAGGGAGATTGTTTGCTGTTGTAAAGAATACTTTCTTAGTGTCATTTTAAATAGACGAATTGTATATTTGATTTGAAAAATGATATTTAATCTACACTGCGAGCCTTCAAATATCATACTTCTATTTCAGATGATCAATGATTTCATTGTTGTTGTAACAATAGTAAACCACGTGTGCACATATTTGCTACAATGTTGAAAGTGAATAATTAAATATTGAATACAATATACGAGAGTTCTCTATAATACTAATCATATTATACATCTAAACATTTTAATTGTGCATGGAAAATAAAATAATGTATCCCCTATCACCTGGATTATGGGAAGATGGATTATACGTTTCAATCAGCATACTTTTACACTCCTTTTGATTTTCTTTTCTACCATTTTTTAAAGTAAATGAATATCTCCTTCGTTTTTTTTTTCATACCGCTCTCTTTTTATCTTAGCACTTTTTGCAGCATTTAGCTTTCTTTCACCATCTTTTCTTTTCTACTTCACCTTGCGAGAAGCTACCAATAATTGTTTTTATTTTCAGAAGTGCCATGAAACAGTTAATAAATACTCTTGTTGTTGTTGTTGCTCATGCCATCTGCCTGACATAGTCAGATCGAGGCCCACGAAATTCATCGTGGCAATGGGCTAGATGTACGCCTGTTGTTGGCTTTTAGCCTTGAGCACCATACAGGTGAGAGTACGATTTAGAAATTCCCGAAGGAACGATAGATGGCGACACCACCTATCTCCACCTCCACAATTTAGGCATGGAACTGAATTGGAGGGAAATTTTCTCTAGTTCCCTGCACTCTTGATTTAGCCCACAAGTCTTTCGGACCCACTGATTTAAGACAAGATTCGGACCCACTGAGGGTATTTCGGCATCGAACCCAGGCCTTCCGGTCCGGAGTCCGGTTCTCTAACCACTAGGCTACCCACGACCTTAAGTACTCTTTCTGTATCTTAACATGGCTTACTCTTTCTCTATCTGAACATGGCTTACTCTTTCTCTATCTGAACATTGCAATTGTTTTCGCACCACACCTCCCACATTCTTCTTCGTCGTGAGTATTATCTTGCAGCCGAAGCAGCGAACCTATTTATGATTGTTGGTGTCAGCCATTTTCTTATTTACTACTGCTGCTTTTCTGGTGAACATTCTCAATCGTGTACCTGACATCTGCCTGAGAAGCCCTTCCCCCTTTCTTGACTCAGTGTTTCTGCTTGCAATGTGCTGTCCGGAGTTCGTAGCTTTTAATCGTCTATTTTTCGCTTCTTCGAAAAATTTTCTGGATGCTTACAGCATTGGATGCGTTTACCTGCAGCGATTCTGTCTCTTCTTTATTTCAAGTATTTAAAACTTGTATAACGAAATTGATCTTTTTTTCTTTTATATGAAAATGATGATATTTTCTTCTCTTGTTCTATTTTAAAACCAAAAGATATGACACACACGAATCATATTCTAAATTTAAAATTCCAAAATTTAAGCGTGAGTAACCACATCTTTCATATAAAAACAGTCATCACCTGTTGTTCGTGTATACATTTTGTCACGCTTTTAATTTTGTAAGATAAGTAGTGTGATGATTTTCGGTGATTTATCAAAGTTGGAAGAAAAAAGTTATTCATTTCCAGATGACAATACAATTAATAACATGATATACAATGCACCAAGTAAATTTTGTCATTTGAATTTCACCCTAATTTAGTTTATTTCGAAATATTTGACCATTGCTAAATAATTACATGCATTTATATTTCTTAAAATCGATCGTTTCATAAACGTGTTAGCAGAAGTTTTTTTAATCGCCTATCTGAATAAGCTCCCATTACTTAATACATAATTTTAACACATCATTTAAATATGCCCGAGAAGTTTCCGCCTTGAAAATAAGAAACAAAATACAATATATTAATACTAAGATATTAAGTTTCAATAGAATATAGCAGTATTATCAATAGTTCCCTTACGTAATTCGTATTTTTTTAATAAGCAAATTAAGTGATCTATCTTAAGGTAGTTATATATAACAAGAATTTCACTTTCTAGTGGTAATCAATGAGACATACGAAGTTTCAAAACAAAGGTAAGAATGAAAAATTGTCAAATTTTTAAATTATATTTATTTTAAACAGCGTTTGTAAAGATTTATATTAATTAGTAGGTATCTAAAATATTCCTCTCTCACTGAAATGGATTTTTGATCTGTTGCATGTTTTTTCCCCTTTACGTGTCTTTATGCAGAGAATCTTTTTTTAATATACTTTTTCAGTATAGCTACTTCAAAATAAATGAAGAAATTCAATTCTACAAACTTCCCCAATAAAACAGATAATAAAGTATTTTTGTTGTATATGCATTTTTAAGTATTATTTTTCTCATACATAAGAAATTCCAATTTTTCTTCGAATTCCTTACGATGTAGTCCTCACAATGTTTACACAAATTAAATTAAGTGCTTCAAGTGTAAATTTAAAAAGAAATATACTATGTAATTTTTAATATAAAATATGTGTTATTTCAGTATTTAATTCCTTAGAAAAGAGTATCATCCAAAATACAGAAAACATTTAGACAACTGCTCACACCGCTAAAAATGAAATTAAACATGCTTGCCGGAACGAATGTTACTTGTAGAAATTAATAATCTGACATTTTTCTAATATTGCACATATAAACAATGCAAACAAAGATACAAGGAAAAGAATTTACTTACAAGCCCTTAAAAATAGTACAAGAGTAAAAATAATAGAATTTATATTAAAATAATTCGAAAATAAACACTTTTACAGTAAAAGGAATTTATTCTACTTGAATGCCATTTTAACTTTACATCTTTAGGGAAATCTTAGTTTCATTAAATTTTAAATATTAAATTAATATTAATATTTAAAACTGAATGAAATAAATGTTTAAGTAATGGTTCAAGCATTGAAAATAAATATAACTAATGAAATTAATTAGTTGAGTAGTGTAGTTATCATTTATAATTCTTATATTAAATTGAATGCGTGCAAAATTTTAAAGAACATTCAATTGGAATTACACGCATAAGCTTTTAATTAAAAGTGTAATTTTGTGAAAAATGAACTTAGATATTTATTTCGTAATTTCAGAAAGCCATAAATTTTGCATAATTATATCCATAGATGCATCGTTGTTTTGGTAATTTCCTAGAGGATGTATTCTAAAGAATAATCATTGAATATACTTCCATTTTTCTTTAGTAAATATCATAAAGAACGCTTCAACCTTATGAACGATTATTTGCATTGAAGTTTAATTTAAAGTTGGAATCGTTAGCAAACTATAATTAATAATCCAAATTAAAATTAAATTTTAGAATACATAAAGAAGATTTTCTTTTTGATGAGCAAGAGTTCCCTTTGTTTGGATTGAATTTGATATTGTAGATTAAATTTAGAATAAATTATTCTATTAAATGTTTGCTTATACTTCTTTTTTTTTGGAGATTTTTTGGCTTGAATTTAATCTGATAAAAAATTAAAAATAAATAATCATCGCTATGATTTTGAGTTAGACTCTTGATATGATTGCACAACAATAACTCACAGATGTTTCCAATCCATTATACCGATCAATTTTCAAAAAAAATATTATTTCCTATTTTTAATTTTAAAAATTAAATCTATAGAATAGCAAACGTCACATGCTGCAGATAAATAATTAAGTTAGAAAAAAATACAAAAGGAGTTTAACACAGAAATGGAGGGTTACACTGGATTCCATAAATGAAGAAAATAGGGGATGTTAGGTTTATGTAACATAATTTTTTTGGAGGTGATGTGTGTCTAGATCGTAAAAAAGAAAAAAACATTGTCGTTCTTTATTAAAAAAAATAGCAGTAGGGTCAAACAATATCTATGAAGGGTTTTTGAAACGACGACGTAGATACAACGCATCTTACATACTTATTTTTATTAAATTTGAATATTTAAGCTAGTGAATAAGAGAAATTCAATTTTAATCTATTTTTAATGTTAAGGGAATTTTTTCAATTTCATGAAAGAGAAAAACTATTAGTTGTTCCACTTAAAAATGCTATCGATGCAAACATGTACAAATAATCTCCACAAATGAAAATGTAAGGTGGCAATATTAAAATTTAACACCTTTTTTGCAGGATAATTGCTTTAACGATGAGAGAAATTATTTTTGCTTTCGTTATTAACAGAAAAATAAAATTCAAAATGCCAAGAAGTTTCTTACAAATAGTCATTGTGCACAAGTGTATCAAAAGCATACAATTTAAAATTAACGTGTGCAGATGGCATAAATAATACAAATTAATTAAAAAAAAGACCGTTTTTAACCTCCCCGGTGCCCTAGGCACTTCAAATTGTTGCGCCCCCTTCCATTATTTTCAGAGTATCTCCTTCCCCTTCCTTCAGTTCTTACCTTACTAGTTTTTAGTTCGGGAGGAATTTTCCCTAAACTCTCTTACTTTTTTCATTTTCTTTGTTTTCTTAATGGGGAGTTCTTTCATTATTCATCGCCTATTGATCCACTGTGTCCCGGACTGGCAACCGGCAGCCTTAAGGAAAGAGACGGCCACTCTTATTCATTTCTTACCTAAATGTATCACGGGCTCCCTTCCTCCCTTCCTTTTATAAATAAGTACAGTGAATTAATAAAATTGTATGAGATTACAGTATAGAGTATACATTATTGAAATTAACTTATTAATTATCAACTTTTGAACTTGTTTATCATTCAACTTGTTAATTACCTTACTATCTTTCACTTTTACACATCCTGATAGTTGAATATCGGTCATTGTACTAGTGCAACAAAGGTTTTCTTCGAGCTTTCATCTTTGCAAAATCATTAATGATATCATTATAATCAATTTTCCTTGAAAAAATCCTGTGTGCGCCACTGATTCGCATAATGTAATTTTAATTTCCTTAACATACCTCTTAAACTATCTGAAGTGTCGCAAACCTTAGGGTAAAAAAATATTTCAAGAAATAGTTATTTTATAAACATTCAAATTGACGTTAATAATTTTTTGTCTAAATTATTTTATGTTCTAAGTTAAAATGTGATTAAGTGTAACTATCTAAAAACCTGTGGTTTGTTACAATCTAAAGGGCTCGTAACATTACAAATTTCATTGGATTGTCTTAGTGATATCCTATTTTTCGTGCACAAATCATCGTGAAAATTTCATTCTTCAAAACACTATCATTTCAAAAGTATTTTTATATAAAGTAAATATTAGAAAAACAACTTAAAATTCTCCAGTTTTATATATTATTCCTTCTTCTTCCTCAATACTTATTTTTCTTTTTCTCTAATGCAGTAACACCTAACACCTGAAAAAAATACTTTCACTCTAATCGGATATCTCAACTCAAATACATAGTATGCTACCAGTTCGCTTTAGAAAACATTAAAAATAATTTGAGCCAACCTTATCTACAAAGAAGCCTGAGACCAAGAAACCATTTAAAACCCTAAATGTGTTTTAAAGTTAAAAAAAATGACAAACACGAACTAGTAACTATCCAGAGTAATATATTTCTAAAAAATAAGAATACTTTTAACACATGTGAGTATTTCAGCAACCAAATGTTCACTGAATAATTTGATTACCATAAATTAAAAATTTTAAAACTTTGTATGATACAAGACGCATAAACAGTTTTATATTTAGAATATGATGAATTGTGCAAATGTAAGTCACATTTAGTTGTATAAAATTCCCGGGCTGGGCAAGACAAACTCACCCTTTCATCCCTACTGCAGTGGTTCGATAAATGAGTACCAAGCTTGCTTGGGGACTTAAACACTGGGGGTCTCACTTCAGACTGGCCACCTGATCGCGAAATCTGCTCATGCACCTCAGCGCCCAATGGTCACGTATACTGGAATTGGCACATTAAGCCCTGGGCCCCTATGGACTGTTGTGCCACTGAGTTTGAGTTTAATTAATATCTAATTTCTAGTAATAAGTTTTCATTTGTATTCAAAAAAATTTTTATAGGCGTTACCTCTTGGTTTAAAAAGGGCAGAACTTGAATTTCTAAAATGGAAATATAAGTGGCTATTGCGCCACTGAGTTTGAGTTTAAGTTGCATAAAACATAAATGAAATTTTCAACAAAGAAATATTCTACAAAATTAAGGCAAAAAATTAATTATTAACATGCCTTTAGATAACAAAGTGATAATAGATAACAAAGTGTTATCTGTTAACTAAAAGCATGAATGCATTTGAAAAATGCTCTTATATTTTAAAAATACATGTTTTCTATACTCCAACACTTTAATACGTTTTTGTTGATTAAAAATGCATTAAGGATTTCAGATACTACAAGAAATTGATCGTAACAATGCAATGACAATGTTAGGAATTGCATTTAAACGGCTTCACATATAAAGAACATAATTTATTAAAACTGCCCCTAATGTATTATGTATTATAGAATAGAGAAATGCTTTTGCCCTTTTTTTCCAGCAGTTTAATTTGTTCTTTCAACATCATTCCTTACTATTTTGTCAATTATTTACAGACGTGATCCATTCAAAAGGGTACTTTAAGTTATATACTCTCAATGTGAATGAAATATAAATGTCTTGATTTAAAAGACTTAAATGTTTCCTATTCCAGCAAAGGCTACATAAAAATTCTATTTATAAACATAAGGTGCATACGATGAATAAATTGAATGCATATTACAATTAGAATTATGTAAAAGTTGAGTATATATATTCAAGGAAGTTTGTTGAATGCTGATTAAGTTACAATTTTAATTCATATATATTTCTATAAATAATCAGAATGATATTTAAACTTCTATTGTTCACATTGAAAGTTATGCCAGTAATTATTAATATTGTAATGTTTAACAATTTTTGCTATTTAAATATTTTTTTCTGAGGTCTTATTGAATTTAAAGTGTTTAATATATATAGGATATAACTTAATTCAGTTTTCATTTATGATGTACCTCACGTACTACATGTTTAGTTTGCGTTTTGTAAAGAGTGTCAGTAGTGTTTATTTTATCTTTAATAAAAAGATCTTTCTCGATTCTTTTTTACTAAATATTAAATAGATTGTTATTTTTATAAAGCAGTACTCGAAATTTAGAATGGAATAAATACAGTAATTGTCTACATACAATGGTCATGGAAACCAGTTTTATACCCTTAAATTAAAATTATAATATCAATGGTCCAAATTAGTTAGATATCCAATCTTAGTTTAGTAGATTAACAAATAGAAACAACGGCAATGCGTTGCATTCTTCATACATAAATAAATATTATGTGTTTTACATTTGGCTTAAAATCCACTACAATGTAAAATATCGAACACCTGCAATAAGAAATTGAATCAGACAATAATACAATGTACAGTAAGGATATCAAACTCAAAGGCTGACTTGGGCCAGATAAGCAAGGCTTAATTTAAGGTGGGTAGCAAAAAAATCAAAATTAACAGAAACATCGGCATATTTCGAATATTATGTTATAATAAACATGTGTAAATGAGCAAGAAAAATATAATATATACGTCTTTTGAGACTTGACATCTCTTCTCTGCCACTATCTTTCCTATTTCGGGAAAAATTTTTACATTTTATTAGATATTATTGTGTGCCAATATATTGACCGGGACTCAAACATGCTCGTTGTGGGCCTCGAGTTTGACTCGCCTGATGCAACCGACTCACAGTGAAAGAGAATTGAAACAAAAATTATCAATACTATTGCTCTATAAAAATATTTATTATTTCGTCTTTAACTGCTTAAATGAAATTTTTTTTTCAATCCGTATCTTTCTCTTACGTGTATAAAGAATGCTTTACAACTCCTTCGGACCCAAGTCTTCCCTTTTAAGCAAATCGATGTAAAATATCTTGAATTCTTGAACGTAGCTATCACTTCTGAAATTACACTAGTGTTTCTCAAACTTTCAATATTTTCAACTCAATATTCAATCATAATTTTCATCGAGTTCCCCTCCATACAATAACAATATTTTTAACCCAACAATTGAATTATATTTTGACGCTAACTTTGATACTATACGACTTTAACCTTATAACTGCCAACGGTGTATATAAATGTCTCGCTCAGGTGATAATTGCCTCGGTCGTATATATACGTCTTTTCGAAGTACGATCTTTTCTATACGCTGCTATCCATAAAATTATACCGAATGATTTGGAATGCATTAAAAGAACCTTGACAGTGTCTGAGAAGGATTTGCTTATTTGAAAGAATTTGCTTATTTATTTCTCTTCCTCCCATACACCATATACTCAAGCTTAAGTGGAAAACGGTGACATTGGGGAGCGAATGAGGTAATTTTAGTCGGCAGTTAAGGAATTTATTATAAACTGTACAAATTAACAAGATAATTTAGTTAAATTTTGTATATAATTTTATGTATGACAAACCTATAGAGTCACGGGTAATTATTAAACTTTTTTTTAACTCAGTATTGTTAAATTAATTATAACATACATTGTACAGTAATGATATATTTATAAGTATATAATATCAATGTACATGTGCATTTTATTTTTTATTATATCCGATTCTATTTTCCTCGTTCGCTTTCAGTAAAATAACACTTTGTAAAAAAAATTCTTTGGTTTCGATTTTTTAATATGCTCGTGCCCCCCTCGTAGAGTTATCCCCCCACCCCCTAGGAGGAGAGCCTACAGTTTGAGAAACGTTGAATTACATAGATCTGGCACAGATAAATCTAAATTATTTATATACTAATATATAAAAATGTATACATTTCTTTTTCCATTTTTCCCGGTAGAAATATGTATTTCATAGTATTCTGTAACACATTTTGTAAATATTTTCAACTATTGTTCGTGTGTAGATTGATTGACTTTATGAAGCTACTTGATATGCAATTAAATTTAAACGTGAACTGTTGGTCGAATTCTCTAAAGCATTCCCTCTGGAATATAACTGAAGGTAATTGTTGATGCACTGCAGACGGCCTCTAATTAAAATTTCAGACTACTCGACATTTAAATCTATTTCGAATTTCCTAAGGAAGTGACAAGTAATTTCAACATTTACAACTATCGATAAATATGGAAATAATTCAAAACCAGCAACATCTCCCCAACTTTAATTTAATTAATTACTCATTTGACATTTCTAGAGTGGATCCGAAATAACGCTGTTACATGTCATATTCACAATTAGCGACACATTGTAGCATAATAAGAATTAACATGTGCTTTTGATATATAATGAAGATTTCATCAAACATTCAGAAAAGTTTTGGCAGAGATAAATATATGCTGTATGTGTGCGTTATTTGACGTTAAATAACACATTATTGAAACAGAAATGTGTGTTTAGTCTTTCCGTTAAGAATATTATTGTTTGAAAATGAAGTCTCAAAGACTAATTTAAGAAGTTAAATCACAATTAAATTAAACCATTGCACAGAAAAATTCTTTAAACTACCTAAAACGAATGAAAACTAAAAATCAATCCGAAATTAAAATTCATTCCAAAATATCAAAAGCTGATGCAAACATAAATATTAAATAATGATATAATAATGATATAATAATGTAATAAAAATTATTAAATAAAAAAATATTTTAAAAAAGTTTAAAGAAAAATGTGGAGCACACATACCTTATCGCCGATCAACGGTGGAATGATCCATGAAATTAACGATGGTCAAATTTTTATATGTAGCCAATGTTGCCATTTAGTTGCATTGAAAAATGTTGACAACAGATTTGCCAGAATGATGACGATCACCAGATAAACATTCTTAACTGAATCATACCATAAAATTAATTATAATCATCATGTACACATTTAAGAATTAACACAAATCTTAAAGCAATAAAAAATTGCCTGCTTAGTAAGTTGCTTGGTTATTAAAAGTATTGAAAGGAAACTTTGTTATTTTGGTGAGTTTTCCAGACTGACACTTAAATTATTTATACAGATTACAGCATTTTTCATAACATTTACGTGTTTTTCTAAATCGGTAAATTATTTTTATACTGCTATATGATATATTTATATACTGCAGAAATTTTAATAGATGAAATACCTGGCGTACTAAGGTATTTTTTATATTAATCAAAAATTTATATACACTGCTGGCTACACAAAATGCAACACCAAGAAGGAACGGAGATGTGACAGCGAAATTATAGATAACATGTACAAAGATTAAACGAGTAAAATTACAGCCTCTTTTGACGTGTGGAGGGTTGCGACAGGCTCACGCGTCTTTTCTTTAACATAACCTCTGGGTTCTTTGACGGCCAAGATTAATGGCAACTCTTTTCCAACCAAAATCCAAGAAGCGAAATGCGATTATGAAATACAAATAAGATAGCTTTTAAAAGAACAGAAGTTTCAGTAAGCAGTATGGCAATTTAGGGAAAGTTATGTTTGGAAGAAATACGAGTGTGAATTAACGGCCTATCGTAAAAGTTACCAAGATATCGAGCCATTGTTACAAGGTGCATACCATTGCACGCGCGCCCAGGTGTTTCTGTACAGTAATTGAATCTTAGCTTGAATTAAGGTAGGACTGATTATTTAATATTAGGACTTGTAATATTATCAGAATTTAGAGTAGGCGGATAATATAATTATTTAGATAAAGTGGTCTAAATTACGCAATTCGGTCTAACTATCGTTGTGTGTTTGGTTCATTAGATTCTCACTTATACAAATTTATCTAAATTGTTAAAGGTTTAAGTTATATTCTTAATAAAGTCATATTAAGAATTTTAAAATATCTATTCATTTTGAAAATCCCACACCTCTTATTCACGCTGACAATCAAAGATATGGTCACCATAGAGCGATCATATCACAGGGTGACAAAACATGTATTTAGTGTAGCCGCCATTGTTGGCTATAACCGCTGTACCATACCTCGGCATAGATTCGGCGAGGCTTTGGATGCGTCTTTGGGGTACAGAAGTCTCCATGCGGATTCCACATATTGCCAAATTTGATCTGGTGCATCAGCTGTTGATGTATCTCGGGCCAGCTGTTGTGCAAGCATGGACCACACGTTTTCGAATGGCGATAAATCGGGAGAAAAAGCAGGCCATGGAATCAATTCAATCAAATTGATAAAGAAGAACTCTTGAACATTACATGCCACGTGTGGTCACGCATTATCCTGTTGGATGATGGCTGATGGCAAGCTCTGAATCAATGGGAGGACCTTGGACTCCAACACTTCAGAGATGAAGCTCTCACTGTTCAGTGTACTAGAGGGATATGGAAGTAAAATACAAATACAATACCAGCCCAAACCATAACACCAGATGCACAACCATCATGATGATGCATAAAGTAACAGTTCAGCAGCCTATCACCACGGAGACTCAAAACTCGAATCCGACCATCGTGATGTTGCAGGCAGAAGCGAGATTCGTCAGTAAAAACAATGCCGTTCTTTTCCGTTATGCATGTCCGCCATTCATCGCACCATTGACAGAGCAAACGTTTATGGTTTTCAGACAAGTTTAAGCGAAGCAATGGACGCCTTACTGACATTCCACTGTGCTGAATCACCGTCGATGCATACGAGCGGACACGGAATGATGCGTAACATACTGAATCTGTTGTGCTATGGTTCGTGATGTGGCTGCGCAATCCATGATTGTCATGCGGACAATCCACCTGTTTTCACAGTCAGAGATGCAACGAGGCAAGGTGTGATCGACACCACCAGTTAATCTTTTCCTCCTACATGCAGCGATGACAGACCCGAATCACAGTTGCGCATTTTCGTCCAACACTTCGTCCGATTTCTCCGAAGGATAATCGGCCGAATATAGGATATAGTCAATTATTCTTCCTCGGTCGAATTCAGAAACTTGTTAAAAGGCGCTGTCTTCCAAGAGGCATAGGTAAGCAGCTTAAGGAAAAAAAATGCCGTCTTTCAAATCGAGAATCTTTTATTCCCTTATTTTGGGCTTGCGGGGGCGTTACTGTCGCCCGTGCAGTGCGTCTACGTTATAATGCTAATGATTTGCTTATTTCATCGCCGCAAAAGCATGATGGAAATTTCACATGGTGTACATGCTTCCTTCAGGGTGTTGCAGTTTGTGTGGACATATATATATATATATATATATATATATATATATATATATATATATAATGAACACCCAAGAAATGTTTTAATTTATTAATTAAAATTTACAAAATAGATATGTAATAAACAATTGTTTTTTGTTGTTTTGTTTTTATTTTTCAACGAATTGTTATTCATCTTTGTCATGTAGAAAATAAAGCCCTTTCACTCAACATTTAGTGGTAATCATGACTTCTGACATCATAGAGTATAAAAACTATAACAGTTAGAACTTCTTATTGTGTGAGATTTATTTCTCCAATGATGTGACCTGAACTCCGAGAAAAGTATGTCGAATTTAGGACCCAAGAGGTGCATGTTGTCCAAAGTGAATGTTCCGAATCACAATTATTACAGTTGACTAAGCGCAATAGTAAAAGTTTGAACTTGTAGTGTACGCTCATAATATCGGATGTCTTAGATTCTTACGCTTTATTGGCTTCTAGAATATCCTACTACATTTCATTGGTCGGAAGAAGTGTCTTCTGGCTTTTCTTCTGTCTTCCCAGAATTCTTCTCTGACGAAGGGAATATATTCTAACTGAGTATTAGTTATTGGTGTGTTGTTGAAATAAAGTTTATTTTTGATTATCATGCTATATTACTTTTCTCATCATCACTCAAAAAACTTGTTCAGTTCTTAAATAAACCAATCATAACTCTCAAAAATGACGAATTCAGATTGAAAATCTAACTTCATTGAACTTGGCATATTTTGAAATATTACCGATTTAAGAATGAAAATACTCGATCAATTTGCATGAGAGTATTTCCGTATGTAAAGTACTAATTGAGGTAAGCCTTTATTTATATTCACAAAAGTAAACGGCATTTCTTTTGTATTTGAAAATCATTGCCATTGATTAAACTTTTGAAATAATAACTACGAATGAAAAGAAAACCTGAAACAGGGTAAGTTCTACGTCCAGTTTTGGATTTAACTATACGCTCATTTTATAAAAGTAGTTGCTGCTAACCATCCACTTCGTTAGGTATTTCATGATGTTACATGATTCTATATTGTTTTTCAGTGATTGATATTTACCCTAAAATCTGGCGTATAACGCGCACCCATACTTTCAAGGAGCAATTTTTAATTTTTAGTTATATTCGCCGTATAACACGCACTCCCTTTTTACGAAATCTGAAATGTACGAGCACAATGCTCGATATGTTTTTAAGTAATTTATTCACGTTATTATTTTAAGTGTTAGAAAAAATAATATACTTCTAGAACTATAACAGTTTAAGTTCATAAGAAATGTCATTTCTTTTAAATAAACATCATTTCGATATATGTAGAAGTCCAATTTTTTTTCTATTCTTATCTATTCTTTTATTTTTAAAGCTCTCATTTTTATAATCGACGAATAACACGCACCCGTAAATTTTTATCTTATTTTTTGTGTTAAAAGTGCGTGTTATACGCCGGATTTTACGGTATTTCCTATAATCAAACTTACGATTGCATTGAAAAACATTTTTTTTCTCTCTCTCTCTTGATTTAAAAAGGAAAGAACTTTAATTTTGAAAATGAAAAAATACGTACCATGTACACTCCCGTAACCAGGCCCTCTCGGAGTCGGTTTCCACAAAACCCTTTTTAGTGGATATTTATTAAACAAAAGAAACGTCTTTGTTAAATTACAAGTCTATAGGTTTGACAGTGAAAAAACGTGGTCCAATTACCAGCAAAAACGGTTCTTAGAGGTTTATCAATCACCATACCATATATATATATAGATAGATAGATCCTCCCCCGCCCGTCCAGCATGAGTAGAGAAACTATTCAACTCTTTACCGAGATGAGTCTTCTAAAAGTGACATTTTTTTTCTTTCTTTTAATTATTTCACAGGTATTTTTTGTTAGAGGTAACATAGGAGTGATAGCATTAAAAATGTTTCGATGAAATCATAATATTAATTTGAATTTTCCCTAACTTTTCTGCATCGAAGAATCTGATTTAACACTTTACAACATGCAAATATTGTTTTTTATTATCTAAGAAAAAAAGTATATTTACCACATTCCAATTTTTGAAAAAATTTTTTAACATTAACTTCTCCGTAACCGTTTGAGAAATAATTGCTAAAAATCAGTATTTAGAACCCAAGAAAAAATCTTGTTTCGCAGATTTCAAGTCTTTAGGTCTAATAGTTCGAGAACAATTATTTTTTTTTATCTCTAACTGCCCTTTAATCTCCACCTATGGGATCCGATTTCAACACAACCCATTTTTGGGGAACTTTACTCAACAAAAGAAACATGCATATCGAATTTAAAGCCTGTAAGTCTAATAATTCCGAAGTCAGTAAGTGTGTGGATATTTGTATGTATGTTGACATCTCCTATATAGTATATATAGACTGGCGAATCAAAATTGAACACGGGATGTAAGAAATACTTTAAAAAGTCCTCTGATATATATTTACTTTTCCAAAATGAGAACAAGCTTTCAATAGTTTTCTTTATGAATAATGCGATTACTAGTAAATCTTAAATTTAATATTTGTTAGTTTTTTTTTTCAATTCCTACTATTAGTTCACAGTCTCCTTTATATATATATATATATATATATAAATCTTGTTCAAATTTTCAATCGTTAGTAAAATATTTTCTATTTTTCCATATCCAAAGGCTTCTAATCCAAAGGTCGTTGGTTCGAATCTTCCCTGGAATCACCATAATGGCTGAGAATGTGATTTGCTTTTTACTATACCTTTTTTTTACAATAATTGAATTTATTTAATGAATAAATAGTAACAAACAAAAAAAATAGTCCAACACCATAAATAGAAAGGAAAATGGAAGGAAAATTGCTATATGTTTTGTTATTTAATATTGTGATTCTGTCATATGTATATACATATTTATATTAATTGTAATTATTTAATAACACAAACTAATAATTTCTTTTTGTTGACCTAAGTAGGAATTGACTTAAAAACTATTTATTATATATTACTTGTTTTAAAAAAATTAATTTTAAAGATAGAATAAAAGCCAAATCATATACTAAATTTTAGCTTAATACATAAAGAACATTAATAACAAACATGCCAAGATTATTTACCTGTCACTGGAGAGAATAATTTAAGTGAGATAAAAGAGAAATTGAAACAATACACTTTAAGGATTTTAAACTTTTTCTGTCTTTCTCAAATAGTTCCGTTGTATATTAGTTGAAATATGAAGATTCCTAAGCGAGAAGTATTTGAGTTCATTAAGCGAGTTTAATGTAACTTTGGCAAATCGCCCAATCATGTAATCTTTAACAAATGAGTTTTTTTTTTCTTTATGTCAAACCCCGAGACAGTTATTAAGATGGATGTTGGAGGAGAAGGTCATTCATTGTTCCGCTTGATCACCATGTTAATTACATTTAATATATTTTAAACCGATATTAAACCTGATGTAATCTTTAAATTAATTTTGTGGTTTCCTGCATAGATTTTTTTAGGAATTGCTATTAATTATTTTTTATATATATAAAATCTTATTCAAACTGAAATAATTATAAAGCTATTTAACTAACATGGCTAATTATTTTGCAATTAAATTAATTTTTCTTCCCTTGAGAAATTTGTGCATTTCTTGACAATATCTTTTAATACTATATTTCATATTTTCATCGTTCAGCTATTTCCATTTCCACTACTTCACGAAGCTTTGAGCTCATTAATGTAAATAAACGTTACACAAGCTTGTAATGGAAGAAATATATTTAAAATGTTCACTTTAAAAAAAAAGTCTTTAAAAAAAAAGAATAATTTTTGAAATTTAAAATGACTAAAAGCAATGCTTTTGTATTGTGTTTTACATATATATATATATATATATATGTGTGTGTGTGTGTGTATATAATAATTCCCTCTAGTGTCCTTTTTGTTAACTCTTTCTACTAATATTTAAACAAACTAATTCTTTGGTCTAAAATTAACTTTGCAATCTTAATCGTCATCGACTAAACTGAAATCCCTGTCCCGCCCATTCTATCCAATCACAACTACTATTATGTAATAGTCACGCGCTTGCACTGCTGGTATAAAACCAAAAATCTGATGTAATCCCTCTCTCTTTGTCTGCTTGCCGTCATCATGCAAGAATGTGAATAACTGCTGCTCTTTGTGTTGTGTCCGTCAAGATGTCGCTTCCGTTATATGAGTCTGCTTATGTGTTTTTACCAAAGAGATGTAAAATAGAAAGTGAGTGACCAGTTGCTATGTGAGTTACGCTATGTGTGCTTAAAAATAAAAGATAAAACTCCATTCTGAAGACGTCGTTAATAAATCAAATATGACACACAACCACATACACCGGCCAACGCTACTACAATACACTACATATATATGTGTATATATATATATATATATATATATATATATATTTGCTACCATTGCACTCGAATACCTACTTTAATTATTATGAATTATTCCCGTTAATGTACATATAATTAATTATATAAATAAAAATTATATGTATATTGTAACCGAAGGATGTCAAACTCAAAGGCTAACTTTAGTCAAGCAAACAAAATTTAACTTTAAATGGGTCGCAAAAAAAAATCTATAGTCTTAGAAACGTAGGTTTATTTCGGATAAAACATAATCATAATCATACATAAAACAGCAAGAAAAATTTAATGTTTACGTCCTGACACTCGACATCTCTTCTCTTCTACTACCTTTCCTGTTTCGGAAGAAATTTCGTTTGCAGTGATAACCTTCAAAACTGACCCAAGGTGAACGTCATTAATATTATTTCTAACAGGAGACTTATTTCATTTCATAACTGAAAATAGTCGCTCTCACCGATGAGTACTTCGATAGAAGGAAATAATTTCATATACGAATTTTCCAGTGTTTTCAAAAGTGGCTGATAAATATTTGTAAATTTCAGGTACACTCATTTCAATGAATTTTGCTTTAAAATTTGAGTCGCACTGAATCTCGATCCCTTGTAATTGCATATAGATGAATACTGAGTCTATATTAAGGGAAGAAAAATGAAAAAAGAAAAAAATGGTCTTCCAAAGAATTAAAAACTTGTTTCAAATTCTCTCTCTCTCAGTTCTAATATATAAATTTTTTTTTTTTGCGTATTTTTCACACGATGCAGTATCATCTAAATATTTATTCATGTTGCATGTCGGAAAATGCGTTAAATCTTCACTTTTCAGTTACTTTTTCCAAATATCATACATCACTGTGCGCCGATATATTGGCTGGGCCACAAAAATGTTCGTTAGATCGTAAGTTTGACACCCCTGTTGTAACCTATACAACATTGATAAGACGGAATAATATAGTTTGCATCTAAAGAAATACATTGTGATATCCCTTTTTTTACCCCCTTCCCAGCTTTTCCCGAGCTGAGCTCGCAGGCGAAATGTTTACTCTGGCTCATCTGGAATGTAGGTTAAACACAGTAAGAATTTACACTGTGAAATTGGTTTTTCCTGAATTATTTCACATGCGTTTTATATAGTTTCGAATAATTAAAAAATACCATTCGGTGGAATTTGCTGTAAAAAGAGGATGCTCTTCTGCTGAATACCCCTTCCCCCTGCGCGCTGGTCTAAAAGACTGTTGACTAAGTTCCCCCAACACAGAAGAAAACTAATTCAACATGCTGCTGCACAAAGAGATACAGCCAAGGGAAGAATGAAAGAAGATAAACAAGATTTCACAGCCCAGATTGTGATGTTGGGTTATGTGCAGTACCGTGTTGTCGAATTTATCATACACGATCAAATTTTGATTAATAATTTCATAATCATTTATGTAAATGAAAAAGATCCAAGTAATGTTTGCAATGCAAAATAAAAGCTATGTATTCTAAGCTTTATATTTATAGTTAGTGGGGATTGACTCAAAAGTCTAATAATTTTTGCCATACGGAAAGTCACTTTACAGGTAAATTTCTCATTTATTTAAATGGATTTTTTTTACATTAATTTTTAGGTAATTTTCCATTCGAATGGCGCTGTTATGTTCAAAAAGATATTTGTGTTTGAAAATAAGCATACAAAAATTGACATTTTGAATCGGAAATCTAGAAATGAAAGGAAGCTGGGAGGGTTAAATGATTATCGAAAACAGATAAAATATTAAATATTTTAAATTGTATTATAGTAATGCATATATAATGAAAATTTTTATTGTCTCTTAATAAAGAGGTGTTTTTAGAACAACAAAGATTAATCGTTTCTGAAAGTGAGAAGAAACATCCTGTATCCCAGACGCAAAATATTATAATATCAAGTTACAAACGCAGTAAAAATGGAGCTTTACAATCAAATATTTTAACAATTTTAAATCATAACATATAAGATAGTCCAATACACAGGAACCAGATTTTTTTTTCGAAAATATCTTACATTTTGGTAAACATTATTTCAAAAGGGAAAAAGGATTTAAGTGCTTTTCATTACTGATTTTTCCCCCGTTTATAACCATCCCGCTATCAGGGATATTTCAGGAGATACGAAAAGTATATATACAAATCAGAGAAATGCAGTTTTATTTACACATATTTTACACCCTGCAAGAATAGTTTTCATTTCGATATTTAGCGGATATATAGTACTCCATTGCGATTTTGAGTGTTTTACGTCGTCCTATTAAGCTACTGGCGATGGATCTCGTAATTAGGAGGTATGGTCAAATGATAATGACGGCACCTGGACCGAAACCCCTTTTTTCAACTTCCTTACGACTAATATGAGGACTTTGATCCTCGACAGATTTAACATGGCGAAACAGCGGAAATTTAATGATTTGCTCGCTTTGCAGTGACAGCTGCTCATATATCACAAAAAGATTTCTGGAATTTCTCACATCTTGCAGAAGTTTTAATGTATACCTTGAAACATTAAAAGTTACATTTGTTTAATTTTAGGGTCTGTATTAAATTGACTTGAGAAGGGGGGAAGGCGACTGTTGTGTAAAACACCAATTCGGAGTTCCTTACTCGATCACAGGAGTAAGTTTTAGATTTGATATATCTGAGAATTGCTTGAAAATTATACAAGAATTCAAAGTAACAACGAAAAAGACGTTGTAAAGAAACATGAACAGACTATTACACTTCCTCAGGTCGAAAATCAATACACCGTTTTTCAGCCCTGACTAAATAAAGATAGTCATTTAAAAATATTCAGATTTTGTATCAATTGATATCCAAAACTTGACTGTTTATTTACCATGCTTTTGATGAATCTGCTTCTTGATTTACGTGTTAAAATTTTTCATCAATGGATATTTCTCGTTCAGAATTATAGAATAAGTAACAGTTCTCTTGCACGTTCATACCCTGATTGGCAAATAACAGGGAAAATCGTATTGCTAAAACATTCCACAGCGTCCCTGTTATTTTTTCCAGAAGACAACACATTCTATGATTCATTATCAACACGAACATCTTCATCTTTGCTGTCTTCACCACTGATATCCGAGTCTAACTGCTCCAGGAAGGTAAACACTCATGTGTACTAAATCCTCCAATTTCACTTTGATTGCGATCTATAACTTTGAGAACGCTGTAGTGGGAAGCTGCAATTCTAGCAGGATTATTTTCACAAAAGGATATTCTGTAGCTTAAAAACACCACTAGCATGCGTTCTCATTTCGGAAAAGAATTAAAGTCCTTAGAATGACACTAAGATGCACCCAAAGACTAGAAGACTAGTCTTTCTCATCATCAAGCATCATAGAAATGAAGCCAAACTGGCGTTTACATATCACCTAGTAACAATCATGATAGGAGTACTATTTTTCACCAAACACACACAAACGAAATTGAGATAATGGGAAATCAAAAAACTTTTACTTGAAAAACGGTAACTTTTCTTATGAGAGTCAAAATGGCCTCCATTGGCTGTTTTAGTAATTTCTAAAATTACTTTTTTTAATAATTAAAATAGAAATATAAAAAAATGGTCATAATGCGCATAGAGGCATATTAGAAAAATTCAAAAAAAGATAAGATCGGTTTTCACTTGCATGTTGAAATACAACATGTGAAATTTAAAAAAAGTTTAAAATGATCCCGACGGTGGTTATAGTGTCAAGCTACTAGATTTTTTTCTCGCTTGTGGATTCTATTTTAATGCTTCGTAATCGTACAAATTCTTAGATCTTACATAAAGTGTTTGTAGGCATGGGCCACGAACGTTGAAATCTACGTAAATATTATCATTCAATAATAAAAATATGTGATTTAGACATCTTGCACGTAAACAGTGTCATCTAATGACAACTAAAGGAAATTTTGCTTTCGTTTTACGCATTCCTATTTGGCAGACACGCGATGAAATGATTTTCAATGATTGATGATAGATGAGGTTTAAAAGGAATATATATTTTGGTAAATATGTCATTATATTCGACCCAAAATGTGATTCATTATATATATATATATCAAGTTTATTTAATTATGAGAATTACGAGATGAAGTTAGTCCATGCTTTTATGCGAAAAATAAAATAAAAGCGCCCAATTGGCCTGGAAATTAATCAGTATAAAATCCTATTTAAAGCTTATGTTATGCTCTCGAGAATTGTTTTGCTCAGATGAATTGCAGGATAACCGAGCAAATGATAAAAAAGGGCTATGCTAGTGTGTTTTTACGATGATGAAATCAAAAACATGTGTGCTAATCTAGTGGAGTCAATAAGAAGACGTCTTGAAGAGGTCATTTATGCTAAAGGAAAACATACTTCGTACTTTTGTACAGATTTTTCAGTTTAATTAAGGAAGGTAATGATAAAAAGCTAATGATTTAAAGAAAATCACTTTTTTCCATTTGTCTCAATTAATTCAAACAGTATTGTATATCTTAAATTAAAAAAAAAAACACTCCAAAGTCTAAAATTCAATTTAGATTATTTATCATGAACTTGTTAGCTAATATTCTGAGAGGCTCTCATGCAAAATTAGTTAAACTTAACTATTTTTTTCAAAAATAAAGTAAAAAAAAGGAAATTATTGATGTAGAGATATCTGAATCACGGAGATAATGTAAGTATTTTAAAAACCTCAGCTATTTTTGCGAGGACTATGTGATACCATTTGAGTTACCTATTGCGAAACGTGCTCTTAGATTTATGGAACACGCAAGCTCATGTTTCTATTAACACATAAATCTTTCAAACGTCCAATGAAGACATGCGATAGCTTTTACAGACATGCGATATAACAAAAATGCAAAGTTTAATAGGAATTACAACTATAAGAAAAACTAATTTACACAAATGGTGTAAACCTAAAACAGCCTAGTATATATCATTTTTAGATTTCTACTTTTCTTGCGAATATGATTTATGATAAAGGATTAAATATTTGTTTTTAAAAGAAATAACATAAAACGATTATCAAACTGCTAAAGAAAAATATAAACTGTCACTACTCAATAACTAATGAGCAAATTTTCCTTGTTCTGTTGTTTTGTATTCATTTTTATATATTTGCTATTTTTATACACTGTACAACATTATCTAAAATTAAATTTTAATGTCGAATACTCTTATACTCCGGAAAACTTAAGACCTTTTCATTTCCATTCGAATCCTGCAAAATCATTCAAGCAATATGTACGTCTTATATATTTTATTTGTTGTTGTAAAATACCGGACAAATCCGGCTAAAAGGGGCCCTTCTTCCACCGCGAAATGCTGAGGGATAATTAAGGGACATCTTTCGCTCTTATGAACTTGGTAGAAAGCATCCTTCCTTGAGGCTATGAAAATCCGGTATTGTTCGACTGACGTATGCTCTTCGGAATAGCATTTTTAAAGGTTTCTGGAGTTTTAGCTTGAAAAGTGGTATATTTTGAAGTAATATTCATTTTATTTCTTCAGATATACAAAGTGATTAAATACTGTTTTGTTGCGGCATTGCTATTTATTTATAAAGAGTTGACACTTATATTGAAATACTTTTCAAAGTCTCCGATAAATTAAAACGTATTTCATGTGCATGTAAGCTATTTGCTTTTATTCAACATTTTGCACACTATGTGTTAGTATAGAGACAAATTAAAATCCAATGAATAGTCTAAAGTAAAATAAAACTAAGCATTTGTCATATTACTACTCTTGTGATGTAAATTTATCTTGTTTTTAAATATTATTAAATTTATATGTCTTAAACAAAAATAAACAATAGCAACAAAAAAAAATTGTGTTCTTCTCTTTTAACTTGTGACAGCAGTAGCTCACTGGTCATGGTCACAAATTCATAGTTAAAATAATTTCTGTCGCGTATCAGAGAGGATTTACCCCCATTACAGCAATGCTTCTCAATATTTCAATATTTGCAACCCAATTTCCAGTCATATTTGTCATCGCGCTCCCCACCCTCGTACAATATCAAGGTAGTAAATGCAATAATAATGTATTTTAACTCAAAAGCTACATCATTGCTCAAATTATAAATCTGTTGATCTGCATTTTCACATTTTAATCTGTATTTTAATTTAGTTCTTGTTTAAGAACAATGTTCCAAATCACCTTTTCCTCTTACACTGGATTTTTATTCCGTTTTTGCTTCTACACCTTGACAGAGATACACTCAATTGTTAATGAGTAAATATTGTTCCCTTCGATGTTATACATAAACCGACTTTTTAGAAACTCTGCCCCTGTGATTTATTAATAGTCATGGCAAATGCCAATCTTACAGGGATTTGTGTACGTTTCAGCATTTCCGCGTACGTTCCTCGTTTGTAGCAATTCGGCAAGCATGTTGGCGACCATTTTTGGTGACTGGGTGGCCATATGGTTTCTTCTGGAAGTTACTTGAGAAATCTATAATACCCCGATTTATGACGCGAGTGAAGTTTTCAAGAAAGCACCGGAAGGTGGAGAAAGGGACAACCTAGGCAAATTGTTCTTAACTCTCCTTTGCAGTTAAATTCTACTTTTGAAGAACCTTTTTTACTAACCATAAATTATGTATAAAAATATCCATATAATTGGCTAAATGACGACAAACATATTTATCAAAATTGGGAAAATAGACTTCCTCCTTTATATCATTAGATACTGCAACCACAAATTTCACAATTACACAATGATTTTTTCACTAACTTGATTTTACATTGCTGCGATATCAATCAAAGCCACAAAAAGGGAAATAAGACTTGTTGGTTTAATTCAAAGTTACGTAGTTCGTTTGAATCTTTGTTTGAGAAAATGATGTCACATAAATTTGTCTCTCCATAAAAAAAAATATAACATGTGTCATCCAAAAAACAAGCTATTTCAATAAAAGGATCCATTTGGATAAGACTCCAAAATAATACAATTGCTAAATTTCTATCCATAGCAAGTAATGCCTTTTTTTTATTTCAACAAGCTGTCCGACTATATTTGGAAACATGATTTTGAAACAGCCTAAAAACGAATACGTATTTTTTTATAAATTTAGCGTTACCTAAATCAGAATACGGTGGTTTTAGTAATGTATTAGTTTAAATTAACGGAGTTCAAGAGAACGGATTCGACGGGTCAATTTAGGACTCCTAGTACTGCTGTAGATCGGAATGTCACGATAAGTCTATAGTTTATTATTATAGAATGAGTAATTAATATGATGGATCACTTAGCTTAGGTCGAATTTACATAGTGCTTTGATAATAATAATAAAAATGTTAGTGTTATGAATATGTCACTTTCTTTGGATCCCTCTCGCACTTCCACAAGCGAGAATTTGCGATAAGATAATTTACAAAAAGTTGCGTTCATCTTCCAGAAATAAGAGTAAGGAATCGTTGTAGTATATATGATCTTAAAGCTGGCAAATTGACATATATTTGCCTATTATTTCTGATGCCTTCGCCTGAGTTCCAATAACAGCCAAAGATGGAGATAATACACACAAGTATTTATATTACAAAACATATTTATAGTTAATTTACACTTAAATTTAAGTAGTAATATGAGTATAAATTGTAAATCACACCTTTGAAGGTGCTGAGTATTTAAAATTAGTGACTTTGCGCCAGTCTGATCAGTTTTCTGTTTGCAGTCAGAATTTCCCGGTGCGGGGTTGTAAGGTTACAGTTGGGTAGGAAACACGACAAAAACCTGGCACTATCAGTCACAGTTAAGTAGGAAACATACCCCCTCCTTATATCCGAACTATTAGGTTGTCAAGAATTAAATGCAGCAAAAAATGCACGTAATTGAATACGATTTTTTCCAATAAAAACTAAGATGATCTGCTAATTTTTTTTTCAAACTCATTTCTCATTTTTTTTCTTAAAAAGAGAAAAAATGTATCTTTCACACGAAAAACAAATTATGCCAAAATACGGCGTCTAAATGAGGTTATGTGCAATTGAAATAAATAACATGAGCTTTGCTCCATTTCATACTTGACAACCTAATAGTTCGGATATAAAGGAAGTTTGTATAGCTTATGAACTGGGCGTTTGTAAACCGAGTTAACAGTTACGTGAGGAGTGTAGGAAACAATTTAATTCGTTGTACCAAAGGAAGTCATTCAAAATAAGTGTTACGGTTTTGTTATATTATTCAAAAAAGGCTTTGATTGTACTGTAGCACCTACAAACAATAAGAGCAATATCTCAAGTATGATGTATTTAATACTGGAAATTTAACTTTACTGTTAAAAAATATTTCAGAAGTTTCTTTTTTCGATTTTCACTACTTTATAGAATGTGTGTATTTTATGGAACTTTATTCATACTTTCGACTACACCAAATGGATAAAAAAATCTATTCAATTTTAGAATTATTCGAAAGTAAAATACGATCAAGTGTTATCAGTCGAGGCAATCGATTCATTCTCTCATGTTATTAATCATTTTCTGGTTTTTCATCTCAATCAGTACATTTCAAATTTTGTCCTGATTCTCTATTCTTTACTCGATTTGCTTTATTTCCCTATTTGTCTTGTTATGATGATTTAGTAGCATGAGTCTGTGAAATACGTAATCTATTTCTTTTATTTCATTGTTTGTTTCTACTGCTTCTTTCTCCTCTCTGTTCCTGCTACGACCAATATTTCATCGTTTCTCTCAGTCATATTGCTATGCACTAACGACAAAACAACAATAAAGCGCTTAAGAGAGAGAGAGAGAGAAACACTCCTATTATTAGTACAAGTAACATGAGAAAATTTGAGCTCGATTTTGCCGAAAGCAGCTTAATTTTTATAAAACCAATATTGTTAAGAAGCTAGCAAAAATAATTTTTTTACATACCTATATAAAGATTATAATTCAGGCATGTGAATTTGTAAGAAATGAAAATGTTTAAAGGAATAAACTGGCAGTACAGCTTATACATTGATAGTAAAGGTATATTTACATTTTTTGAAGAAATCAATCTTCATAAAATGCACTCAGTGTAATTGAAAATGCAGATTATCTAAAAAAAATCTAAAAAGAAAAATGACCAAACATAAGGGAAAAGTTTCTAAGAATAAAATATTACTTTTATGTCTCAACTAACCATGTATCAAAAGATAGACGTTGCATTTTATATGATTATGTGAAACACAGAAAAAATATAGAGCCATTTATAAGTAAGCCTTTTTTTTTCAGGAATTATAATATTTTTCAGGATTATAACATATAGTGCAACAGATAAAAGTTGAATCAATTAGAAAAAAATAAATGATTATCACAACACATTTATTCTCTTTCATGAATATAGAGCAACTGATAATAAATAGCAGCTACTTACATGCATTTTAAACTGAAATAATTTAAGAAATATAATGAAAATGAGATATCTGTTATATTTAGTTCAACTTTGTAATATGTTGAAATGTCTCCGCTTTACAGACTTTATTACAGAAATACGTTCAGTGATTAATAAAAGGATATGTCAATCGTTCTCTAAAAGTTATCTTTATCTCTTATAAGCTATCATTATTCTTTTATAAGTTATCTTTGAATTTTTTTATAAATTAGAAATTAAATAATTATGTTATAATCTATTTTATAAATTTATTAACTTTTATCTCTTTCATATATTTCTCTTTTCATCTCTTTGAGTGGTTTATAGCGATATGAATTGCTCTAAAAAATCAAAAAGTATGATATAAATAAATTAATTAATGAGTGAAGTTTAAACAGATGATTAACTTCTAATTAGGTTATAAATGAAGTTGCTTTCACATTCAAATTTGCCATAGCGTTTTGCTCTAATAAGTAGTTATTGATCTAAAACTATGTCCTGTTTTAAATTCCAATCCAGTCAGAATATTAGTTTCTTATATATTCTAGAAAAAACTATTAAAATAGACCACAAACTATGTTGATCGAAACAAACGATTAATTTACCAATTTTTTAACTTTATTTTTCTAATTGTTTGTTATATTACAACAAATTTCTGCAATAATTATCTTTACTTAAGTTTTTTAAAATTATTAAGCGTTGTTCAGTTTCAATTTTTTTTTTATTTTTAATAAAATTCTTTCTAAATATTTTTTTTCGTAAGCTTTTCCAACAAATTAATCGTTAGATATCGGTACATAAAAGGTTTCCTTAGAGTATCGTTGGTGAATGCTTACAATTACATCTCAAAATTTCAGTTTTTCACTTAAATATAATTTAGCAGCATTGATAAAGTGATCGGAAAACAACTGCAAAGATGCTAAAGATTTTTACCACATGTACAGCCCCTAAAAATTTTGGATTTGGGGGGTACTTAGCAGAATATACATAGTCCACTTAAATGATGCCCTTAAAATGACCATTACTTAATGTTATCATAATACAGTAAATACTTGACAGCAATGCAGAAAGTAAACAGCTAAGGTTTCTTTTTATATCTATTTCCTTTGTGATTTAAGCGTCATTTATACTAGTACAACAATATATAAAAATGCAGGTTGAATTAGGAAGTCCATCACACTTTTTCAGTAGTATCCCATGATTTTTAAATCACCTTGTATGAAACCTTACCGTACATGATCTCGAAAAACATTTAAAAGCACGAAATTAATTTTGGAGCTGTATTAAAAGTATCCAATTTTTATTTGTTAACGCACGTAATAGAAATGTTGGAATGACACCACTTTGCACAAAGCTTATTTCAGGCTTGAATTTTTTTCCCGCGTTCGAGTATGATACGGTAGATGAGATATGGTTATTAGTATTTTCCTATTTTTTTAATTTTTTTATTTGTATCAAAATGAATGAAGGAGTCGAGGAAAGATATTGTATCAAATTTTAGCAAACACTTCGTGTGTGTGATTCTGAAAAAAACAACAATTTTTAAGATTCAGAAGATATTTGAGGAAGAGGGTATTGAGGTAATATAAATGAAATAGATGCTAAGCGCTTTAAAAAATGGCTGCATATCACCGAAGAGTGACCAGAATTCAAGGAAATAATAAAATACTAAGAACGTAGCTGTTGTTGACAGGATGAAAAATCTGGTAAAATGAGTAAGTTGTTTGTTCCCACAAGATATTTCCGAAGACGTTGAGGTCAGAAAATATTCCACACAAGCAATTTTGTGTAGATTTGAAAAATCTTACATTGACTACGAAGCTTAAGCCCAATGTGTTTCATCATAATAGTAAGAAATCTGCCATTTTGGCGAAATTTGGAAATTCAATTGTTTTGCAACTTCCTCACTCTCAAATCTGGTTTACTTTTGCTACTTTTGGTTTCCAAAATTGAAGACACCACTGAAAGAATTCCGTTTTGAGAGTTGAAGAAGGAAGGCGATAGTGTACAAAAGAGCAACATTCCGAGAAAGAAGTAGTCCTTTCAGACGTGTTTTCGACAATGGAAGGATCGTGAGGAAGATTGGTAAATGTGGGGAAAACCAAGAGAATAAAAGGAAACTATGTTTCAATCTCGTCACGTAAGATATTTTGCTACCGCGAAAGATCGGATACGTTTCAGACAGTTCTCATATTTTTATTGTAAGCCATTCATCTGCAAGTCGGCAATTATTCTGATTAAAAAGTTAGTGTTTAAAAAAATGAAACACTAAATTTTGTCATTTAAATAATGAGTAAGAGACGAACGAACTAGGACGAAAATCGCTTGTTAAGGTTAAACAATACAGTAGAATAAAGGTCACAATTTATATATGACTGTTAAAGAAAGTAAAAAGCAGGGCTTTTAAAAATTCTTTTTTTAAAGAGTAGCCTCAGATATTTTTTATCCGTTTCTTCTATTTTTTTAAAAACAATGGTTTATATTTGGCAAAATTTTCCCAACCGTTTTTCAAAAATATTAAAAAACAAATTTTTCAAAAGGAGAATTTATTTATCTTTTTTCTCAGTGTTTATGATACATCTAATGAATGTTTATGAAATCCGTAAAAATTTTCAAATAAAACATTAAAAAAATAACAATCGTATGTCATGGATTGTAATTTTTTTTTTATTATTTTAGATCAATCTCTACTTGTAAAATTAAGTAATCCTTAATTTACCTGTAGCAATCTTAATATCAAACAGAATGTTATTTAAAATTTTGTAGAGTTTTTAAAATGTCTAATCGTTTCTCCAAAATGTATTATATTAACACTCTTTTTTAAAATTAATTGCCAAGAAGTTGATCATAAAAATAGTTCTACCAAAATGTTCAATAAAACTGAATAAAGCGCGTCATGAGTTTGAATCATTTTAAAAGCTTACTCGGATTGATTTGCAGTTATATTTGAGGTAACATTATTAAATGCTGGAAAAAAATTAAAGTGAACTTAAATTTTTTGTTAGAAATCAAAATTCTTGTAATAGTATGGTGAAACAAACTTGTAAAAATAAATATATATGATTAATAAAGATTTACTCCTGCATTATTTTTTTCTCTATATATAAACACCTCAATTTAGAACAATTTAAACACAAAAAGACATAACCACGCTATACTTCTATTACTCAAAAGGGGAAAATCAACAAAAACGTACAAAATGAATGTGTTTGTTTCTTAAATTTTATTGTATTGTTATACGTGTGTGTGTGTAACAAAGATGAAAGAATTTTTTGACAAAACTTGAAGTAGTAAAGAAATTTTTGAAATGTAATTTAATAAGCAAGGCATTATGTTTTACCTGAAATAACCACACAATTTTTTTAACGGAATATAAGAACTGTAGGTGGGCGTTCCATTTTTTAAGTAAATGATACACCGATAAATCAGAGAAACATTTTTTATTTACTACAAATTCCCCGTCATATATTTATACTTATGAAATACATTGATGACTCAAAATTCTAACCATAAATAATATTTTAACGAAATTTTGATGAACATTTATTTATTGTAAATATGATAGATTCGAACTTGTTAAGTGTTATGAATTTACAGAATTATGCAATTTAAAAAAACAACTTTCTTTCAGAAGGTTTGTAAAAATAATTTTATAACCTTTGAAATAAATCTCTCTGCAGTACTTTTATATCCATAAAATTATTAAATTGCGTATATTTTCTTGTTAAATATAAATGAGTGAAAGGTTAAATAAATTTCAAGCCATAGTCATTCTTTGTTCCTATTTCTTTGATATTGAAAAACAAAAGTAATACCTTCAATTTTTGATCATTCTCGAAACTTTCATATGTGGTTTAATCTACCAGAAAAGAGTTGTTTTCTCTAGCGAGAAAGCTAATTAGCAAAGAATCAAATTGCATTTTATATTGTATCGCATGTGTTTGACACACGCTTTCCATCCTTGAGGATGGAAAAAAATTACGCATCGATTTTATTGACAGCTTCTCTTTAAAATGGTTAACATAAAGCTAGGAAATATGGTTAAGACACCTTTAAGTAAGGCTTGTTTTACAGTAAAATAGTTCTGGGCAATGTTAGTTTATGAAGACATTCAGTGATTTCTGTTTTACTCTTTGTTATAAGATTTAATTCAAGTCTTACAGTCTAGTTTAGGATAGTTTAGTTTTTAAGTGAAAACTTAAACTCTTTAAACTTTTTCAGTTAAAAAAGTACTCCTATTTTTATTCTGTTTCAATCATACTATCCTACATTTACCAACATTTATTTTCTTGCTTAATATGGCTTCCGTCAATTCCTTAAAAAATATTCAATACTTCTCGAATTTTAAAATGTTGTGATGAGATTTTATAAATTCAAGTGAGGATTGTATATTTTGAATTGTATATTTTGTTTCTAATTTTTAAGGACATACTATATTCATTTTATATATATAGGTACTTAGTTGCGTCTTATGGGGAGGTGAAATAGTATTTGGAGTTTATTTCTTGTCTTCCCCCTAGATAGAATAACTTTAATCTCTCTACCTATAGATGCTTAAAAAGCAGAGTGCACAGAAAGCTTCCTGTACCAAAAAATATGTTTTCTTAAGAATTTAAGGATGAAAATCACTTTTTCCCAACTTTATTTTGTTCGAAAATATTCTTTAAGCAACAACGTGTCTTTTAGAGTGAATCCTTTTTTCTTTCTGTGGTAGGTTGAATTTATTCGGTTGGACAATTTTATTTCGTAATTTCTATTATATTTCCAAAAAATTTCCGTCTTTCTACAAATGAAAGAATTTTAATCCAATAATTTTGTGATTCAAAAAGAGATTTTCAAGGAAAAAATTATTTAAAAAAAAATCTCTTTTGATGAAAATAATTTGAGAAAAAAAAAGAAAAAAAAAACTGGATTAGATTTTATATATTCCTCGCATTCTTTCAATTTCTCGAACTGTATTCAAAAGGGAATTACCAAGACTTATGTTGTGACTTTACTTTGAAATAAAACAAATATAAAATCTCTGAAATATATTTCAAATTGATACCAAAAATAAATCAAAAAGCTCTGTGTTTTTCTTCATGTCTCTTCTACTGATATTAATTTTATTGCTGCCTGACGTAGAAGTAAATGCGCAATAACTCAAGTAGATACATTATCTGAAAAGAAAAATTCCATATCTCTCTGAGATAAAAACAACAACAGATTATCATGTTTAGATAACAATGTGTAAATGCGCACATGTATATGTAATATATAAATTTGCAACATTATTTACAGCAGTGGCACTCTAAATAAATAAAAAAAAGATCGATAAATTATGTTTTATATTAGATGAGAATCAAAATTATGAAAATTCTACCTTTAAATATATTTATCCCACTTATATTTTAGATTTTTTAAATTTTAACTTCCTTTAAAGTTTTCTTTAAAATTTTTTTTTTTTTCGTATTAAGATATCTGGTTTTTTCATACAAGTGTATTAAATGCTTGTTCAATAATTTTTCACAACTTTGAAATTTTAAAATTACAGCCTCAAAAATCGTAAGAAGTTAGATTTACGATCCAAATTAAATCTATTATAATTTTCTTTTCAGTGGGGGAAAACTCCAATTTGTTAAAAAAAAATGTACCTTTAGCATTGCATACTTAAACTTAATTCTAGAAATAACGAGCATAATTCTCACGTATTTCTAATGACAGAAAAGTTCACAGTACTTCCAAGAAGTTTGGAAATTCCAATTTATCTTCAAAGTTTCTTAAGCTTTTTTTCGTAAATCTAGGAAGAACACCTTTTGCTTGTTAAATTCACTCCTCATTCAATTTCCAATATGAAAGTGGGGGAAACTTGGAGGTTTGACTTGAAAGTTTTCGAGTAATTTTCTTTCTCGTAATTAAAATTTGGATCAATCACTTGATTTTCGTACTTTACAATTGGTTCCACGCACGACGAAAAAAATTAAAACCACAAACTATTTTAAACTATTGAAAGGTGTTTCATCTGCTAAAAAATCACTTAAATTCATCTAGAAAAAAAAAAATTCATATTTATTTTTTTTGTAAACATTCGTATTGGTATTTTTTTTAAAAGAATGTTTAAGTCTTATTTGAAGTTGTTTAAAAAATTGCACATTCATAAAATTTTCATTTTCGAAAAACGAAAAAAAAAAAAATAAATAAAATAAAATAAAAGGAGTAATTTAAAAAGCAATAACGGAATAGCAATACTTTTCAGCAATTTGAAGAATTATCCTAATTAGTAAAAGGAAAAGATTTCAAGAATATTTACTCATTAAGGTATCCGCGACTACGTTCGGAACAGTGATTTTGTAAAAGCGCATAAATAGATAATTTTCATGATATTTAGTGTCACTTAGATTAGAATACATGTACAAAATTGTTTTAAGGGCATTTTGACAAAAAAAAACTATTTAAATGCAATATTTTGGCAAAAAATTAACTTAGAATAATCTTTTCTCAAAATGTTCTGCTTTTGTGAAACATGCTTAGATTAAAATAACATTTTGCCTGTATATAGGTCAGACCTCTCTACGGAGGCTCAACTAGAATTTTTGAAAAATATAACTTAGAAGTGGGTTTATCCATATTTTACGACAACAGAGGGGAGCAATTTTAAGAAAAAAACGCCAATAATGATTTCAATTGATCGTAACTCTGAAAATAATGTGAATTTTTCAAAACTCATAGTTGAGCCTCTGTACAGAGGTCTGAGATATATACAGGCAAAATGTTATTATAGTAGAAGCATTTTTCACAAAAGGAGAACATTTTGAAAAAAGATTGTTTTAAGTTAATTTTTTGCCAAAATATTGTATTTAAATAATTGTTTTTGTCAAAATGTCCTTAAAACAATTTTATTCATGCATTCTAATCAGAGTGACACTAAATATCATGAAAATTATCCATTTATACGCTTTTTTAAAATCATGGTTCCGAACGTAGTCGGATACCTTAATACATATTTCCCTTAGAAGAATTTAATAGGACAGAACTAAATAATAATCACACAGAAATATATAAAAATATGTGACTTAATTGTTTCATAGAAATTAAAATTATGAGTAAATTAATTTTAAAGTTAAAGTTACCGGTTTCACTAGCCTTTTTTAAAAACATAACATTGATTTTATCACAATTTAAGTAAAAAGGAAATAAAAAAATAAATAAATTGCGTCATTTAATTCACGTGAGCATAAACTAAGTACATTGATGTTTTATGAATGTTTTATGAAATAAAATTTGAATAATTGCTGTAGCAGTATTATGTGATTCCGTAACAATTAAAAATACTAATAATCATTAAAACTCGTACTCGTCGACGTAGCTCAGGCTTTATATGTACCACATAGAAGCATTAACTTGAATAATTAAAATTTATCGCTGTGATTATTGTTTAAAACTCTTAAATTTATACAAGTACGAATTATACCAGAATTATTCTAAACTTATGACTACCGCCCAAAGCTAATATTCGAATTTTGTTATTATTTATAATTTTCCTAAAATATAATTATGAGAATTATTATTTAAAAACATAAATATTTCAGTAATAGCTTAGTTCAAGAATTATGTGTGTGTTTTCCTTTTCGTAATTTAATACATAATTAGCTTTACAGTAATTCTTCTGAACTTATATGTAAAAAAAAAAAATTACAAGGCTGTTTTTATTCATAGTCCTTTGTTATAACAGGATAAAACAATTTTTAGAAAAATGAATATATTATTCATATTTTTCACTAATTGAACACATGTATTCAATTAAATGCTCAATTTGTTTCTGTATTAAAATTGTTTTCAAATTAATTATATTAATCACTTATATGGTGCCACACTAAAAAAGATAGCAACTCCCGGGGAATGTACTATGGTAAAATACTTTGTAATAGTGAAATACCAATTAGCACCCCATTAGAAATAATAATTAATCCCGTGATTTATAAAAAGTAAATTAATGCAAAGAAAATGGTATTAGCCTTACAATCAATCTGCAAATTTGAACTATTGTATTCCACCAAAGTATTAAGTGTTCCAAATATAATTGAACAGAAATACATAAATATTAAAATACTGATATTTTCAATATGTAAGTTACTTGTATGCACATTGCAAATCTTACATTTCAACAAAAGAGTTTCCTATTCGAAAAATAAAATATATTTTATTTGTTTTTAATAGTAAAACTTATAAAAGCCAAATCAATATCTATTGATGCATTATTGGTTTTACTGCATTTATAGAAATGATGTTTAAGGTTTATTGTTAGAAAAAAAAAATGCACGTTTAATATTCGACCCAAATATATCTACGGATGTTATGTTCCCGGTGACCTTCACTCTACCCAATACACCTTCTCATTTCATACGGATCTCTGCACCAGGAGAATGAATGCTGATCCTTTTTTTTTCTCTTGGAAGCAGACAGACTGAGAAAAAATGAGGATTCATATCTAACGAGAAAAGTTTTCTTTCCACAAAAATAAACAAAGGAAACAAGGGACATTTTTTTTTTCATTTCCTTAAGCAACATAATACTATACACCAGAGAAATGTACCATGCTTTGATAAAATAAAATATATTACATTTTGTGGTCTTTTTCGAGTAATTCACGCTGAATTTCCCTGATATCATGGTTTTTCACTGTGAAAAAATACTTAATGTTTTGTTCTAAAAAAGTAGATGTTTATTGTCTCCAAGTATGCAAATTTTGTCTCAGAAAGTTATATATTTGTATATATAAATATATCCTCGGCCTAGTTATCAGAATGTGTAACTCCTTCTGGGGGGCTAATTTGATATAGGAATGCTACGCGCCAAGTTGTTGTTTAGGTTCCCCAAGATAGACGATTACATTACTGTAGGGTTACCTTGATACTTTTATTGTGTAGTAATGTGGTTGTCATGGTGATCATTATTGATTATATATATATATATATATAATACATATTATATAATTATTTCTTTTATAATATAGTATAATTTATTAGTTACTATATATAATAATTGTTTTTTATATTATTTATTTATAATAATTGTTTTTTATTTTATTTTATTTATAATATAGTATAATTTATTAGTTACTATACATAATAATTGTTTTTTATCTTGTTTATTTATAATAACTATTTTTTATTTATTTTTTTATAAATATTACAAGTGTTATTTGTTTATAATTATTATTATTATATTATATGAGCATTATTATGTATAAAAATTATATTATATGATTATATTTTAAGTAATACTTACTCAGGATCAATGCACCCAAATTTCTTGAAAATTTATTCACTTGTCATTTACAGTATAATATATCTGTCCAATAAATATAATTTATTTATCTGCATTTCTTCCTGGTGTAGCAATTTTAATGGCCAGTAGTGTATTTTCAGGCATTTTTTTTTTTTTTTGTCTAAACACGAAATGAAAATTGCTGAACACGAAAAGATTTCCCTTCTGGGAATGAACAAAATACGAAAAACACGAGCCGCGCAGGCGAGATTTAAGACGGGTGTGAAATGAAAGAAAGGTGATTTCCTACGTTTCGTAAAAATGAGGCGAATTTGCCTTTGAAATACCCTCGGAATAGCCTGCGACACGAATCAGTTTCGTTTATCTAAGTCAGGGTGTGACGGGTTCACGCGTTTTTACGTTATCATGTCCTTTTGGGTTCTTTGGGGCCAGAATAAATGGCAATTCTTTTCCAATCAACTCGAGAAGTAAAACTTGAATGAAAGATGCAAATTATGAAGCTTTTAAATAACAGAAGTTTAGAGTAAGCGGTGTGGCATTTGGGGAGTGTTATGATAGCCTGTGTTGCAAGTGTGAAGAGTATTTCGAGAAGTTAAGTGACAGTCCGGAGAGGTTACCCGTGACACAGAGAGCCTTTATTCAAGGTGGAACAATTCTACGCCTGTGAACCGCAACTTCAGTTAGGATCCGGTAGATTGCTCTTTCGTTGGACATTAAGGTAGGAATCATTTTAATATTTTGATCTGTGTTTACATTGAAATTGAGCTTAGGCGAGTTAGTTATTGATAGCGGTCCAGGTTACGTTATTCAGGTATTATATATTGTGTGTTTCGACACTGTAGATTCTCTCACATATCATATTATTACCTAATCTCTTATTGGTATAAGTTAAGTAATATAACAACATAATAATAACAACATATAATTAACAAAGTAATATTAAGATTATGACAGCGTCTGGTTCTTCATTTAATCCTACACCTCTAGTTCCCGCTGATAATCTAGGGGAAGGGGTTCGCCCTTACAAGGGGTACTCAACCTTTTTTTCTGCTGGGCCGCACACATGTGTCAGCTAATTCACGTGGGCCGCATACATATGTTAGGTATTTCACGCGGTCCACAACACGAGGATAAGTGGGTGAGGGAGGGGGGGGGGGGAAGAAATTACTTAAGATCAAGATAACAATGGCAATTTAAATGTGGAAAATTGATCAAAATATTATGACTCCTGTTTTGCTTTTTTTAATTATAATTTTTTAATATTTTTTTACTTTTGCCAATAACACTAAATTAGAAGCATTTAAGAAACACTCCTTCACATTTTCTGCATCAGTAACCGTTTTCTTTTGATTACCAATAGTATAACAAGCTTCATCGAACGTATTTGCAACAGCTATGATATTACCACTGGTAAAACACTTTGCTGCTGTTGCAAAGAATTTTGTGTTGATGTCTTACTCAAATAGAAAAATGCAAACAGATAATTTTTAATATAAGTACAACTATCTGATATTCCAATTTTTAGTTGTTGTTGTATTTCATTTATCTTACGTAAGAATTAATACGCAAAATTAATTAATTTTACTGAAACTTTCAAATGAATGCAATCTTATATGAGTGTAGTATCGGTTGCCTAGTTCGTTCTTTTTCTTCGACAGCATTTATGTCAAATATTCATTAATGTCACTGGGGCAAATATGGGCAGTGAGTTCAAGAGTAATGTGAGCAGTATAGAAATTTTATGATGCTTTCTTTTATGAAAGTACTCCTAGACCATCCTCTCATCCTATATGTCTTTCTCTCTCTGTTTTTTGAGTTTATCTTCCTACAATAAGCCTCTTTCCTAAAATAATTTAAACCAAGTTACAGCAGCGCATAGCTCTTCTACTTTCACTACTGAATTCTTGAAGTCAGCAGCAAGGCTTTGGGAGGATCTGAGTCCACTTCTAACTCTGAAACAACCTGTGGAAATCACGAAAGACATAACGTTGCAAGAAATGTGACAAGTACAGAAGGTCTGACTTCTAAGAAGAGATTTGCCAAGGGAGGTTGTAGTGAAGGTGTAGGGTCAGAAAAAAAAAAGAGCAACGGCAAGTGCCAGTTAATATATAGCATCTTGCATTTGTTCTGTTTGTGGTGCTAAATATTATGGTGAAAAGCAAGGACAGGGTGAGTGAGTGAGTGACTATTAACGTCGCACTGTTCAGCTACACGAAGGCTTTTGGCGATGGACCACATAATTTTGAACCACGGTCAAGTGACGTGGACGACACCTGAGCTGGGCAGTTGATAGAGTTCGGCAATCTACCTTGGAGTATCTAGTAGCTTTCAGGTCAAATTTCATCCCTCTCTGTATACTATAAAAATAAAGAAAAATGGGTACATTCTTTTTCCGCCGTTACAAGAAGCATGTTGGTGCGAGTATGGACGGAAAGTGAGTATCGCCTAAATATCTGCATTCAAATAAAGCAGGCGCCTGTAGCGACACCTGCAATTTGTTTAAATGAGGAAATTGTTCAGCCGGTTTCTCATACATAAATTGCATTTGAACGTTGTTGCCTGGTGAAAAGTTGGTGTGGTGCCTCGAGTAAGAAGCAGAAATGCGTCAATGTGGCACTTCTGCCCATATATGCCACCCAAAAAATTAATTGTTTTTTTGAGCTCTACCACCCCTCAAAGTTTGCATCATAATTTTAGAATCACCCAGTATCTTAATAACATATATTAAATTGTATGCTTAACAATGAAATTTTTAACAGTAGTATAAATATGTAAGGACTTTAAAAGAAAATAATATTTTTTTTCAAGCTCTTTGAATCAGTTTTACCTATAAAAAATGGGTATCTTCTGCTAAGTTCTTCAGCAAAATTTATTTAAAACATTTTTCTCTCTTTCTTTTTTATTTTTTTGTTGTTGTTGTTGAACACATGTTTATGTTGGTATTCTTCAATACAAATCTATGCAATCCACTTTGCGTTAATTACGATTTTCTTATAAACAACGAATTATATTTTTAAAATTGAAAGTTCTTGTAAATCAACATCTATGATAAACAAACAAGATATAAAAAAAATTAAAATCCAAAACTAAACCTAAAACAAGGTGAAAATCAAACATTTTAAGATTAGTTTTCTATTTCAATGCAAAAATCCTAAGTTGAAAAATTATCTCAAGTCCGAAAAAACATTTTACACATTTACCGAAAAATATTTAACATTTAATTTAAAATGCAAAAAATCATTACCTCATTTATTACATGATTTTAATTGTATAATAAAGGTCCCGTGTAATAATTGCCATTTTTCAAACGCATGTTACTGAGTTTATTTTCTAAAGCTTACTTTCAACCATCCTGGGACGATTATTTAAAATAATTCTTTTTATCACATACATATATTGAAATATTTTCAGATATTAATCTGAACATGCAAGGACCGTCACAAATTTGGCTAAAGAAAACTACATATTATGTAAAAACCATTGTTCATACGATTTACATGGTTTTTTTCTATTAAACGTATCGTGACCAATTGGTTGTTTTCGTTTCAGTGGTTCAGTGTTCGACATATGGAGCAAGTATAATCTATTCCAAATACAGAAAACTTTTTAATTAAATATAGGATGTTTCTTAGTAGAGCACATATTTCCACAAAAGAATATTCAATAGAATATCTGCAATCTAAAATCTAAATCAATTAGTCAAAGCACTGGAATTAGTAAAAGCAATTTTTCTATTACGTGTGGAAAACACATATCAAGTTTACTGCCAAATTTTCACATTAAGATTCATGACACAAAGTATGACAACTTTTGCAACTAAAACATATAATACCAATCGAATAAATATCAGTAAATGGAATAATCAGTAAGAAAAACATTAAGATTATTAACCCTCTAAGCGGTCTGCACTTAAAGTCTATCCATTTTGGAGATGCTTCATAAATGCACCGCACATATTTTTTTGCTTTCAGGTGGAGTTCTCAAAAGCGATTGAGCCGTATTTTTAAGAATGCGGCTCGGCCGCTTTTGGGAATCTTGCTTGAAGGCAGAAAAAGCATCTCTGGAATGGCGGAATTTTACGTGCAGACCACTTAGAGAGTTAAATTAAAACAGACGATAACAGTATGAAGGAAGGAATACTTCCCAACGTTAATATATATACTAAAAATAATTTCTAAGAATATATTTCATTAATTTATATCCAAATATAAATTACTGCGTACTTTTTTTTAATGTATGGTAGCCTGCTCGAGTCCAGGTGGCAGGTAAAGAAGCGTAGTAGGCTGTTAAATAGTGCGAATTATGGCAGTTTTCAATTAATTTTTAAACACAATCCACATTACTTCTATATAGAATCTACATTTATTGATATATATTATGTTTATTCGCGGTTTTTATCCATGATATAGTTATACAGAGTTATAGTTATATAAGGTCTACACTCTATTTCGTACATCACTTCAGTTTTTGCATTAAATAAAATATTTATTTGTTGAATGAGGTTTAGAGTAAAAAAAAGTAACATTATTCTTTATTCTCTTTATTAAATTATTCGTTTAGTTTTCTACTGAAGCTACTAGTGCCTTTATGTTTAAGTAATCTTTTTTTTTACCCAACATGCTTCAAAAAAGGCATATTTTTTTATTGTTCATAATTAAACACAATTCTCATTCTATTCTTCATAAAAAAGTGTAGGGCGAAAAACGTTTCAATACCATAGACAAACTATGTCACCTTTTCAGAATACTAGCACTAATTAATAAAAATTAAAATTTAAAAATAAGCGTGAATCAAAGAAAGAAAGCAAATATCACTGCCGTACAGAGAACGGGCAAACCAGTTGCGGCCAACTTTTGGTAGCCCGAACGCAGTACGGGCAAACCACTTAAGTTGTTAAATATAAATGATGACTGAGCTTATACATATTTAGTAGATTCTTGTCGTTTTATAAAGTGCCGCGAGGATTTTAAAGAATTAAAAAAATAAAACAGCCTAACTCAAGACGTAGAAAAATATTAGAAATAAAAAGTTCATCGGTCTGTATTAAAAAATATGGCGGAGCCTATCATAAAGACAAGAAAAAAAAATCAATATAAATTCACGATTATCACATCCTAATTTATTGCCTTCTTAAGGTATCCGACTACTTGCGACAACTTTTTTTGGAAAAAAATGGAAATATGGGGATTTTTTTGTGATTTTCAATTTATTTTTTATATTTTAAGGAAGAAATCCTGAAATTGAAAGCAGAAAAATTTATTATTATTAAAATGGGAAAAAACTGGTAAATTGTACAAAAAATTGCATAAATGGGGTCTGCTGTGTACAAAATTGTTATGAGAAAATTCTCAATTTTCTTGTGTTACTTGATTATTCATGTTTGAAATGACCTTCAGGATAAGAGATATTTTAATTTTTACAAAAACTAGAGCACTTTATCTTAGTGATTATATGAAATTGCTTAAAAAGACAGTGATTATATTCACATAAAGGACTGTAAATTTTGAAATAAAACAGTGATTGATAAATCTGAATATCAAAACAGTTCTAACGTTATACAGAACATACTAAAAAAATTTCAGCAAATTATTTTCAAAACTTTTTGAGCAATCGCTCTCCCCATTTGAACTTTACGCAAAAAACCCATTTCGAGTAAAACGCGTATTAAGTTTGACATCTTGTGTAAAGTTATGGCATCCGCTTTTACTAAAACATCTGTAATTTTTTTTTTTCTAGTGAATGGAAAATAAAACACTTGGTATATTTATTAAGCTAATATGATGACCTATAAAATAAAATCATAAACAAAATTTGTCAATTTTTGAATAAAATCATGATTTTAGAGTAGTCGAATACCTTAAAAATCTATCAACAAGCCAAATTAGAGTATCCAAAAGAATGAACTCGCTAATCTTGTTGTCGGTTCTTCTCTCGGCAAGAGGATGTCGTTTAGAGTTAACTGCACGAGATTTCCTGCCGTGACACTCTGCAATTGTTATCCTGACATAAGCTCAGCGGCAGCAGTTAGCTTTTTTCTTACTCCCGTCACATAGAGAAAAAAACATTGTCATCTCGGTCAGAGATTGCGGTACATAAGGTGTCAGGGAATCAATACTTCCCGTCATAAATCTTGAAGGCCTTAAAAAATTAAAATCCTTTTCTGGCATAAAATCCTTTGATAAGTACTGCGAACACATTTTATGCTAATGTGCGTGTGAGTTGTGAAGATTATTTGCAAGTACCGTGCAGAGATTAAATACCTATTTTAAGGTATGAAATTAAAAAGGTTGTGTTTGCTACCTTTATTACGCATTTTTTTGTGTATTTTTAACATAAAAAAATATATTTTAATGATATATAAAAGAGACATTGTGTCTTTATTCTTATGGGGAACAAAACGAAAGAATTTAAGAAATTGGAAACGAAATATATATATATATATATATATTTACTAAAAAAACTATTTTTGGTATAATTTTATCTTTTCGAAGAAGAGTAATCCTTTCCTTCATTTGTATTTTCGTTTAAGGTATCCGAATACATTCGGAACCGTGATTTTGCAAAAGCATATAAATGGATAATATTTATGATATTTAGTGTCACTTAGATTAGAAAATGTATATAAAATTGTTTTAAGAATA
>BMAV01002577.1:900863-943383 GCA_019973955.1 Trichonephila inaurata madagascariensis | reverse complement strand
GTCTATTTAATTAAGACAAACACATTGGCAAGGAAAATGAATTATCTTATAATTCGTTAAGATTTTGAAGACACGTAATCTTGTTTGTGCAAAGGGGTTAACAACAAATAAAAAAAAACCCTCTAAAATAATGAAAATTTTTTTAATAGTACAAAACTAAATAGGGGTAATCAATCATTATATTTATGGCTTTACTTAATGTACCTCATTTATTTGAACAAATGTAATACCCAACGGGCTTACTAATCACCGTCAAAAGAGTGAATATTTTTTTTTTTTTCTCTTTTCTTTATTTTTTTTCTACCATGCACGATTGTGAAATTTATTATTTTTTTCTTTCAAGTACATAATTGAATAATAAAATATTGTACTTTTTATTACGAATGATTGTTTTTTTATCACTTTTATATTTGATAGCTAATATGAGAAAAATAAAGCTGAAAATATTAGTTCTGTGTTTACAAAAATGGTTATTACGTCGTTGAGAAAAATTTCTTTTATACGTATATATGTTACTATTTTATTTTATGCGACAACTCCTTGAGTTTACAGAGTCATTCTGGCGGTTTTCTACTATGTCAAAAATTTTCTCGTCGATAAATAAAACTCGTGTATAACCTTTTTGAGTGGGCTACATTAAAAGTGCTTTTGCTTTAAAGTATCTTACATTTGATTTTCCTAGTAAGAAAATGGCCAGTTATCCTTCGTTTATTCTTAGAGAGAGAGAGACTCTAAGGTCTTCATTCATTACAGAACAAATTAATCTCTTTGACTGATTCATCGGTTAAGAAAGAATAATCTTCTTTCTACAAGGATTTTAAATGAATTCTCTCTCTGATTGCTTTGACGAGAGGGTGTGCTTTGACGGAGTACGGAGAGCTACTTGTAGTTCAGTCTGCAATGCTGTTGGTCGCAGAAAATATCTTAATTGTTCGACAAATGAAAAATGTTTTTTGTGTCTTATTACTTACCAGTCTTAAAAGCTTTGGCATTTTTTTTTCTTTTTACAGAGATATTAGTATTAAGTACTCCAGTTCCACGTTCATTCTACTGTGTTAAAGCCCTGACTGATTTCGAGCAACGAATGTTAAAATGCCTTATCACAAAAGTATTTCTCAAACGACTCGATTCTCTTTCGAACAACCATTTCAAAAACTCTTTCGACCAGTGGTGACGGTAAAGATTTGCCGTAAAAAAAAAAATTAAAAAAAATTTTAAAAAAAATTGACATGCTTTGACGTCAGCCGTGCTCTATCTTTCATTGAAAAATTACTCGCTGATTCTTCTGTTTCGGATAACGAACATCCAATATTACTATTTTTATTCTCCTAGCTCTTTTGTTGACGGTCATAAACAGAAATGAAGCGTCATTCTGATTAAAATATTATACGTAATTTCTTATTCGTTTGACGAAGCCGAGGCTTTCTTCCTTACCACCATCTTGTTTATGACATAGGGAGAAGGATAACCTTATTGGTTGGAACGTCAAGAAATTCTTTCTTCTCACTAAGAAAAAGGCTTTTTGAAGAAGTCACTATGGCAGCTGGGTGGAAGTTACTCAAAAGTTTTTTTTTATCCTACGCCCATCTTCGGCATCTCTGCCATTAGTCGATGAGCACCCCAATAAAATTATCAAAATTTGCCTCCATAGGGTTGTCTACAAAAAACTTCAAAAGCAATAGGACAGTGTCTAATGTGGTCACCATTCATTTCACCCTGGTGGCATAGAGCATCAAGCAGAATCCTTTACTCCAATGCGATATGAATCCCTCTGCAAATATTCATGTCCGGTAAGTAAACGAAAGCAAGCAACTCCAACACATCGATGCAGGGAACTGGGAATTCTACCACTTTTGTCAATCAAGGTATTCCACCTTTTACCTGCAGCAGTACCACTATACTAGGAGACTATTAATTCGCAGTTTACTGTAAATGAGTCTTTTGATGTTACGCAGAGGTAAAGGAAAGTGAGGTTATAGGACATTTGAGATCCTGCTTTAGCAAGCCTATCTGCTTTCTCTTTTTCAAAAATGTTTCAAATGGCTGGGAATGCACTGGAGGGCAATGCTTTCTCTAGATTTCCCACAAGTCCAATTAACTTCATTCTACAGGAATGAACTAGTGTGTTTTAATTATATCTGGAGTTTACTAGGGACAAAATGGCAACTTGAGAATCTATAAAAAAACACAATGTTGCGTTCAGAGCAGCTTTCCAACTTATCAATCGCAAATGATATTGCTGCTATCTCGCCATCAAAATTATCACAATACTTTCCAACAGGATAAATAATACTGAAAGCACTTGAAAAGGCTCCAGCACCATCATTTTTAATAGCATCTTCAGCTGAACCATCTGTGTATACATGTAACCATTTGTCAAGAGGATATCTGCAATGTATCTGTTCAAAAGTGTTGCTTGAAAAAAATTGCTCCCATTACGTATACGTGTATTAAGGTCTTAAGACTACAATTTTTTGAAAATATTCTAGATTTATCTGAAATTTAAAATTGTCTTTTGTGTTTGAGTCACAGCATATTTCAAATATTTGATTCAGAACTTATGGCAGGACTAGATATGTAACATATTTATTATATTTATATATTTTGTAGAAAAACTAGTATGATGGCTTAAGTTCAGTTTCTCAGAAGCGAACACATACCTTGAAAATATTTTTAAATATTCATTTATTCTAAAAGGAGATAAGATATTATAAAGTTAAATAAATTAATTACAAAAATATATTCGTTGTAAGATAGCAAGAAGGGCATTTTAAAATATTCATTTTTTCTAAGCAACCAAGAATAGTAACTTTCCTTCTGTTTTTTCTAAGTTATCATTTTAACATAATGCATTTAATATGAAAAAAAAAAACCCTTTTTCTGTTAGATTCTTATACATTCTGTCTTTCACTATGGTAGTTAAAAATAGTCTAAAACCAAATCAAAGTATCAAAATTTTGCTAGAGAATATTAAAATATATGAGACAAAATAACAAATAATATTTGTTTTATTTGGTAATATTTCAAAGCTCACATACCAAGCAGAAAGTTTCTTTTGAAAAATTTAACGTGTCTTTCCATAGAAAATTTAAAAAAAAAATATTTCTTATAAGAGTTACATCAGAAGAAAGAAAGAACAAGAAGTTTGCAAATTATGAGAATTAAATAATTGTTTAGTACTATCTGCCTATTGAAATTTAAGGACACATATTGAAAATCGTATTTTATACATAAAATAGAAAGTTATGGTCACTGAAATAGTCATTTAAGTTCTAAAATTAATTTACGGACATCAATTAAATAATATTATTCCTTGTCTAGCACTATTGTTGCAAATTTAAGTGTGGTAAAAGCAGCCTAGAACTCCAATTATTTGAATAATAACATATTTATTATAAAGAAGGACAAACAGATAACTACAAGAAGACAAAGTTCTGTAAACATAAAGAAATATTATATAACAGATGTACAATAGTTCAAAACATATATTAGCTTTACAAGGTTCCAGAAACGGCTTTCTAGAAAGTTTCTTTTGCTAGAACCCAGGTACAAAGTCTCTCTCTGATATAGCAGTCAACGCACAAACATATTCCGATCTCGACCAAAATCCTTTTATGAACTCTACCATCTTTTTTCTTTCAAAGATATTTTATATAGCCACATGGTAATTTTTAGAAGGATCGAACATGGATAGTACTCGATGATTCCTTGCAATATCGTAACTTTCACCAAATTTGTCGCCGAAGTCGGTAAAGTCGCCAATTTGGTAATTCTCATTGCATCTTCTATGTTTCCCATAAGCATATTTTTAAAGTTCACGCTCTTTTTTTGTAAAGCTCAATTTTCCCACAAGGAGAGAATTGCTGCCAGAAAAGTAACATACATGCAGTGTTTCGATAATTTTGAATCTTCAAACGTTAATATTTCAGAAGGTTTTTCGGATTTACTCTTATAAAAATTATTTTCACATATTTAAAAAATACAGAACATATATATGACATGTTTCAAGTCAGAATCAGTCTTAAATTAAAACAAAATATTTATTCAATGAATTCTCAACACCATCTGACGCTAAGAGAAAAAGGACGCTAAAGTGAAATCCAAGTGTTTTTACCACTTAAAACCCAGAAGTGCGAAGTATCTCGTATTTTATGATATGTACTAGAAAGGTAATGCTGACATACAGAGCTATTAAATATAATGACTTGAGATCAGAAATGTTTATTGGTTAGGCCATCTGTTTCGGTGAAATAATTGGGTGATTAATTTAATACTTGAAGATGTAATGGAAAATAAAAGTTAAATGCTATATAGGGAATTTAATTTTAAATTTAATTTAATTATCTTTATATATATATGAGTTTTCCAAAAGATATTCGAAAATAAACGTAGATCAATATATCGCTAATGTACCAAGTAAATTTTTTTTTAAATATAAGACTACTTTCTTTGTCCATATAAAGCATATCTTCGCAGTGTGTGTGTTTTTAATTCAGATGAAACTTTTCACAAATTGCATTCATATTTTTGAAAATATTTGATTTAATTTAAAACTAGTTCTTGTTAGCTGGTTCAAATTTCTTTTTTTCTTATTAGAAATCGTTTTTAAAAAAATTTCCAATTTTTATACTTATCAAGTGAGATAAGCCTTGAATATAAACATAATAAATACAAAAAAATACACTACATTGCCCATTTCTTTTCTGCTTAAGGAATAGAAATCGGAAAGGCTCAGGTATAGAAAGTGTAACATGAACACAAGGGTAAACATCAGTTTCTTTTCTAAATTGTCTATCATTTTTACAAAATTTTCTTACGAAAATTTGGTATTAAGTTTCAATTTTAATGAATCGAAGAAGAAAAAATTAATTTCTGGTGCATAAAATAAAAATCCCCTTTTACTTTTCTTCTGAATGCACTTTTAAAAAAGTGGAAAAGATTAAGAATAAATATTTGTCGCCAATCTGGTACAGTGGTTAGTGACGCTGACTGCGGTATCGTAGGGCCTGGGTTCGAATCTCGTCGAAGGTATGGGAGCTAGTAAGTGAATAGGACCTTCGTGGCAAGGGTGTGCGTTAAATATCCGTCGAGGAGCAAGTCCTCTAGTGAGGTCGAGGGTCGGGGAAGAGAGGTGGGAGATGCGGTCCAACCCCAGGTTGCTCTTCATCAAAATTGGGGTTGAACCGAGCAAAATCGTACTGTCATCTGCATGGTTCCCAAAGCTAAGGCTAACGACAGGTGTAAAAATCTAGCCCTTCTCCGCGATGAATTTCAGGGACCTTGATCTATTGTTACTGCCGATCAGGTGACATAAGTAACAAGAAGAATAAATATTTTTGCTTTAAAATTGCACAAAAAAAGAAAAGAAAAAAACAATGGAAAAAAAAATTTAACTGCTAAAAAGAAACTTGTTACTCTTTGAATTAAAGTTATTTTTCTTTGTATTCTAAAAGATACGGAGAAAGAGTATATTAAATTCGCACTATAAAGTAACCCGAGTACTATTGGCGACGGGATTTGTAATTTTGAACAGTTAAGTAATGAGTTCGATACCTGATTTGGCACCACACACACACACCAATCACTCTTAATCACCACTCCACCACAAAAAAAAGACTGAAACTCAATAGGCTTAGCGTGCAACACACGTCTACAAGAGGAATCTTGAACCCTTAACTGGTTTTCCCGTGCACCGTATAAGCTATCGTAATCTGGCCACAATCAGCTTGGCCGCATGCTGTATGGGCACTGATATTTTCTTCTTTCTATCATTGATTTGCGTACATTTTAATTCATATAGAGAGATTATTTGTTCTCGTGTGTTTAAGAGATGCAGTTTATCTATGATATTGAGAGAGAGACATACTTCTAATGCCGAGATTTCCTTTGTGGTAAAGTTGAGAATTTTTCATTAAAGGCAAGAGTTTAAATGCTTGATAATATTCGATAAATATTAAAGATTGGCAAGGAAATGTAGAATTTGTTGCTTCAGATGAAACGAAAATGGAAAGATGACCCCATTCCCTTGTAAGACTTAGCATTACACCATGCTTCAAATTGTGCATGCATGAATATATGTACACACACACACACAAATTCCGCAACCGTTTCAAAAAGAGGTGCGAATATAATAATTTTTTTAAAAGTGAGCTATAAATTATTCTCAAATATATAAAACATTCTTCACAGCATGTTAAGTGTACTTATAAAATGCAAAAATTTAGGGTATTTTATGTTCCACAATTATAAAATGAAAAATAATCTGTAAGCTTTTAAATTGAATTAAAATAAAATCCTTTCCTTTTCGCATGTATATAAAAAATGTGTCTATTTTCGAACATGTTGGACAAAAAAAATTGACAGCTTAAAGGGTTAAGGGCACTCCAGCACTTAAGAGGTGGTGCTAAGACATGAACTCATGACACAGCAACCACTAGTTCATGACCATAACCATAAGTCTATCATGGTCGCTAAAATCTCTGAATCACTTATTTATACAATTTTTGTTAATCATGTCGGAAACACTCCAGATGAAGGCTTTTATCCAATAGATACCAATTCTAATCTTAAAATCGGCATAAAAATGAGTTGTAATTCCTAAAGCCTTATAAGCAATATTTTTGAAATTATGAATTGATCCATTTCTTTTTTATTTTTTGTAAATGAGTCATAATTATTTTTTAACTGAATTCTGTTATCAAATATACCATCTATTTTGAGATAAATATACATGAAAATAAACCACAATTTAGAAAAACTAGTTTTTTAGGTAATAGTTTGTTTTATCAATTCTTATGATTCAAATCTGAAAATCTTTGAAGATATCAAAAACATGCAAAATATCTTCAAAGATATATATTTGATCCTTATGAATAAGGGGTTGCGTTATCTGTGAAAGTGGGAATACAATTTTATAACAACATTCTCCAGCCACGTTGATTTATTATTTAAGTGTTATCATAAAAATAAAAGAAAACCTTTTCAAAGTTTCAAAATGTAATCGAAAGGATTATTTGTTCAAATATAAATGCACTTAGAGAAACAACTATATTCATTCGTAAGCCACGAAAATAAAATCATGCAACTCAACGTGTAAAGAGTTTATTTTTTCTCACAAACTACGATATTACTGAGAAAACCGAGAAAGGTAAATATTCAATTCGTTTGACTCTTTGGGAAAAGGAAAGAAGTCCATACCTCTGCATTAGGAGTGCATTTGTACGAAAAAATACTTCTTTTTTTGTTTTCGTAGATTTTCTTTTAGTGTGTGTTTTATCCTTCGAATCGTTGTTTCATCATTTTGTTTTCGTCAGGAAAAAAAAGCAGACAGAAGGAGAATTTATTTCCTTTTTTATTGTTTTGCCACGGGGAGGTAAATCAGATCATGTATAGAAATATGAAAACATAAATCTCTGTTTCTATTCCGAGTTATTTTCGAAATCTACTAACGCTTGTTTTCCATTGAATATTTGATCACATTTAATAAATCGGTTCTCAGAAGAAGTATGTGCGTATATAGCTGGCCCATCGAAGTATTAAATAAACATAACTAAGATAAACAATTGAAAACATATTTCTATTGAATTGAATCTTCTATTTCATTCACAGCTTACTAAATAAAATAAAACCAAGCCTTATTTTCTTCTATATCCCTTCATCATTACTCATTCTTATGATCGTACGTATACATATTTCATTTGAATAAACAAGAAACTGATTCCGATTATAATGTCTTTGTCAAAGTTGTGATACATTTTTTACGAAAATTCTCTTTCGGGAATTTTAAGTATTCTCAAGATGTTCGTTGCTGAAGAGATTTAATTTTAATTTGCGTGGTAGTGTGAAGCATCACAAAGCTATGGACTTCGTAATGGAACCTACTACAACAATGGGATAACTATGAACTCGATAGATTTAAAGGACTCCAAACTCTGTACACTGTCAGTCTTCAGTGTCACTAAGTTTCGAAATTACGACACGAAAATGGCTATTCGGCAACCATTTTCATTTTTCGTTTCGGAAGTAAAATGCAGTACAAAAAGATCTTTGTGTCGGTTAGACGTGCAGAGTGAAGAATTCTGATCATTATGTCTAGCGTGTACCAAAGAATAGCACAAAGGAGCAATAATAAAATAAAAGAATGGAAATAATTCCATAAAAGTAAAATATGCATACAGCGAAATTAGGAAGTAAAGGCTTTAAGTGTAGTTGTTCCAGTATATTAAAACAATAATGATGTGTGATGTTGTTGTGATTACCAATGCACAAGGTCTGTACATCATCTGGTGTTATTTGAATTGAATCAGGCATGCACATTGATAAAAGCAGATTAACACAAAGGATAATCAGATTTGTAAGTAGTTGTGGCTATTTTATCGTGTAAAGAACACAGATTACTGTTTATGATGAAAATGTTTAAAATCGGAGTACAGGACAACTCGCTCTACGGATATGAAACAAGCTCATGATAGATCCCACATTGGGGATCCATCTGTCATCCAGTGAGCACAATTGTAGAAAAGCCTATTGGTAGTGAAGCTCAGTCATTGACGCATCCACCAATCATTGCTCTTGCAGTTTAATGCGCTTCAGGTACACCGGTAACTGCATTTTGCGAAATTCTATAAAAGTTTTCATTTGATGTTGGGATGTGATCATGCACATACTAACATTTTGTTTTTGTAAAGCTATATTATAGGTTGATTCATAACTAGAGGGACCATTTTAAAAGAATATACCTATTTATGATAAATTTTAATTGCTTTAGTACGACTTTTATTTAAAAAAAGTGAATCGTTTTAATTATTAATATAGCTTTTTTAATTGGTGGGAGTCAAGTATTAGGTCCTAAAATTTTAAAGCTTTTGATGGATGGTTGTTCAAATTCTGTTAGAAAGAAAGCACTTAAAAATCAGAACATATATTTTTCTAAAGAACTACTACACGAACCTCGGAAAGAAATAAAATTTGTCAAGTAATCAAATGCTCCAGGGAAAAAAATGTGGATGAAAGGATGTCCTTAATGAAAAATAATAATAAAAAAAAAAAAGAACTTAAAAAAATCTTATCACTGTATAAAATCATCTGCATCAAAGTTTATCAAATAATTTACAGGTATCACAGTCGACAATTTGCCGTCAGATAAAAAATTGGCTACCAAAAAGTGAATAAACCGGTCTGTCTTCAAATGTCTGCATAGACCGTAGAAGAATGAAGAAAATGTTCTCACCTTCTGCATTTAATGTTACGCAAAGGTAGATACAAAACATGGATAACCAATGATGAAGAACTGTTTCAACTGCCATTCCCATCTGACAATATAAAAATACGATATATTTCACGTGAAAAGCGTCGCAAAGATGCAGCTGTTTTACAAATGCAAGTTGACCGTACCAAGTCATACTGCAAAAAAATAAACTATAAAATTACTGAAGGATGAAAATATAAATTTTCTTTCTTCTGAGAAATGACTGCGATCATATCCTGTCTGTGCTCTTTGAAATTAATTTGGATGGGGATAATTAAGAAAAAACAACAACTGCATAGACAAAGTAAGAACTCTCCTGTAATCAAAGAGAACGTAGGAAAAATACCCCCCAAATGGTCGAACTGGCTTGGCCTACTTAGAATGTATATTACCAAATTAAACCATATTGAAAAATTCATGTAAATAGCTTAATTCACTGAAAATTTATAATGCTCTGTAATTGGTCACATTCCTTTTGAATAAATCGTTAAATAAAATGTTCCATTTTACAGTTATTACTTCTGCTTTTTTATTATTCAGCACAAGCATACTGCTGTGTTAATATGCTTACTTTTATTTAATGTAATTCCTTGATAAGTGGGTTTCAAACGTTTCCAATAGTTGTTCTAATTATTTATGTAATACGTTTGAATTATTTATTTAGGTAAATTTGCAGCGCATCTCAGGTGTAGTCTGCACGCATGATAACAAATTTTGTTCTTTGACTGCAGGTTGATGTCTGTAGGAGAAATTTAATTATAATCACTCTGTATGCCTTCAAATATTCCTTTACAAGGAAAAAGAAAATATTTTCCGATGTCGGAATGAATGCAGTATTGTTTTCCCCTCATAAATATCTATATAATGATTTCGCGATTTTGATTAACGATACAAAAATTGCATAATAAATCAATCAAAAGATCCATCACAACTAAATCACGTAGTACATTATTCAAGCATGGGTATGCTATTTGTACATCATGAATATGAAATGATGTAGAATACAGGCTCTTTTCTTTTCCAATATAAACATGCATAAATACTTAATAAGGTGTTGAATAATTCAAGAAGAAAAATGAGAAGATTGAAGAAAAAATTTTGCAATCGCATATCCACTCCAGGGATTGCAATACCGGGATAGAGAATACAGGGATTTTGATCTATTTGTACAATTTTGTAATACCGGTATTCACAAATTTAAATACCGGTTTTTGGTATTTACTAGAAACACACACACACACAAAGTATATGTTAAATTAGATTTTAAAACACGTTGGAACAGTTTACTCCTAGTGATGGAACGATTTTTGAAACTTAAAAATCCAATTTAAAATGCAATGATCGACTTAAACCTTCAAATTAATTTTACCGATAAGGAATTCGACTTAATATCCAGAACTTTATCAGCTCTACTTCCAATAAAACTGGCTGTTGAGGCATTGTGTCGAAGAGATTCTAATTTATTAACAGATAACGCAACAATAAATTTCATATTGCTGTGACTCAAAGAACAACACATATCACTATCTGAAGAACTATATATTACATTGGAAAATCGCTCAGAAGAATGGTAAACAGAAATAGAAAATATGTTACGGTATTTACGTAATTATAATGATTTTAAAAAGGAAAATGAAAAAAAAGAAGAGAGACTAACCACACAATTCAAATTTCTTAAAGTTTTTTTACCCAAAAACCTATCCAAATTCAGAAGAATTGGATACAGCTACCGAAGATGATGATGGCACTAATGTCGATAGTGAAAAGGAATTCTCTCTTGAACAAAAATAAGAATTAGTGATAGCTAAAACAATTGCAACAAAAAAACCAAAAGTCAATACAGAAACCAGCTATATCCAAAACCATCCAACAAGAAATCGATTTATTTGAAGATGAGGAGTTTAGAGAATGGAAAAAGTATGGAAGATGAGGAGTTTATAGAGTATGGAAAAAATATGGAAGGTAAGGAGTTTATCTTGGGGGAGGATAAGGAGGAGTTATAAGGAGTTATATAGTTACTTTATAAGGAGTTATTATGTTGCGCATTGCTAACAGTACCACCAACTAGGATAGATGCCGAAAAAGCGTTTTCGTCAGCTGGTAATTTTTGCACAAAATTACATTCCAGGCTTAATGGCAGTACAATTGATGCATTCTGTTTTTTAAGATCCCATTTCAAAAATTTGTAATAGTACCACAGACTGTATTGTGATATTTACCCTTTTTTGTGATTCTTTATATATTGTTATTTATAAGTTACATATTATTTTTTGTTATATTTGCACTATTAATAAAACCTGCAAATATAAAACAAAGAAACACACCTGTGTTTTTTTCTTCAATTTTCTAAAATTTTTACTACCGGTATTAAAACCGGTATCCCGGAATTAAGATCTAAAAAATACCAAATACTGGTTTTGAACTTTTGGTTCAATATTGCAATCTCTAATCCACACCTTCTTAATATACAATTCTATAACGCATTTCAGATTAAGAGATACATTTTGTTAAGGGACCTGCATGTTTTGAGAAATGTGGTAAGGACTGTAAACACATAATGTAATTGTTAGGACTAACAACAAATCAGTGAATGTAATGCACAAATATAAATCATTTTTCGATTTACATTAGCAATAAAAAAGTCTAAAATATCATAAGTGTTTCTTTTTATACGTCGAAAAGAAATTCCGTTAAGGCTTTATGAAAATCATGTATAAAGAACAGGAAGTAAAATTAGAATACATTTTCAGTTCACAAAATTCTCCAAATTTAGAGTATCTTCTTACTTTATTATTCTCTGATGAGAAGCGTGTTGCACAGCACTTTTTATTTGTAATTAATTTCATCTAACTTTTTTAGTACAAATTATGGCCCTCATTTAGTTTCACATATTATAATGCTGATTATATTTTAAACTTTACATGCGGTTAAAAAAAAGCTGATGAAAAAAGAATTTTATGAAATTTCATACGTTTTGAATGCTACATTAACAAATACGTAAATGCAAATTGAAATATTTTTCTGCCTAAAAATGCGTTCCAAGTTTCGTTTAAGCTCTTCGATCTTTGTGGTACATTGTGTGCATTAAACCTAGAAGTCACATAATTTCAGTAATCTTAAATGCGCTTTTCAATTTTATGCAATTCAAGTAATAGTCAATGAACTACATGAATTCATATAGACTTGTTTAAGGGTGAAAAATAAATTTCTATCAAAGCATGTTCGATGGTTTAGTGAAATTAAGTGCTATCACGAAACTAACTCAGAAATCAACAATAAATAAAAGGAAAACATCCATTCCAATGATGATAAGTATGCTCAAAATATAAAAAGTTTGAATCAATTTTCTTTAATTAATGTTACAAAAAATTCAAATTTTTTTACCAGGGTTAAAAAAACTCTCTTTGTCTACTTTATATTTCAATAAGGAATATGATGACTTGAGCATTGCTAAACAATCTTTTAGTAAATGTGGAGCATATATTACAATTCTATAATCTCAAACGTGTGTAATCAATCCTTATTTTTATTATAATTAAACGATCGGAATAAGTCTTAGTATCATCTCGTTTTGCATAGAAAGAATCCTAGTTAGAATTACATAAAAAAGCCCAAAGAATAGTAAATGTTCAATCCATAGTTTTCGAGAAAAATACTCTAAATTTTGATGCATTAATGATGCACGATGGCTTATGATAGGGCTCTACTGTATTTATTTGCTCCTGTCCATGATTGAAAGGATTTGGCCTACTCCGACCATTGAATTGGACGCGGGGATCTGAGTCTATGGCCTCCATGAACGCCAGATCTTGCATTATTGGATATTTTTTTTCATATAAGGCCATCTGAAGATGTATGGAGAAGTAGTGAGTATACAAACGAATTTAGTTGCTCGTCTGCAAATTGCTTTTACTTCGGTGGGTAACGCGCTGTTGCATGTGTTTAGTCATTTATTCCACGGCGCGTTCAAGCCTAACTCGATATGACCTTCTTTTTAAATATTTGCAAATACTGAGACATAGCCATCCTGTGATGACCATGTCGTGCCGGTTCCGCGTAAGCTAGAGGTGTGGGATTATCAAAATGATGAGACATAATAATTCTTAATACAACTTTTATTAAGAATAACTTATATTACTTAAATTCTAATTTGACAAATTTAATTAAAGTGAGAGTCAAGCCCAAATTAAATCACGTATTCAAGTCAGATCACGCAACTAGATCCTTTATCTCAATTATAGTTAATAATACTATTCATCTAATTATCTATATTAAATATTACCTTTGGCCGATCTCCTTTCTTTACCTAGAGAATATTATCTATAAACTTTATATATGAAGATTCCAACTTCTTTATCTAAGGCTTCTATTCTTTCCAAAACTATCGGACCGCTTACTCTTGATCTGCAAGATTTCACACTAAGCTTTGTCACGCTATCGATCAGAATAATTCCACAATACTATCTCTGAGCCTGCCGCGCTATATCTAGGCTTGCCACGCTATCCTTTTATAGTATATCTCATTTACATATTATGATCGTTTATCTTCTTGGTATTGGGTTGGAAAAGTTTTGCCATTAATCGTGGCCGTCAAAGAACATAGGAGTCATGTTAACAGAAAGACGCGAGAGACGTCACAATACTCCTGTTGGTATGTCCAATACGTTGTTATTTCCTTGCTTCTTCCGTGGCGTCATACTTTCTCATATTTTTCTCGTAAATATGGATCGTACTGGTATATTTCTTAGGGCATTTTATACGTACTGCCAAAGGGGAATCTAGATGTGAAGAAATTGGGACCTATTTTTGGAACAACCTGTATTTAAATCTTTTAAATTTTAAAATCTCTCATTTGAATTTCTCTTCAATTCTGTAGGAACACTCTGTATACATATATATACAAAAAAAAATTATATTTAAATTCAATTACATTAAACATTTATTTCATGTACTTTTTTACGAGTATTTCTAAAATATAATTACTTTTGTTGATACAGAATCGATCTTTTGAAGATTTAATTAGGATTAATTGAAACATTATTAAAAAAAAATTGTATTGAAACTGTATTAAAATATTTTCCCCAGATTCAGAGGTTAAATTGATTCACATCATACTATAGCGATACAAGGACTACTTGTATGTCTTACTTTAGAGATTATCCCTTCAGTTCAAAACTTCATTTAAAAATAGTCACCCAAGTAATCGTGAGAACTATTTCATGTTTTCGATTACTGCACATTTCAGCTGCAGAAAAACATATGAATTATAGCGATATAGCATTCATTCTTTTTAGACAGAACCACTATTTAGCTTGTAGTTGCTATTTTTGAGTTCCTTGAAGGACTAGATTTCTTTTATTTGGACGCGCGTTTGGTTATGAATCAAATAAATCATACCATTTATTCATTCCTGTCTAAAAAAAACTTGAATTTGAGATCAGAAAGTATCATTTCCTTGTTGCTTTTCCTCTTTGAAACAGCAAATTATCTATACTGGCGTGCAAAAATTAAGCAATAATGTAAATTTTAAGAATATAGATATGGAATTGCAGAAAAGGGGTTATATCGATCAGAACAATAACCACACAATTCTATTGAAAGGTGATGCGTTTATAAATGTCAGGAACACAACGTCATAGGCGACGCGAGCTTACGTGAAACACATGCAGTCGTCGTGAAATATGGATTTAAGATATCATCTCGACTCCGTGGAAGGATGATATCAGATAATCTGGGTATGAGACATGGTGAGACGAGCGTAGCTGAAGAGCTCGGAATCTGAAAAATTTCATTTCGTGTGCTCAGAAGGCCTTTCAAACCAAAGGCACAGCTGTTTGAAAGATTGATGGTTTTCGCCCTAGGTAAACAACTGCATTTGATGACCAATATAATGTCCTGCAGGCGAAAAAAGCCTGATACCCGTCAGCAAACACCATTTCTCAACAACTGTGCATAGCATCAGGGCGAAAAGTGTCATGGCTTACTGTCGCTAGACAAGTTCCCAAAAGTGGCCTATTCACCAACCGACTTGAACACTATATTTCTTGAAATTTGGCCATCAACGGCACCGCCTTAGAGTGGTGAGAAGAGAATGAAAACTGTGTATCTCATCAATGGAATCGTCTCTTTTTTACGGATGAGAATCGTTTCACAGGGCTGCAAACAATTCTCAACTCCGGTTGATTTGGAGAGAGGTCAGGACAGGATTTCATTCAAGTGATGATGGTTCTGGAGTTGTCGTCTGGGGAGGCATATTGCTGAACGTGCGGATTGAGCTCCACTTTTACAACAAATGTTCTTTAACGAGATATCGCTATTTTAAGGAGAGGATCCTTTACCCAATGCTTCTAATCCACGGTGCTATTAGATCAAACTTCATTTTATGGATGAAAATGAGCAGACACATTGAACTGCTGATGTTCAGTAGCTACTGGAAGATGAAGATATCACTCAAGTGGATAAGCCAGCATACTGTTCTGATTTAAATCTCATAGGACATCGGTGGAATGCTTTGGCAGATGCTTTGCGGCAAGATTACATCTTTAGGGAAACACCCAACTACTGAAAAAGATGCTGTTTGAGAAATGGGCACTCGAACCTCAAGAACTATTGGTCAATCTGGTGCTGAGTATGGAGAGACGGTTCGAAACAGCCATTGTAGTAAGGGGAGTGCATAACCATTACTAAGAAACATCTTCTTGTTGTTCTTCCTCTTGGGCAAACAACCATGTGAAATTCTTTCTTTTTTGTTTGATTCTATACTATATGCATTTCATTGATATTTTCGTAACAATGCTTTCCCCATTGTACAAAATGAGGTCCTCACTTTTGAATTTTATGACGCTCAGATTATTTTTCGTAAAGTTATAGCAAAAAAACACCTATTGCTCAAATTTTCCACACCAATGTATAAATGTTTCAACCTTCAAACTTTTTCTGTCCTACATTTCTTTGTTACCTAATTCAGTTAAATTTCAGACATTTAAAATGTTTGAATGTTCTTTCGTGGACGAGAGGTATGGAACCACGTTCTTTTGTATGAAGCTCACATATTTGCTACGAATTTACTACGGCTCGATATCTATAATATTGTTCATTTCATTACGAAAAGCATTTTTATACTGCTTTCCTTTTCTGCTTAAGACATGTCGATAATAGATATGTGAAAATATATTTATGGAATTTCGAATTCTTTTAACACTAGAACGTCCGGGATTTCAATTACCCTTAAACATCCATCGGTGTCATTTTGACACAGCGATATAAAATATATAAAGTAATTGTTTTAACTAAATAATTGCAGGACTACTATTCAGTAGAGTTTAGTTTTAAGACTTTTTTTAATATTATTTCATGCAATTATCATATATTATGAACCTTTATATCATTAAAAAACTGACGTTGAGATTATGTTTCGCGAAGTTTATTAGACCCCACTGTTTTAACGCAAAACTCATTTCGAGACACAAATCTGCCAGGAACATTAGTATTCTGCCGTATCCATTCTATGCCATCCCTAGCGATACATATATCTGGATTTGCTGGAATTTTATCAATTATATCTACCCTTTCTTCAGATATTATTCAGTCACTTTCATTCAATCTTATGTCTTCATCAGAATCTAAAGTAGAGCCAATTCTCATTATCAGAAAGCTCTCGCAAAAAGTTAGCAATTTCATCAGGAGTTTGGCGTTTTCTAAAAGCCATCAGGGTGTCTGCTCTGCACTGAGTTCGAAAATCTAATGATTTTCTTATGAGCAGATAAGCAAGTAATGTGCAATGAAACACTTAGACACAAAAATTTTAGTATAATTGATTCAATTCCACTGTGAACTTAATAACACTATATTCAAGGCCAAAAAATGTGCGATAGAACGTTTGGAAGTTTATTTTACTAATAATATCTATTTAGTAATCTATATTTTGATGAACGACTGTTCTTTATAATGATAAATTGTCTTGGTGTTGAAATGTCACCAGCGGATGTTCTAGGCATATTTAGTTGGAAAATCACTCCAAATTAACTTAGAACCACAAAATGTTTTCTGCGTAATCACCAGGAAAAATGCTTAACAGTCATGAAAAATTTTAAAATTGCGAGCAAAAATGCAGACAAAAGAACAAAGTAAACAAACTCCGGTGTCAAATTGACACTGACGGACGTTCTAGTGCTAAACAGAGGGGAAACATCAATGAGAATGACCATTATGGACATCATCCATTAAACTTCTTTACGACCCTGAGTCAAAAGTTTTAAACCTAATTTTACTTCATGCGCTTTTTATTAAGTCTATTACTATACAGAATATTTCTATGTAAAAAAGAGTAAAACTTTACGCAGTTAATAATTTTATAAGGATCATTTGCTAAACTCTTGTTGAAGTGTGTGGTGCGTGCTGTGTTTGTCCTCACATCATCATTAACAAAAACATCTACATAAAACACTTCAAATTTCAGGATGAATTATTAAGCTTGCTAAAATCCGAAATATAATTTAGCACAAACCAGTTTAAATTCTAGAAATCAAGCAAGCACTAAGAAAATGAGACGGTTAAAGTAATGAAGCAATTATCTGATCATTTCTAGAAGCCATTTTGATGTCAAAACTGCGATAAGTGTATTATAGGACATTTATTATTAATAATTTGACTCGCCGAAGAATTCCCACGTGTCAAAATTTTCTCTGTCATTTGAAATAAATAGTGATTTTAGAGCGTTGAGAAAATATTTAGAAAGGAATTTTAAAAAGGCTTATTAAAGAAGCACCAGTCTCCTCTGCTTTTAACTTATTTTATATTTATATGTGTCTGTAGTCTTACCTCTTGAAGGACATAAATTGATGACAAACAATTATTTTACCTATTAAAGACATTACTGTAAATGTGTTCGATGTATTTCCCAAACTATTTTTAAAAATACTGAAGGTGTATTTTTAATTTATATATATATATTTTTACACTATGTACCATAGTGCCGAATGGTTATAATCATGTTTTTGCAGTCAATGTTATTGCAGTCGAATCGTGCCCTGATACTACTAAATACTCACCGTAGTAATAAATGTTTAATCTATTAAGGATTAAATTGCTCACACGCTGGCAAAATATTGTTACGGTTTTTGTGTAAATTCTTAAATTAATAACATTAATTTATATTTGGATGTTTAATAAGTTAATATTACATTCTGTTGCATTTATTTTATGATAAAATTGTAATTTTATGTAAAATTATCACGGCGCTTCAAAGGAAACTTGGTGAAATATTCGCGATACAGCCAAGTTGTCATCATTTCTGGGATCAAATTTAGTGACTTGACAACTGAGAAGACCTTTTATTCCCTACGGCCAGTGGTATGTGCCCATCTTAACACTTAACAGAAAAGAGCTCGTTTTTTATGGATCAAACAACACGTGTATTGCGCCAATCAAGAATGAGGTCGTATACTTTTCACTGATAAGCCCAAGCTTAGTACCAATAGTTATTCTTATCGAGTTTTTATTTGGAGAGAGCCTGAGACTCGCTATCATCCATCTAACTTAAGAGAATCTCATGGATTTGGTGGATATGGAGTTTTTGCTTGGGGAGAAAACCGTAAAACGTTATACATTTTTGATGTGGGTTCTGTTAAAGCACAGTGATATAATAATGTTCTGGAAATTCATGTTGGTCTGGAGTTTATTTCTGTGGACGATAATGCGAGACGGCACAGAACAAATTTTGGCGAAGATTTTATTGAAAAAAAGAATATTTGTCGGATGGAATGTCCAGTAAACTCTCCTGACTAAATCTTATCTGGCATGTTTGAGATGCTTTTAGAAAAGCCGTCGCTCTACGTCAATATTCTGCAAAAATGCGCCAGACATAATATACTGCTCTTATAAAAGGGCGGAGACTGTTGACAAAATGTTAAATTAACAACCTTATTTGTAGTGTGCGAGCTCGTTGTGAAGCATGTATAGCAGCAAGTGATTGGAGACATACCTGATTGGAGACATTAAGTTTATTTAATTATTACACAGCTTGTTTTGACATTTTTTTTTATCTTATTCGCACATTACAAGAAGTAACCCCAAATAAAATTTTATTTGTTAGCATAAATATTCTCAGAGTATAAAAAACGTTAGTAGAAAGATTTATCATAAATAAAAAAATTTATATACAAAATATATTGTATTTTTTGTCTTTATAACCTTAATTTTGGACATCATTATACTTTCCGGTGAGAGCTCTTGCAAGGTATACTAAACTTAAAGTCAAAAGTTTATATTCCAAAAAGGGAAACTATTCTACATTCATGAGAACAAAAAAATTACAAACTTCCATTACAATATTAAAACATTACTTAGAATATAGATTAACATATAAGTGTTATGATAAGATCGTAAAGAATTTTTTTCTTTCTATGTGTCTCCTGACATCGTCATTCCATTGGAATTGATAGAAAAGTGAAAATATCAAATTCCCTTTTCTGTTATCTTTTTCAGCACTTATGAAAGACTGTTTCGTATTGTAAGCCATGCTGTAATTTCATGAATAAAAAAATGTTCAAATAATCACACATTCCAGAATACCGTTTCAATTCTTTGAAATCGGTCACAAAGCAAGAAAGGTACAAGAGATATATTCTGAAAGTTTTACTGCGTTCTAAACTTCTACTCGTTTGGGTATAGTCTAATCTTAGTAAACAGGAACTCAGGGCTATACTCGTATTGTGACGTCATGACCCCATAATTACTTAATTCCTGAAAGGGATCGCACAGCTTCAGTAAAAGTTATTAATTTTGTTTCCGAATAGTTAATGCATAATTTGTTTCATATTCTATTGCAACTATAAGATATAATTTGGGCACATCTAGTTATCATATACTGGGTGTTGTCGACTATTGTGAATTCTCTCGATGGTCTGGACCTGAATTTCAAAGTGTGCATACTCCATTAAAATAGTGTAGTTAAATTTCTTGTAGGTATCCTTGCAGCTCTTCCTTGGATCATCGATCTAATGTCACTGCTCCACTGATTCACCGCATTTGCTGATATTTTCGCGATCTTATAACTACCTACCTTTTTTGCTGCAATCCACCAAGTCTCAATCACTGATCTCCAGTCACTGGTCTTTCCGCTGCCTAGCAGCCTTTCGCAGGTTTAGCCTCTCACCGATCTCCTCCTTTCCCCCCTTCAAAATTCTTAGCATGTCTTCTTCAAAATGGCCGAGACTCCCTTCCATCCATGTGTAACATGATCACATGTTGGGGGAAATTGAAAAATGGACAGCCGTAGAAACAGGTGTATACCAGTTATAGCTCGTTTTGAAGCGAAGACCTTTTGGCTTGACGGTTTGCCTCAGGGTCTGAGAGAGAAAAGAGATTTTTGAATTCAACAGGTTTAACATGCATCAGCCCCCATCTACACGGATAAACATGAGTGGCGTTAGAACTTAAACTGTAGTCACGACATGCCAGCCACGAGTTCATGACTATACCCACTAGACTACTGCAGTTACAAGTAGCGGTATAGAGTATAAAGCAAAACATTGTGTTGAATATTGCTAAAAATAATGTCTATACGGAATGATAATATATTTTGTATATAATAATTTGTATATTTGATATGTCAAAACATATTTTGTAATATGAAATAAATGTTTCTTTTTTCTTGTTTTTATTTCGGTAAATATGGCGCCAATGTTGTTCATAGAATAAATGATCTCATTTGATGCGCTATTTGGAAGACACGAAGGGCAAACGTTCATAACAATGTTATGAGATTGCCAAAGATGGATATATAAAAGAGTTGATATCTAAAGGCTTAATGAACGTCCGACGTCACTGTATTTATAATTACATCCTAACGTTATTTTAAAATTGCATTCTCTTTCTGCCTTTGTATTTAGGCAAACGAATTTTGACATTTTAATTTTAACTCCATCTAGACTTTTCTGATATCTCGTTTTGCACTTTGAATAGCAAAAGAAAACCAACACACTTTTCCCATTAACGAGAAGTAAATATTCTTGATTTTCCTCTTCGAAAACTTTCGGTATTTCTTTAGAAAAAATATTTACTTTCATATGTGTGCTACGGGATAAACTCATGAAATTAAGAATACGAAGGAGTTTGATTAAAAGTTAATCACTTTCACTGCTCTGGTGATTCTGAATTCCCTCTCTAATTTAAAATTCACTTCATGCGGAAAGCATTCCCAGTTTTAAAGAGTCCGAATGTAGTTTCCTCATTTTATTACAAAAGTATAATTTACTCCATTTTAATAATTCTCTAGAATATGAAATAATTTCTTTGCCTTTTTTTTAAGAAAAAAATTTGAGTGAAGAGTTCAGGCTCATAGTTTTACAAAAATCGATCTATTTTTGGTTAAGAGTTTTATTAATTGAGAAAACGGTCCTTTTCAGTAAACTTAAATTCATATATATATATATATATATATATATATATATATATATAAAATAATATTTCAGGTATTTTAAAGTTTGTTAAAAAATAGCACGAAGAGACTTCACCAGCTCAAATATATAAAAACATGAAATTTTCTTTTGTACTATTTAACATAATATGTTGAATGATTTATACTTTTAAAAATTATTACAAATGTTTTTATGTCAGTAGAGATAAATTAAAGCTTATTAAACACCGTGGATTATACAGTAAAAATATTTATTTTCAATTATGGAAAAACAATTGCATCATTTAAGTAAAAAAATTGTTTAAAATTTAGCTTATGCCATACATATATACATAAAGTAGTTTTAAAAATATTTCTTCCATACAATAATTCTATAAAAATAGTTCTTCAATAAAATAGTTCAATAAATGAAACTTCAAATAAAATAGTTCTAAATAAATAAAACCTCAAATAAAATAGTTCTAAATAAATAAAACTGCAAATAAAATAGTTCTAAATGAATAAAACTTCAAACAAAATAGTTCTAAATAATAATAATAATAATAAATAAAAAAACAACTTTCTGTAGAAAATTAAAAGCTAATTTTGACCCAAATCAAATTGACTTCTAGAGACTTTCCACTGGTTTTTCTTACGTAGCCCTAGAAATTAACTTTCATGCGTCCATCACAGCCGAAATGAGTACCGGAGTATGATCATTCTGCTGGTACCGTAGCGTTGGAATTCGTCCCAAAGGTGTTTTATGGGATTTCGATTGCGGTTGTGAAAGGACTAGTCTATTTTTTGAATATCCATAATGTCAAACCATGCCTGTGAAAGTCTCGATGCCTGCATTTGAACAGTTATCCGGCTGGAAGGGAAATGGTCCTTTTACAAAATATTGCACTGGATTTCGAAATCCAAAGTGTCCACTTATGTTTTTAAAGTTTATATTACCAACCACAGGAACTTAAGGAGAAAAGGTCAAATTATGAGAGAAACACTCCATACCGTGAGGCCGGAGTATCGTGGGTTCGAGCTCTTCGGCCACGTGAAACACACTACGTAGAGGGTGTTAGATCTATCATGATTCGACGTTAAATCCATCGAGATGCAATGTCTTTCCGTTGGTGTGTGATGATAGTTAGGGGAGGGAGATGCCAGCTCAGGTACCATTCTCGTCACTTTACCGAAGTGGAAAACAGCGGAGTTCGTCAACAATAGCCCTGGTGTTGCATTATACTTCGACGTTAATGTAACTCGCAATAATTCATCATCAAATACTCTTGGCACTTGTTATATATAATATTTTTTAAATAAATAATTTTTGTCCCAAATAAAAAGGTTCTAAAATGTGTTAAATAAATAGCAGAAAGGTTTTCAACGAAACATTTTCCACAAATATTTATACTTTTATATTTTTTAAATGAATTGCCATAAAGGAGGCAATGTGAACTTTTCCATACTCCCAAGGATTACTAAAAGGGATTTTTAGGGATTTTCCCAACTACAATTCTTTCTTATTATATCTGGATTATTATGTTTCAATTCTGAAAGGGTAGGAACCGGCAAAAATATCAAGTCGATGTTTTCTCGTATTATTTCATTCTTTAGTAGAATGTAAGATCAGAGGGTGAAAAATAACATTCAACTGCAGAAAGATTTATGGTATTACATACGATGCACATTCATGTAATAAAAACAAACAAAAATTTTTATAGCCTTTATTTTACTAAGTATGTTTAAGTTAAAATTGAATTTAATTAAACGTTCTATATTACAAGTACGTAAACAAAAATGTGTACAATAAACATGCAGTTCTTTAACAACAGAATCCCTTCAGAAGGAAACCTTTCATCCAGAATCATAATACAGTTAAAAAATTTGTGAATGCTGCATCTTCTAAATAATATGCCTAGCTCAGTAAAAGAAAAGGAATCTTTTATATTAACTCTAAGAAGTTCAATCACACAGAAGTGCAGAAAAAATTTAATTTGGTTATTATATTTCCCGTAACTTCAAGAAACTCTGCAATTAAGCCAATTAACAAAATTGATCTAATTTCTAACAAAATTTACTGATATTCCTTACATCTATCCATCTAGAATAAACTAATGAGATGTAAATATGCATTATACACTAATGGACAAAAAAAAAAAAAAAATAAGCGCACCAAGAAGGAGTCGTCAAAATGAAACGAAATTTTACATACGTAATGACTACTTTGATATGAGTAGATGAATAGAAAATCAAAGAAAAGTATTATTTATAATTCAGAGAAAAAGACAAAAAATGGAGGATTTAATAGCCTTCTGAACCCCTCTAGCTTGAATGTACGATGCGATACGATTGGGCATTGATGCATACAAGTCTGGTATGATGTCTTGAGATATTTCGTTCCATATTTGATGTAACCTTGCCTCTTGTTCGTTCAAACTCATGGGATGCCCAAATCGTCCTCCTAAATGATCCCAGATATGCTCGATTGGAGACAAATCTGGGGATAGGGAAGGCCAAGGAGGGGTAATAAAAGTGGGAAGACAGTCTTATGACACCCTTGCCATGTGATGTTGAGCATTGTCATGTTGAAAAATGGCTCCTGGGAGCCATTTCATGAGTGGAAATACATGTGGTTGCAGGATGTCATGGACATATCGCTGGGCTGTCATAATGCCACGGATCAATACTAGGAGGGGGCCATGTATTGTAGGCAATAGCACCCCATACCATCACACCAGCTGTACGAGCGGTGTGTCGCTGTAAAACAAAAGCAAGATTAATGTGTTCACTACGGGGTCTCCCCACACGAATACTATTGTTATCACTGCTGTGATTGAATCTGGACTGGATTCGTCACTAAAGAAGACCGGGTTCCATTCCACTGCTGTCCAGGTTTTTCATGCACGGCACTCCAGACAGAGGCATTGATGGGTAGGCGCCAAGGGCAGCTCATGTAATGGGCGCCGTGATCCCAAATGTCCTTCAGCCAAGCGCCTTCGTATGGTTCGAAAAGATACAGGGGCCCCTAGTGAAGGTACTACCTCTTCCTGGATGGTGGCTGATGAAGCAGTTGTCTGTACGCGTGCAGTTCTTACGATGTGGTGGTCTTCTCGACGACTGGTCTGTCGAGGGCATCCTGAGCCTGGTCTTCGTGTAAATGACTTCTCTCGGATCCACTGGTCCCAAAACCTTCTTACAAAACAATCAGAGTGGCCTAATTGAAGAGCTACTCTCCTAGCTGACCACTCAGCTTTCATCATGCCGATGATTCTTCCCCTCTCAATCTGCGACAGCTGCTCATATTGTCTTCGAATAGGGCAAAATGGCATGTCTACCTCAGCTCTTACTTTGTAAACGATTCAGCACACTCAAACAAGTTTTGGTTACATGTTTTATACTCCACGGATAACGATGTTAAACGCCCTCTACCGGCTATACTTAATGCGCAATCACGTTGCATTTCTAATCATTTGCATATCTCCCCATCATGTACCTTCATGCTAAGTTTCGTTATGATCCCGCAATTATTTCTTGGTACCCTAATTTTCTTGTCCATGACTGTATATATACATGATGTATATATACATAAATTTATACTGTGTTATGTGAAAATCTCTTAAATTTCGTAAAACATCTAAGTTGAATCATGTATTTCATTTAAAAAGGAACTTAAAATACATTACAATGAAAATCAATGCAGATTCATTGATTTCCGCGTGATCTTCACATAGCATAGTAATTAACTCTTAAAACTCATTTTCTGTTAGATGTTTATATCCCTGTAGTAATGATGTCCTACAAATTGAAGAAAACAATAATTAGAAATATGAATAAGAATTTATTCCATATTTTTTAATATCGAAATAAGGTTTTTAATCACTACCTTTAGGATAAGAGAACCTAGATAAAACTGTAAGCTCATTACTGAAGTCAGCTTCCCACTTATATGTCTCAGATCGTTATTGTATATTGTGAAATTTAAGGGGAGTCGGAAACCTTTATACCAACAACGTTAAATTGGCTGTTTTCGATGCACCTTTTCTCAACATTTGGTAATGGTACTCGCTTGAAATTTCTCATGCAATTAAAGTACACCTTTTTCATTATACTGAGATTAGAGATTTCAGCTAATTTTTGAATCTTTTAATAATTTATAAAATATTTTATCAAACATATTGAAATTTGACCCATTTTTCACATAAAAAATTGTAAAAAACACATTTTTGAGTTTTTTGCATAAACCTCATTTCAGTATATATTAGCCATCATTATAAATATGTCATAAAAAATTTACATATCTGTGAACATTATTTTTCCAGAAAAGGTGCATCGAACATCCAAAATTTAAATTTTGAGATAAATGTACTTTAATGTATAATTACTTTTCTATCAATACATTTCTCCCATTATTCCAAATGATCAACACCTTTTTGAATCTCAGCATCCTTTTCTCTTAATTTTAAATCTTTTTTTCTTTCCTAACTTCCTTTGTTTTTGTAAACATGAGAATTTATCTTTTAACAGCCTCTGTTTCTAGAGGCGTTCCATTGCATGTACCGTGTAATCATCAGGCTCAATATTAAGTTTTCTCAAAAGTTCGACACATTTTCCATATTAAATGATGTAATTGCATTATATGTATCCAATGATAATACTTCATTTTGTACAAATATTTTCTTCGGTACACACGTCCATATTACATTGCTTGCACTTTCATTGGGATTTAGTGTACCACCGTGTAATTACTTTTCTAGCAATTCTGGATTAGATGCTTTGATTTCCGTCATTCATTAAACTTTTAAGCAAAAGCAAAATACTTTTTTTTTTACATTTTTCGCCTTTAAATGGACGTGGATCAGTTTCAATGATTTTTTAAAAATAGGTTTTAAGGGCTTCTAATTACCCTAGAGCTAACCTTTATAGACCATTGTGCCATTTTATCTAAAGAAATCTTTAATGTGGTATAGACGTGTCATCAAATAATTTTGACTTATGATTATTGGTAAAATAATAAAACTAAACACTAACAACTCAAAACTCTTTATTTACTACAAAAAAATACATGTTGCCCTGTATAGTAGTAAATGTTTTAGTTATATGTGTAATTAAAATTAAAGTAACATTAGTGTGACTTTTGTTGTTGCAGATAAGATGATAAATAACATATTAGGGTTATAACATTTTACTTTTAGCAGAATGCCTGCTGAATTGGAGTCATCTGCCAAACGTTTTTTGAGCAAGTCTTTAATGTTATTCATCTCTGAAAATAATGACTTGCACAAGCATAGGCAAATGAAAATATGGTTAAAATAGCATGATCCAGCTTCTTAAAACAGTTAAATGTGTCTGGAATGTGTTTTACAGACGATGTTCGACATGGAACTGTTCCAGACATAAAACACAGAGCACTTCAGCGCCTTTACAAATCATGCCATATTTCTCGGTCAACAAAGTTTGAAATTCTCTGTTAAACTAACTATCTTGCACGTATTGATTTATCTTTTGCTGAACTAGTCAAGTTAAATAATGGTTAAAAATCGTAAATACAACACAAATAAACTTTAAAATACAGTAGTGTCAACAAAATTGACTATGCTATGCGTAGACAAATATCGCATCATTAGCATTTGCAATTCACGACATAACTAAGTCAAGACAATAACAAACCAGTGTGCGCCGCATCAAGAACCAATCACTCACGTTTGATCATAATACTTCATAGTAAACTTTGTTATTTTGCAGTAAAATGCAAATCATTTTGATCAGGTGGAGTGCCCAAAATATTGTGTCGCTTGCCATCAGTGGCACACGTGCCATTGGTTCGCCATCCCTGCACTAGAGGTTCAAGCGCGAGGTATTGAAAAAATTTCAAAATTGCCATATTAAGAAGATTTTAGGTTTACCCCCTTTATACATATCTTTTTTGTCCACCTGTCAAAAAGTGGAACTTTGTATAAAGTACTTAGTAGTGGTCTAAGTTCTTCCTCGAAAATTTGATCGTCTACTGCGACTCAAAAGCTGCAAAGGATTTTAAGTTTTTTCGTGTGAGATCATCTATTATTTTAACAAATAATTGCAGTCTTCCAGGAATGTTGTTTTAAATTTGACTTAAATTTAACATTTTTGAACGAAAGCGAACACTGGATATTCCGCAGCATAAAAAAACACACAACGTCAGAGATTTTAAAGGCTTTTAAACATTTAGACATCAAAAGATAACCTATTTACCGCACTGTTAAGAGAATTTCTGAGACCAACAAAATTGTGCTCTGTGATACAAGTAATCATTGAAACCTTTGTCGAAAATAGAATTTTCTGGTTAAACAGATGGGCACATTGTCAAAAAGAGCAAAATATCGTAAAGTAAAAGATGAACTTAGACAAAGAAGTTATTGAAAAATAATTGGACAATTCTTTATAAAAGAAGTAAAACTCCATAAGTAACTTAAGGTATCCGACTACGTTCGCAACCGTGATTTTAAAAAAGTACATAAATGGATAATTTTCATGAAATTAAATGTCACTTAGATTAAAATACATACATAAAATTGTTTTAAGGACATTTTGACAAAAAAATTATTTAAATACAATATTTTGGCAAAAATACTAATTTAGAATAACCTTTATTCAAAATGTTCTCCTTTTATAAAAAATGCTTCTAAAATAATAATATATATATATATATATATATATATATATATATATATATATACTTATATAAAGTAAAGACTTCTCTAGAGAGTCTGAACTATTTTTATTTTGAAAAATTTACATTTTCTTAGAGTTACAACCAATTGAAATAATTATCGGTGATTTTTTTTAAAAAAAACTTTCTCCCTTCTGTTGTCGTAAAACATAGATAAACCCACTTCTAAGTTATATATTTCAAAAACTCTTGTTGAGCCTCTGTACGAAGGTCTGAGCTATACACAGGCAAAATATTATTATAATAGAAGCATTTTTCACAAAAGGAGAATATTTTGAAAATGGGTCATTCTATGTTCATTTTTTGTCAAAATATTTTACTTAAATAATTTTTTATTGTAATACTATTCTTAAAACATATTTATACACATTATCTAAGCTAAGTGACACTAAATATCATAAATATTATCCATTTATAAGCTTTTGTAAAATCACGGTTCTGAACGTAATCGCGAATACCTTAAAAAAAAACTAAAACAAACAAACAAACAAAAAAAAACTCACTGCCCTGCTCATAATGGCCGCAGGCGAATTTTGTTTACCGGAATATAAATTTTGGACTCTTTCAACCGCCAGAATGAATGTGCATGCCCAAAAAGTGCCCCAGAAGCTGAAGAGTTGAAAAAATGCGTGCAAAGTGCTCCTCATCTGAATATTTTAAAGACTTGGTGGGGTGCTAGCTTTGAAAGGCATCTAAGAAATTAATTTTTACGACTAATGTTTTGTGAATAGGTTAAAATTGACTAACTCCCAATCAGGCACTACAAAAATTTATAGTAATTAATAGGCTAATAAATCAAAGTTTGTTGATTTTTAAAGATGACACTTCATTTTAAAAACCCTCAGACTAACGCGTGTGGTGGCTTGCTGCAGATTTATTTTTAAGTTTTCATTACAATATTCCTTTTATGTTAGTTCCTTTATAAATGTGTCAGAACTTATGGCATAGTTATGTATTTATCAAAATTCGTCAGACAGTGAAAACCGCTCATCGTATCTTAGTTGTAATTTGGTTGAATTTTAATGGAGCATTAAAGGAGTTTAACCTTACTTTATTAAACTACATTGTGTTCACTCTGAAAAATAGAATTACAGATATTGTGTGTGTGTGTAATTCTCACAAATTCAATGAAAATTCTCCTTTTGATTTCTTCGTTTATTACTCAGCCTATAATTATTATAAATCACTTTAAAATATTTAGTTAAACACATATGAGACCTATCATTAGATAAATAAGTATGGATTAAAACTATTTTTACATGTTAAATTTTGTTTCCGATTATAATTATAACTTTGTTTGTTCTGAATTTCTGTCTGATTAACAAGTGGAGTGTCTTAAAACATTTATATATGCCGTATATTTAAAGTGTTTCTGTATATAATTTCATTCTAAGCGTCCAGAGTGTTAATAAATCTATCGTTTTTACGCTCTATGCTTTTTGTAAGGCTACTTGGAGGTATCACTGATGCAGAGTTGCCAGAAACTTATGCAGCAAGGTAGCACGAAGAGGGAAAAAAAAGTAGCGAATCGATTTTCACTGGAAATTCATAAATATAGTTTTTTTTTTTTTTAATTTTGTAAGACTGTTTTACAAAATACGTTAAAATACTTTTATTGTTTAACTCATTTAAAATACAATAAAATTCTTCCTGCTAAGTATTGTGATCTACTGTGTCTTTTTTGTAAATTTCCGAATTATGTTGAAGCATTTGTGGCGATGGAATGAAATCAACGCAGCAAGTCCCTCATTCTTCCAAAGTCATTTTGATTCTGAGAATTGACACAGTTCGAGGCACATTCGATTCTTGAATTCTGTATTATTTGACGTCACTCTGGAGAATGCCGTTTCCATAGTGACATTACTTGTGGGTTGGCTGTAAGGCTTTAAATCAAATATACCTAAATCTCTTAAAAATGGATTTTCAACTGCGTCTTTTATATTAAAAATGGGACACCAAAATAATTCTCCATCATTTAAAAGCTCAGATTCAGATAGAAAAATATATTTCACAACTGTATGCTAAAAATTTGTCGCCATTGATTCTCCAGAACATATAATTTAGATTGGTCTGCTAATTCTAAAGGCAAAAAAAAAAAAAAACCGATTTGAATTTTAAAAAAAATATTAGGGGAAAAATTCTGCAATTTTAAGGAATTCGGTTTAAAACTTGCTCACATATAAAATCTTGAGAAAATTATGACATCTTTGATAGATTTCTTTTGTAGATTCTGTAGAAATTACTTTACTTTTGCTTGTCAGTTTATTCAAAAAGACATCCATCAAGTACTTCATTAGGCAAATAAGTGCTAGTTAAACTTATGTCAACTTCGAGATTTACATATTTAGGGTAAATTGTTCTTCTTAAAAGAGTAAGGGTATATATACTCTTTCAATTTTTTCAGTAACTCGCAATGATCAACATGATCACTTTGAAAAGCAAATTAATCCGCTCAAATTCTGCTAAAATTGGCAGCTGCAATTTAACAATACTTAATTCTATCTTAGTATTAATTTAAGTAAAGGAATAGAGTAAGACAAGTAGTTGATTGGAAAAAGGCGGTGACGTAACGAAGAATATTAGGGCCCTTCGCAAGGTCAGCTTTTGGACCTCAAGCCCTAATACGTACTTGGCGTCAGTCAGGCTTTGGGCCCCCTAGAATCCTTAGGCCTCCCTGCAATGCGAGGGAGTTCGTTACGCCACAGAATTTAGGTCAAAACCTTTCAAAAGGGATTTAATCAGATTTTTATCACATAATCTCTCTAGATGACAAGTGCTTACTTTTTTGTCATTGTATGCAATTTTTTATAAGTCCAATACTGCAACGTAAATTAATTACAAAAATAAATTTTTATTCTTTAATTTAATGCAGTACCGTTGACTGATAATTATACAATTTACTTTCACAATTACTTTTCCAGTTTAACATTTATGTAGAAATTATCTCTAAGCCTATTTTTTAAGAATATTATGTGTTTCATTTTCATTATTCAATCGGGATTAGAAATAATCCCGCCATTTCTTTTTTCTACCACTTGCAATGGAAAAAGAGTGGTGAAGAGGGAAATCCTGCATTAATAGGCTCCGATTCGTGGCGGTGACGATGGAGGTGGGAGAAATTACTGCGATTTGTGGCGTTTCGGAGTGGTGAAACATACTGCAATTCCATGTCTTCTTTGGGGAGTAAAATCATTTTTTTTTTTTTTTGCGATTTTTCCGAAAAAAAAATCATTTTTTTCGAAACTTGTTCCAGTTCTTTTATATATGGTTGAAAGTAGCAAAAAGTAGCAGGATCTTCAAGTGAAATAGCATAAAATATGCGAAGTAGCAATAGGATAAAAAAAGTAGCGAAAAGTTTTAGAAAGTATCAAAATTCGCTGGCAACACTGCACTGTGATGTGTTTTCAAACAATTATCAGATAACAAAGAGAACAAGACTGGTTAACCATTCATTAAATATTCAAAACCCACACTGTTTCTGTTTGCGCAATATTATTTTTATAAGAATATAAATCTAAATTTATTTTAGAAAATATCCAGAAACAAAAAAACAAAAAAAAGTGGGTTAAAAGTTAAAAATAAATATTTTAATCCATTTTTTTTCATTTTTTATGTGTTTATGTGCAAAAACTTCACATAAATTTAAATTTGAATCAATACTGTTAATAAGCTTTGGATCGAAAATTAGTTTTATATACATTGAATTTTAAAGACAGCAGTTAAAAAGTAAAAGCAAATGCATCGAAATGTATGAATGAAAATATGTAAATTCTCTATTTGGTTTTTCTTTTGCTCAAAAATTAATTTTTGACTACGCATAAGTTAAAAAAGAAAACTTTCTCCATATTTTTCATAACAAATCATATTTCCACTAAAACAAAAAATTGCACAAAGAATTATTTTTCCATCCAGAAATCCTTTTTTTTCTTACAGATAAAAATATTAACAAAAGTAGCATTATTTCCTTTTAATTTTTTTTTGATTAATCCTATGCTTGTATTAATGCATTTTCATTCGAAATCTTAAGAAGTTGAGTAGACATAAAAAACGTGGTGCATAAAAGCACTGTATTCAAGAGATCCGGCACGCAAATTTAGAATAGCTATTGTTTAAACCACCCACCCCAACGCTTTATAATCAGTGTAATGAATTATTTCTGGTTTATTAATACCAAGCCGCACATATTTTATTCAAAGCATACGCGTATAATTTAATATTTATTGTCTTATTATTTTACTATGTGCAATAAATTAAAAAAAAAAAAAGAGGATACGAAAGTTATTGAAAAAAATGCTAAAATATTTGTGAACTTGAACTTTTTTAAACCAAAAGAAATTAAAAATTCTAATGCGAAATACAATTTGTTTTGCCTTTGAATTCCTCGGCATTCGTTCTTAGAGCCGTAAGAGCAAACTAATTATAGTTGACTAGTAGTTTTGTTATGTTGTTATTATTTATTCATTAGTCTCTTTTTTTGCGTTTATATATATATATATGTACATATATTTAAATTGCACTTCTTTTTATCTATAAATTTACTCTTATGAGCTTTATGTTACATTTCGCTGAAATAAAAAGAAATTTCTAATTAGAATAATAAAAAATTTATAACAACAGGAAGTAAAGTGTAACTATTACAGAGTATTTCTTGGTACTAAAAATGAAACACATAATTAGTCAAAAACAAACACAAAAAATATAAACGAATTAAAATTATTTTTTAATTTTCTTTATAAATAACTTAGAATTTTGAATTCGTCCTGCAGGAAAATTTTTTTAATTAAAAAAAATATTGCTATCATTTCAAATCATATTTCTATGATTTCATTTCTGTAAATCCTTCAAAAAATAGTCTAAGGCAAAAAGATATTCGAAACATCATTTTCTTCCGTACAAAATGCAAAAAAACTTAAAAACCTTAGAACTGTTTGGAGGGAAATTTTACAAGCTTGGTTTTTGCTTACAAAATTACAATTTATTAATGTACAAATCAATCATAAGTCTGTTGTATTTCAATTATATTATTTATTATTAGAGTATACATTTTGCAATCTTAGCTGAGTATGTCTTTGATTAAATGCTTTATAGATATAATTTATTTTTTTAAAAAAATTATTTGAAGACCTTTGGATACAAAATATCCCATTAAAACAAGTACGCGTTTTATCATATTTTAAGGTTTAGCTTAACCTTTTTTGTGAGATAGGAAATAATTCACGAACTGAAATACGAGTATTTAGGTAAATAACATTTTTATGATAAATTTGTAATCCTACATAAGTAAATTAGGTCTCAATTGTAATACTTAAATTGTAATATACTTTTTAATTATCTCGGTTAGAAAATAATTTCTATTTTGTACATTTGACATAAAAATTAAGATTTTTTTTTTTTTGCAATGGAATAAATTCATAACGTTGAGGATAATGTAACAATTTATTAATATACAAATCAATCGTATGTCTGTTGTATTTCAATCATGTTATTTATTAATAGAGAACTATCCACTGAATACATTAGTGACACTAGACTTGCACTTGAAAAATTTGAAACAATTTTAAATTTGATAACTGAATAAAGATTTCTCGGGATTCAAGGGTTAAAATTTTTCAAAAGTTTTGTCATAGTTAAAAAAGACTATTTTATTATACTTCAATTTTTAAACAGAATGCATTTTGCTTACCTGTGTGAATTATTATTAGTTATAAATATATACATATTAAAAAGAATTTTGTAAGAAGCAAAATTTAGAAAAAATGAAGCATATGAGCTGATAAGCTGTAAACACCTGAAACAGTTATTTTGACACCATAGCGCATGTGAATATTCCAAATGGTAGAAGAAAGAACACTCTAAGTTATTAAGGGATTTTAGGATGATTTTCGAAAGCAATGTTCTAATTAGAAATTATATAACTAAAAGTTTTGTGAATATTTCTATATTTGTGATTTAAGCATTAATTTCATTATTTTCTTTTCACGCATTACTGTTGTTTTTATTTGAATAAATCAAATATTACTTTTTAAAACTGCAAACAATTATTTTGAATCTCCGAATTTTTTTAGAAATCTTAGTTATTTCAGGTATATTGTTTTTTTTAAAAATCATTTTGAGAATTTGTCTCTTTCAAAAAAAGATTAAATTTATGCACACCGATAAAAACATTTCATCACACAACTTATTCTATTTACTAAAAGAACATTATAAATATTTATTATACTTGCAAAATAGATATTAAGACAAAAATAGGAAGTGTTCTCAAATATTTCCAAAGGTTGATTTATTAAAATTAACGAAGAAAAGAATTAGTGCCATGCCATACCATTAACAATTGCACTAGTAAGAACACTAATGGATTCCTTTCCTTAAGAAATAAAAATAAGTTAGCTACAAATTTCCCTTGTTTTGCTTTGTTTATTTAAGTACCAGTATGGTTAACCTGTTAAGTCAGCAGTACTCAGCCTGCAACCCACCGAACCTTTTTAAGTGGCCCCGTCATGACTAATTGCATTGAGAAATTCACTTATTTAAGAGCATTGTACTAAAAATTTGGTGGACAATTCTTTGTAAAGAAATCAAATATATCAATTTTGCTTTTTGCTGTCGGTGTCGTACGGGTGAGAATTGATATTCTTTTTCTATTTGGAACGGTTACAGTTAAAGATAACAGACAACAGCGGAGTGTCGACAATTCTATGGATGGAACTAATTATTAACTATCTTTCATACATTACAAGCGAAAAGTTTTCGAAGAAAATATATCATTTCAAGACAATTAGGAGGTTGACTATTTTGTAGCTAAAAACAAACATCGATCATTAATCGTTTGATTTGTCACGAAAGTGTTTTATTTTTAAAAAATACCATTAAACAGGAATCATTCAATGACACTTTTTCTCGAAGATCTCCTTCAAGAGGTGATAAATAGGCTTTCTTGAATAATCTTTGTAACAACAACAATGTGTTTTGCCAGTGGTAACAAAGACATCCTATGAAGTTTGTCATACTCGTATTATTGGTAATCATTTTATGGATGCGGAGATTGTGAAGGAGTGTTTCTTAAATGCCTCTAATTTAGTGTTAATGACAAAAAAAATATATATATATAAAAATAATAATTAAAAAAAAAAAAAAAAAGGGGGTCATAATAATTTGATCAATTGTCCACATTTTAAATTTCCAATGTTATCTTGGTCTTAAAGCGTTTCCCCCATTTATCCTCATGTTGCAGCCCGCGAGAAAAAACTAACATATGTATGTGGTGCGCGTGAAATAGCTGACATATATAAGCGGCCCAGCAGGAAAAAGGTTTAGTACCCCTGTGTTAAATTATTGATTCTATATAGTGGCTGGGGATTTACAGCTCAAAGAGGGACTTTTACTGCTTGTCTTTGCCATATATCCATCGAAAGAGTCAGGGCCGCTTTTCCGCTAAGGCTCGTGCCTAGGGCTCAAGAAATTTAAGGGCGCAAAAAACTGGAGGGCGAAAAAAAATTAAAATTAGAGCGAACGAACGACCTAGGGAGTCTTGAGAGGAACGTTTCTGATCCCACGAAAGTAAAAATTGAAATAAGATCCATCATTGAAAAAGAAAGTCTTAACAGTATGATGTTGCTAGGTGCTCAATCTGATAACGTATTGGAAATTGATTACAGGGATAATATTAACGATTTTCTCGAACAAAATCAATCGTTTTTCGAAGAATCCCCTCGGTGTAAAAGTGGGGCTGCGGTAGCTCAGTGGTTACGATATCGAATCATGGTAGTCATGTCATGAGTTCGAGCCCAGTACCACTAAAGAGCCGCCGTGTGGGGCAGCGATGCACGTTAAATCTGTCGATAGCTCAAACGTCCTCCCGTTGGTGTGGTGTGGTAGTTAGGAGAGGGCGTGCCAGTTCAGATGTCGTTCTCGTCACTTGACCATGGTTCAAAATGAAGAGGTCCGTTACCAAAAGCCCTCGAGTAGCTGAACAGTGTGACGTTAATATTCACTCACTCACTCGGTGTAAAAGTGCAATAATAGTGACTCTACAAAGAATAAGGACGTCGAAAAGTATAAGACATTAAAGTGATAAGCAATTAAAAATGTAATAATTAACAAGTTAAAAAAGTTCATACAAAAATGAATGCTCTATACCGTAATTGCAAACGATTTCATTAATTTACTGTACTCATTTACAGAAGTTTGCTTTGGTGGTCCGGGATGCTGTAAGGTAAGAAATGAACAAGAGTGACCAAACTTTGCCACTATTCTTTCCTTACGGTTGCAGTCCAGGACACGGAGAATCTATAAGGGGTGGATAATGGAAATACTCTCCAAACAACAACAACAACAACAAAAAACAAAAAAAAACAACAAAGAAAGCGAAAAAAGTAAAAGGGTTATAGGAAAATACCTCCCGAAACAAAACAGGAAAAAAAAAAAAAAAGAACTGGAGGAGGAAGGGAGTGCTCTGGGAAATAGAGGGGTGTGGCGTATTTATTGAAGTGCCAAGGCCATCGGGGAGATTAAAAACGGACCTGAAAATAGTACTCTCAGATATTTTATGCAAGACATATTTCGGGACATTTGGCTTGTCGTTACGAAACTAGAGTAAATTTCGAACGTAACAAATTTTTCACAGTATTTGCTATGAGGATGGATGCGGCGTCGTCTTGTAGATATATGTAATCATGTCTACCTAATTCAAATGTTTAAAAAAAAAGCTCAGATTTCAACACATGTATCTTGTCTTGATGTAGTTTGGTCTAACATTTAAGAACACAAACCTCCTTTTTTCTCCATAGTCAACAGCTGACTATATCATCAAACTCTCTCCATCTCCATTTGGTAAGTTGAGTAAAATTGTTCGCCAGCTTTAAGATTGTACCAGTAAAACTGATAGCCATCGAGACTATCTAAATCTCGTTTGAGATTTTGGCTGCTCCATGACAAGTGTTTTGGGCCTAATCCAGTGATCTGGTGATATGTGCTTTTGACCACTTCAAATGATACTTTCTCTGTTAGAACCGGAAAAATTTTATATCTTTTTATGCTGTTCTACACAGTTTGTCTGAGGGCAGGCGTTAGTGTTCCTTGTATCTTGTCATATTAAATGGTCGCGGTTTTTTCCGTAAGCTCCAGGAAAACTTTCCTTTCATTACGAAAATTCAGGTTTCTTTTTATCAACATGGTTTTTTTTTCAGATCTATGATTGTCAGGTTTAGAAGGGTTGTCTCTCATACACATTTTCCTTCATTTTAACCTTTTTCGAAATTCATATTAATGGTATTCCGCTAGGGCCAAGAGAATCACTAACCTAGAGTCCAGGCTAATGATCCTCTTCTTTTTTGTTGCGGTATACTCTTAACAATTTCCAAACTTTGCGCCATACTAACAATAAAATAAATTTAAGGTATCCGACTACGTTCGGAAGCCTGATTTTAAAAAAAGCGCATAAATGGATAATTTTCATATTTAGTGTCACTTAGATTAGAATACAGGTATAAAATAGTTTTAAGGACATTTTGAGAAAAAAAATTATTTAAATACAATATTTCGCCAAAAAATTAACTTAGAATAACCGTTTTTCAAAATGTTCTCCTTTTGTAAACAATGCTTCTATTATAATTAATATTTTGCCTGTATATAGAGCAGACCTCTGTACAGAGGATCAACTAGAAATTTTGAAATATATAACTTAAAAGTGGGTTTATCCATGTTTTACGACAACAGAGGGGAGTAATTTTAAGAAAAAAAACGCCAATAATTATTTCAAATGGTTGTAACTGTGAAAACAATGGGAATTTTTCAAAAATCATAGTTGAGCCTCTGTACAGATCTGATCTATATGTAGGCAAAATATTATTATAATAGAAGCATTTTTCACAAAAGGAGAACATTTTGAAAAAAGTTTATTCTAAGTTAATTTTTTGCCGAAATATTGTACTTAAATAACTTTTTTTTGTCTAAATGTCTATAAAACAATTTTATACATGAATTCTAATCTAAGGGACACTAAATATCATGAAAAGTACCCATTTATGCACTTTTTTAAAATCATGCTTCCGAACGTAGTCGGATACCTTAAAAGAATTTTACTTATCCGTAATAAGCCATTTTATGATAATAATTTGTCAATATTAAATAAAATAATATTACAACAAAGCTAACAAAATATTTATTGAGTAATTAATTGCAACTTAATTAAAACAATACATTTAATGTGAAGTTTGAGGTAATGATGTTTGATAATATCATTAATTTTGGTCTTAAAACTGATAATGCCACTCTCATTTCGTCACTTACATTTAAAAGCTTTTGTGGCTATTATGAGGTAATTGCAACTAATTTTAATCCAAGATGAATTCAGTGACTCTTCCAAATATTTTGAAATTAAATCTCGATTATTGCGGAGAAAAAATATTTTTGCTTCATCCTTCAAAGTTAATTCACATACAGATGTATCCATTATCACAAATGGAATACGAATCCACACAATCAAATTATTTTATATTAATTCATCTATGAAAGGTAAAGCAAAATATACCATGGATACCTTTAGTTTATTTCTATAAAACGGCTAAATGATTCTGTTCTGGTTTTTATTTTTTCTCTGAGTATAATTAATAATTTAAAACAATATTTGTTGGAACACTTCAAGAATTTGGCAGCACATAAAAATGCCGGGACACAGTGGTTAAGAATCACTGATCTAGGCATTCTGCTTGAAAAAATAGGTTATGCTACAAAAAAAAAGTGTGTGTGCTTATGACCACACGACAGAAATGATAACTTCAAATTTTGTAATGTTATTTCAGGGATTACTTTGGTAAATAATAAAAAATAAGGATATTAATATTGTCCTACAAAATTATTTATTCATATGTCTGTACTCAGAAATCCTTTAGATTCAAAATTTTATTTAAATATCTATATAAAAACTCCGTCAAGCGTTGTTCCGTACTTCCTCGTGCTTCATTTGGATCATTTGGCATAATTACATTGAATTTTGTGATTTTAAAAAATCAACTAAAGGTTTCGATTTGTCTTTAGAAAAATCTACTTAAAAGTTCCTACTTAAAATCATAACAGTTTGTTCAGAAGACCCGATCCCGCTTTGTGAAATTTGGTTGTAGTTTAATAACATTCAATTCAAACCATGAATTAATTTAAGCAAAAGGATAGTAAGACAGGTAGTTGATTGGGAAGAGAGGAACCTAGGTCAAAACCTTTAAAAAGGGATTTAATTTGAAGATTTATATCACATAATCTCTGGCTTATACTAGGTCTTTTGTCATTGTATGGCAGTTTTGTACAGATATATCCGGTGCTGCCGCAAGGAAAGTCTTCTTAATTATATTTTGTTTTCTTGTATTTAAATTATTTAATGTAACTTTTTCTTAATACCTGTATACTTAATTTTGTTGTTTGAAATTTTTAATTGTTTTAATTTTCTCTCTTTTTAGAATCAAAGTATATTTAAGTAATGCGATTAATAGAACTATTTGTTCATTGTTATTCCGATTCGCTTAAAAAAATAGATTTTTATTCTTAAATTCACTGCAATACTCCTAATGATATTTATACTATTTACTTAGTTCTATATAAACTTGTCGTTTTTCTACATTTTATGTTTAACTCTAGTGTAAGATTTCTCTTTCTCGCTAAGCCTATTTTTTAAAAATATTACGTTTTATTTTCATGCTTTAACTATGATTAGAATTAATTCTGCATTCATTTTAGTAGAAAGAGGTGACGCGGGGGGGGGGGGGCCCCCCTTAGATCGAAAAAAGGAACTTTATTTTTTCCGCCTATTGGTGGGGGACAAGCAAAGCGCGTTTTAGAGTGGCAGAGGGAAATGTCTCTTCTTTCCTTTTTAGAAATGTAGGGGTGTAACTGAAAGCAAAAATTCCGAATGAGTGTTACATTCCCGAGCGTGACCTTCATTCAAGTTCACTCTGTAGCAAAACGTGCCAATAGAAGTTATCACTTCAAAAAGTAAGATTTCTAGATATATTACAAAAAAAATATTCAAATTACCATTAGATACCTCGTACAGGGTTTTTGGATTAACACTTCACCGAATTTTTACAACTATCGTATTTTTTTTACACCCTAGAAGCGAATATATAACATATTTTTTGAAAAAAAATTTACTTAGACGTACAAAAAATAATAACCCAATGAAATTTTAACTACTAATTTACACAAAATTCAGTGCCCTACTTTATTTGCAGTGTCTATATATACTTGGAATAAGAATTTATAAGCTAAATTTTCAAAATGGAATAGTTTATTCCCAAGAAACGTATATGAAGTCTTTTTGCGATTTTACTTAATTATATAAATTCGCATTCAACATATACTTAAAATAAATCGAATTTTTTTCCACGTGACTTGAAAAACATGAAGGAGCTGAATTCAGTTGTTATATATTGAAGTCTTCCTCCCAGAGTAATTCTAAAAATACAAGAGTATTAAATTGTCGTATTCCAGATAATAAACTCGGAGAGAATTTCAAAACTACGCAAAATAAAGCCTTCGTTTTATTGTCAGTCTATCATTTCCCATAGAATTTTGTGTATCAGAAGTATTCCATTCATGTGATATAATACTTTTTCTCGAGTACTAGTCCGCTAGATTTTTCTCAGCTAGAAATTTATTTTTCTAAGAAATTCACCCATCTCCATGTTCAAAAAAAAAAATTTAAATTTCCGGATGAAAAGAATACATTCTAGAGCTAACTATGAATAAAAAAGTATGCATTTTTGAATATTCTGCCTTTTTTTACATATTACGTTTTGAGAAAGGATATTTTCTTTCTCTTATAGCCTTGATATGCATCCAAAATCAATATGTCTAAGAGCTGTTACTTATTCTTTGTTGCAAGAAAGTTGTATACAAGTAAAGTGCATATAATACTAAGTGTAAAATTGTTTTATGATTTGTCTGCGATAAATTATTTTTAATTGAATACTGTGCTGCATATAACAAGTTCAATATTTTCTGATTCTTAACATTTCATTACTTATGTACAGGAATACGACCAATTTTTCATTCCCCCCCTACTATTAGTTTACTCTCTCTCCCTATATATATATATACTAGAAACATCTACGATATCCTATTTCACCCTCAGAGGAGTTGTCCCGTGTCCCGGTTCTCTAATTATAAAATAATGTATGTTTAATATTACTCATATACTTTAAATTATAAAATGTCCTTAAAATTCATTATTACAAGCTTTATTTAACTTGAAATATAAAATGTTTGGATGGAATCTTGCAATAAAATTCTGAAGCTGATGTCTTCAAACGATTGAGCTGAAATTTTGTATACACATTTAGTTTGGATGACAATGCTTGTTTTGAACATTGATATTCCGATATCGCAATTAGTTAAAAAGATATTAATTAAAGCAATTTGTTCGGGTGGAATCTTGCAACACAGTTTGAAGCTGACGTCTTCAAACGATTGAGCTGAAATTTTGTAAGCACGTTTAGTTTAGATGACAATGCATGTTTTAAACATTGATATTCCGATATCGCAATTAGTTAAAAACATATTAATTAAAGCAATTTGTTCGGGTGGAATCTCTTGCAACACAGTTTGAAGCTGATTTCTTCAACCAATTGAGCTGAAATTTTGTAAACACGTTTAGTTTGGATGGCAATGCATGTTTTAGTTAATGCTTTAGTTTAATGCATGTTATCGCAATTAGTTAAAAAGATATTAATTAAAGTAAATTGTTCGGGTAGAATCTTACGACTCAATTTGGAAGCTGATGTCTTAAACCGATTGAGTTTAAATTTTTTATATACGTTTAGTTTGGATGGCAATGCAAGTTTTGATGATTTATATTCCGATATCGATCTAGTCACTGTAACGATCTTGTGCAGGTGTTAAGGCGAGCATGTTTACAGTAATAAAGCTGTGGACCGGTAGCGTAGCTCAGATGGTAGAGCTCTCGCTTAGCCTGCGAGAGGTATGGGAATTGATACCCCGCGTCGGGGCAATTATTATTGTTTCTGTAAAATATTTTTGAAATTTGTTTTGTTTGTAGAACGAGATATTTTACAATACTTCTACTCAGCATATGTACAAAGTATGCTATATTTTTACAAGCTTTTATTTAACTTGCAATGTAAAATGTTCGGGTGGAATCTTGCAACTCAATTTTAAAGCTGAT